>CM062819.1:1510306071-1510853571 GCA_031772625.1 Pinus tabuliformis | reverse complement strand
ATATTTACATGAACATTCACAATTTATCATAATCCCAAATATTAGGTATGTAATAGTCTACCCTTAATCTGAAGGGGTCTTTGTAAGTCTAAGAAACTTTCTAAAATTTTCAAATATTTCTCTTCCAAGTGATTTGGTGAATATGTTAGAAATTTTATCACTTCTATAAGAATGTATATGTTGAATGGTCGTAGCTCTACATGATGTCGAATCAAATTGTACTTCGTGTTGATTTGCTTGGTTTGATCATGGAATCTAGGATTCTTGGCCAACTTGGTTACAAAAGTATTATCAATAAAAGGTGGAGTACCATTCTCCCGTTTCTCCTATGAATCCTCTAGTATCATCCTAAGCCACATAATATCCTTCGTTTCCTCTGTGGTAACTTCGTACTCCACCTCTGTAATGGATTATTCTCAAACACATTATTTGCATTATCTCCAAGAGACAAATGATGATCCAAGAGTCATGAGACATCCTGAAGTAAGAATTTTGTTATCCTTATCCCTGTCAAAGTCTAAATATAAATTCCCAAGTAGTTTAAAGTCATCCACCTTAGACTATTTAATTCCAAAGTCTTGAGTTCCTTTCAAGCACCTTGGAACTCACTTTGCAGCACACCAATTCCCTTCACAAGGATTTTGCATGAAACTTGAAATAATCCAACTATAAATGAAATATCCAATCCAGTAGTAGTAAAGTAAATAAGACTCCCCACAAGATGTATATATTTAGTTGCATCCTGAAATTCATTTCCTTCTTTTCATGTGAGTTTTATATTTTGCTCCATTGGAGTAGAGAGAGAATTACAATCAACGATGCCAAATTTATTCAATAATTATCCATGTTTTCTTAGGTTGGGCTGACCCAAGTTTGATCCTTCTATTCCACACCAAAAAAACCCTTAATCACTGGCCCTTTTGGCAGCGACCTGCAAGCAGATCATAGTCTCACCCAAAGTGACTATGGGAGGATGCAGAACCAGGTTTCTGCAACCTTGAAGGATGATGTGATGTGGTATTTTTATGTTATTTTATCCTTAACATACATATATTACTTTGCATTCATACATTAGTTTGTCACATTATATTCATCACTTTAAACATATCATATACATCCATAAAACTTCATTGTACTGAAATAAAGTGCCACTGTAATAAATTGCCATGCTACAACAGATAATAAGCAGATAAACACATCAAGACACATATTTTACTGTGGTTCATCCAAATGTGGGATTTTGTCCACAAGAAATATTTCTTATAATAGATAATTTGTACAACAAATAGTTCTTACACTACGCAGTCAACTACAGGCGGTCCGTGCACTCAGCTGCGGACTCAGGGCTCTGTGCCCTCAATTGTGGAGCCTCCCATTCCTCTAAAGTAAATATCAACAAGATACAACCATAACACAAATCTAGATCATAAGATGATGATTATCTTCTTTATTATTCATCCCTATATATATTATTACATCGATGGATATAACATCGCAATACCATGGTCCATATACTATGGATTCCCCTAATACAAGCTACTATGGTAAAAAACCATTCATCATTTACAACATAGTATTCTTTTACAAAAAGGGTGGGGCTTTGACCCACTCGTAAGCTCATATACTGCGCAGTATATCTACTCAGCGGTCCACTTTGGCACTCCACTGCGCAGTCCACTTTGCACTCCGCTCCCAAAAATGTGGATTCTTCATCAAAATCTAGGCCAAGTTGGGTTGCACCCAAGAAGCTCCCAACACTAACATGTGACTCATCCTGAGTGTTGGGCATGGAGTCCCCCCACAGCATGGTTTGAGGCTCAAAGCCCAAGTTTTGAGTAATATTGTTGTAAAAACTTCGCAAATTATGGGCGCAGAGAGCGAATTGTATGTTAGAGTCATAAGGGTTGTCCGCCCTAAGTTTTGACTGTAGTGTCGGCCTATCCATGGTCTACGGACCATGGGATTGTATAAATAGAGCGAGGCTCTAAGTTGTAAAGGAGTTATGAAGAAGTAAGTTGACAAATGGATGGAGTCTAGAAGATAGCAAGCATAGAGTAAAGGTCTAAGTGCCTTGGGTCATTGTTGGGCATGGAATCCCCCCACAACATGTTTGGGGCTCAAAGCCCAAGTTTTGGTCAAAGGTTTTATGATACTCCACGAATTGTGAGCGCGGAGCGCGAAGTATAGGTTAAGTCATAGGGTTGTCCACCCTAAAATATTTTAAAGTAATGTAACGTCAGGTCGGCCTACCCATGGTTCACGGACCATGGGATTGTATAAATAGAGCGAGGCTCAAAGTTGTAAAGGGACTGAAGGAATTAGAGAGAAGAATACAAATGGTTCGAGATTAGAGTAGGATTCTAAGTGTATTGGGTCATAGTAGTAGGAAGAGGCTCTAAAGTTGAGTGCACAGAGGCCTAGTAGAGTCCACAGCTGAGTGCGTGGACCCCTACAACTGAGTGCGTAGGGCAGTGTCGAGTCTGTAATCGAGATTGAAGATTAACAAAGAGAAGTTGATTCCTATTTATGTGTATCTGTTGTGCATTTCCTTCATTAAGTTTATACTAGTTTATTTATCACGCGCACTGATATAATTGATGAATATGTTGTAATAATCATTAATCTTACTTGAACAAGTCTAGTAATTAGGTAATAACAGATTAAATAGTAAGGAATTTGGGTATTATATGGGTTGCACTCGGAGTAGGACTATGCAGAAGCTACACTGCAGGGATAGTAGGTGCGCATAGTGACGTGTGCGCAGGGTCAAATCGTGTACCTCCAGAAGCTCATCAGACATCCCTAGGGTGCAAAAACCTGGTTCTAGCACCCTCCCATACTACTTCTGGTGAAACCTTAGTCCATGCTCTGTGGACTGTTTCCAAAAGGGCCTGTAGTACCGGAATTTGCTTGGCTAAATCACCTCTAAACATGGGTCAGGCCCATACAAGCCAACAAATGGTTTTGTTTCCAGGACCGGGATCTACATAAAGGATTTCTGATGTCGTGCCACTGGAATCCAACAAAGAAAGAAATTGAAGAGTGGGTGGATAGGAAGATTCAGGAATTCGCGGCACAGGAAAACAGAAACCCGCAAGTATCTAAGGAATAGTGGTTGGAGTGCTACTTGTATACGGAAATCCATGAATTTTTCTTTGCATCCTTTCCTTCTAAGCTGTATGAATGGATCGCAAAGATAGTAGACAACTAGGGAAGGTGTAGACTCGACAAACCATTAGTGTGGACTCCAGAATTAGTGTGCAAACTAAAAGCATCAAGAGATAAGATAGCATGAGATGTGGACCATTGGCTCGACCGAATAATAGGAGGATTTATCACTGAGTTCACATCGACACGACCATCAACTATAGTGAGGTGGAATGATGTTTTCTCAAGGGACCGTGAGGTAAGTATATTAAATTTTTGAACACTTGGATTAAGATGCTATTGTGTGAAAAGCAGGTTATGCAAATAAATCAATGTTTGGAACTACGCAAAGTGGGAAGATCTACAGAAGCAAAAGTAGTGAAGAGTTGGAAAACAGTCCCTTAATTTCACCCTCATGGGAAAGCAAGGAAGAGCTCACGAAAGTTTCTCTGAGAAGCGCGGTCAGTTTGATAAGGCAGCGTATTCCATGTTTACCACGTCCACCCACACCGCCACCCGTCTCACCCTCATCTCCACCCACTCCACCTTCACCACTGCCACAATTTAGTATGGGGAGTGCAATCAAACTACCAGTATTCAAAGGAGTGGGAAATGAAGATTTGGATCAATTCTGGTTCGTGGTAAGAGAAGTATGGGAAGCATAAGGCATCGTGGATGTCAATATTAAAAAGGATACACTAGTGAGTGTGCTGCAGGATCATGCATTAACATGGTATATCAAACATTCTAATGACCACCCGAACGTAGGAATTGCAAAGATCCAGGCTGTGCTGAACAGGGAATTTAGCAGGCCAAAATCAAAAACACAATCCATCATCGGGTTTAAGGAGATCACGATGATCCCGGGCGAGACCCCCTGGGATTTGTATCAAAGTCTGAAGAGTACGATCCACAAAGCCAATAAGACGTTAACAGATGCACATCATCACACATGGTTTGTGGCCTCACTTACACCACACTTAAGGATGGTGTTGTCACAGCAAAAACATTCCACCCAGGCCAAAGCATTGGAGATGGAAATGAGATTGCATGAGAACCCTATACAAGACCTTGGTTTGGGAGTCCAAAAAATCCATGTGCAACTATAGAATCTATGTCTGGAAATGCAAAGTTTGAAACAGGATAGGACACCTCAACTGGAGGTGTGTGAGGAAGTATGGTGCATAAAATGCAAATGCCAAGGGCATGACAAGGACCATTGTCCAGTATTCGCAAACTACTTGGCAGCAGCAGGGGTGATGCTATTAAGACCAGAGGCACAGGTAGGGCCGAGCGTGGCGTCTGCATTATGGTGCACAAACTGCCAGATAGGAGGAAAACACACCATGGGTAATTATCATCTGTTGCAGAAGTATACGCAGATGTCCCAACAATTGTTTTGTAATTTTTGCAGGTCGGTAGGCCATGATGAATGCACCTACCAAAGCTACGAACTAATGATGGATCGGACTCCTGCCTACAGGGTTCAAACCAAAATGTGAGCCCTCGACCCAAATGCAAGGATGGCGCATGCTAGATTTCAGGGGCGCGATCGAGGTCGAGGTGGAATGGGGCCAAGAGGGTTCACGGACAACTAATTTGTTACAATTGTGGAGGGCCAGGGCATTATGCCCGCGATTGTACAAACCCGACAAGAATATCATGTTGGTACTGTACTCAGTTTGATTATGAGGCAGAATATTTCCCTTTGCTGATAGCAAGGATGTGCGAAAAGGGGGTACTCTAGCCCCCTCCGACCCAGAATTTACAAATGATGAGGTCTGAGCCGCGCGAAGAAGACCCAAATGTAAACATGATGCTCAGGAGCAGTATGACCATGGGAGATGATAAAGGGAAGTAACCAGAAGAAAGCACATGGGTTTGCAAGGCTCCTACAAAGGAACTCGAATTTGATTTAGAACGTGCGAAGGAGACATTCATGGAAGCCAAGAAGAGCTTCACGTAGGCCTCCACTTCAAGAAGTAAGGATCAACTAGAACTAGGGATGGATCCTTCAATGCTCACTACCTTTCTGGAGACATGCATGAAACTGTTGCGTGATAGCAAGGTAGTCAAAGGACTACAAGAACTTAACACTACGTGCACAGGGTTAGGAGAACCACGCGTGGTCCAGAAACTTGCAAATCATGCATTGCGCACAGGAAGGGAAATGAGGTTGACTGCTCAAATAGGTTAGTACGAAATGAATCAGGTAATCCTGGATCTAGGTTCATATGCGAATGTACTACAAAAGCAAACATGGGAATGAATGGGCAAACCTGCATTACAATGGTCCCCTATTCAGTTACGAATGGCGAACCAACAAAATATTTTGCCCATGGGAAGATTACAAGAGGTAACAGTCGATATTGAAGGTGTGAGTGTGCAAGCAGATTTTGAAGTGATAGAGATTGCCGATGACAGCAACCCTTATCCCGTGCTATTGGGAATATACTGGGCTACCAATATGAATGGAGTCATAAATCTAAAGAAGCGCAAAATTATCTTTGAGAAAAAGTCACTACGCGTAGTAGTACCGCTAGATCCAGCCGAAGGAGCGTGATACATTGAACTAGTGCATGACGATGACAGTTATGATGATCTCAATTGTATTTACAAGATAACTGTGCAAGAATAGGATTTGGGTGAATCCGACTATAGATGGAAGAATTTCATGGGAGCATGAAAGCTCCTACACTTCAGATTCATACGAGGAAGTAGAGCGATGGCAGAATCACCTGCACGAAGTAACAACGTTGAATCGCAACATGATGATTAGATCAGTGCGTTGCATGACCCAAGAGGCAAGGGAGCTACTGACATATGATGTATTAATAATGGTGGATGAATTTCTGAGAAAATTTGAAAGTGAAATACGAGAATAATAGTGGTTCGATGCACTAAAGTGGGTACTACACGCAACACCCGCACAACGGTGGGGTACACATCAAGGAAATTTTGAGGACTAGCATGGATGCAGACAAATATGACAGACGAGATGATACACACACACACCTCGCGAAATGGACCAAGGTCTACGAGGAAAAGCCACAGCGTGAATGGGTACATTTATTCTACCATACCCTGGACGTCATACCCATGAATTGGTATACTGAGACAAAGCTCCACCATGGTACGGGCGAATGGGATGTCTTGCATGAGGGATTTTTGTTAACATTCACATTTGAAGATCATTGGTCGGATACTGTTGATGATGCGCTACAAGTAGTAAAAGCTGCTATCTTCAAAATACCACAGGAGCCAATGGGACTACTTTAGCCAGAATGGGTGACACAGTTAAGCAACGCACTGGAGTGTTATAACGTAAATGTTGAAGAGGACGATCAGGACCCACGAAACATTAAAATTTCAGAAATGGAAGGCTCTCGCAAGATTCACATACCATCACTTGAAGACCCTGATATCACCATGCCATTAAAGATAAAGCAGGTCAACATTGGAACGGAGGAAGAGCCGAAGTATGCAACGCTTGGGGATTATTGGGACGATGCCACAGTCGATAAGGTCGCTAAGTTACTCCATGAATACCAAGACTTGTTCCTGAACAAAATTACGGACTTAAGGGATCGTTGGCAACTTAGGGATGATGAAAATCACCCTGAAACCCGACATGAAGCCAGTTAAGCAGCAGCCTTACCGCTTGAATCCAAAATATAAAGCAAAGGTCCGCAATGAATTGGACAAAATGCTCGCAGCCTGAATTATTAAACCATTGGAAGAATCCGACTAGGTGAGTCCTATGGTAATACAGGAGAAAAAACGAAAGGGTGAAATAAGAATATGCATAGACCTCAGGAAGCCAAATGACACCTGTGTACACGATCCATTCCCAACACCATTCACAGATGAAGTACTTTTGAATGTTGGTAGTCAGGAAGCATACTCGTTCACGGATGGGTTCTCAGGGTACCATCAAATCAAGATCACACTAGAAGATAGGAGCAAGATGACCTTCGCAACAGAATGGGGCTACTTTCAATACATTGTGATGTTGTTTGGACTGAAGAATGCGCCAGCCATATTTTCACGCATCGTGGTAGCCGCACTCAAAGAATACATCCAGCTAGTCAAACTCAATGGAGAACCCTTACCAGGCAAAGTAAACAGCGGCCGCTTGAAACCCTGCACGGGTGGGCCGACTCTCTGACTAACTAGCTGCAACACAGTCTTCGTGACCCAAGGAGCCAGACAAGGGCGCGAGACTATAAACACACGGACCAAAAGTCGGTACAAAAGAAAGTACATGATTCAGACACGGATGATTCAGAAGCAAGAATGCAACAGGTCCAGCAAACCGCAAAACAGTGCACTACAGACCTCCGAGCAGTACGAGACCAGTTGGAGGGGCTCTGCGCCAAGGTTTCCGCACCAGCAGAGTGACTCAGGATGAGTCACGATGATTGTGTTGGGGGCTTGTTAAGCATGGAATCCCCTCATAGCATGTCTTGGGGCTCAAAGCCCAAGTTTTGGTCAAAGGTTTTGTAAGACTCCACGAATTGCGGGTGCGGAGCACAATGTATAGGTTAAGTCATAGGGTTGTCCGCCCTAAAATATTGTAAAGTAATGTAAAGTCAGTTCAGCCTACCCATGGTTCGCAAACCATGGGATTGTATAAATAGAGCGAGGCTCTAGGTTGTAAAGGGAGTGAAGGAATTAGAGAGAAGAATATGAATGGTTCGAGCTTAGAGTAGGATTCTAAGTGTATTGGGTCGTAGTAGTAGGAAGAGGCTCTGCAGCTGAGTGCGCAGAGGCCTAGTAGAGTCCGTTGTTGAGTGCACAGACCCCTCCACCTGAGTGCACAGGGTGGTGTCAAGTTTGTAATCGGGATTGAAGATTAATAAAGATAAGTTGATTCCTATTTCTATGTATCTGTTGTGCATTGCCTTCTTTAAGTTTATATTGGTTTATTTATCACACGCATTGATATAATTGATGAATATTTTGTATTAATCATTAATCTTACATGAACAAGTTAAGGAATCAGGTAATAACAAATTAAATAGAAAGGAACTTGGGTATTATATGGGTTGCACCCCGAGTAGGGCGCAGACCTCCAGAAGCTCATAAAACATCCCTAGGGTGTGAAAACCTGGTTCTAGCACCCTCCCATACTACTTCAAGTGAGACCTCAGTCCGCGCTCCACGGACTATTGCCGAAAGGGTGAGTAGTACCAGGATTTACTTTGCTAAACCACCTCTAAACCTAGATCAGGCCCATACAAGCTAATAGTTGTAGTAGTAGGAAGAGGCTCTGCAGCTGAGTGCGCAGAGGCCTAGTAGAGTCCATAGTTGAGTGCACGGACCCCTGCAGTTGAGTGCGCAGGGCAGAGTCGAATCTGTAACCAGGGAAGAAGAATAATAAAGAGAAGTTTGATTCCAAATCTTGTGTGCTATTTCCTGTTTAATTATATTGTTTTCTAGATCGCACTCACTTATATGAATATTGAACATTGTTAAATATAACTAGACACATACAGATAAGCTAAGTGATCAACTAATAACAGGTTAATAGTAACGAATTGGGTAATAACATGGATCAGGCCCCCAGTAGGGTTGCGCGAAGGCAGTATCACAAGCTGCAAGATACTAATAGGTGCGCGTAGTGATGTGCACACAAGGTCAAACCGCAGACCACCGAAAATCATCAGACATCTCTAGGGTGCGGAAACCTGGTTCTAGCACCGTCCCATACTACTTCAGGTGAGACCTTAGTCCGCGCTGCATAGACTATTTCCAAAAGGGCCAATAGTACCGGGACTTTTTTGGCTAAATCACCTCTGAACCTCGGTTAGGCCCCTACAAGCCAAAAAATGGTTCTGTTGTCGGGACCGCGATCTACATAAGGGATGTCTGATGTCGTGTCACTAGAATCCAACCAAGAAATAAATTGAAAGGTGGTTGGACAAGAAGATTCACGAGTTCGCGGCACAGGAAAACAAGAATCTACGAGTATCTAAGGAACAATGGATGGAGTGCTACTTATATACGAAAATCCTCGAAATTTTCTTTGCATCCTTTCCTTTGGAGCTGTATGAGTGGATCGCGAAGCTAGTAGACAGTCAGGGAAGGTGTAGGCTCGACAAACCAATCATGTGGACTCCAGAATTAGTGTGCAGACTAGAAGCGTCAAAAGATAAGATCGCGCGAGCTGTGGACCATTGGCTTGATCGAATTATAGGGGGATTTATCACTGAGTTTGCGGTAGATATGACCATCAGCTACAATGAGGCGAAACGACGCTTCCTCAAAGGACCACGAGGTAAGTATATTAAATCTTTGAACACTTGGATTAAGATGATATTGTGTGAAAAGTGGGTTATGCGAATAAATTAATGTTTGGGACTACACAGAGTGGGAAGATCTATAGATACGAAAGTAGTGAAGAATTAGAAACCAGTCCCTTAATTTCACCCTCGCAGGAAATTGAGGAAGGGCTCGTGAAAGTTTCTCCGAGAAGCATGGTCAGTCTGATAAGGCAGCAAATTCTGCGCTTACCACCTCCACCTACACCGCCACCCATCTCACCATCTTCATCTCCATCTCCACCCACCGCACCTCCGCCACCACCAAAGTTCATTATGGCCAGTGTGATCAAACTTTCGGTATTCAGAAGAGTAGGGAATGAAGATTCGAACCAATTTTGGTTCGTGGTAAGGGTGGTATGGGAAGCACAAGGAGTCGTGGATGACAATATAAAGAAGGCTACGCTGGTAAGCGCGTTGCAGGATCGCGCATTAACATGGTACATTAAGCATTCTAATGACCATCCAAACACAGGAATCGCAGAAATCCAAGCTGCGCTGAACAGGGAATTTAGCAGGCCAATGTCGGAGACACAATCAATTATCAGGTTTAAAAAGATCACGATGCTCCTGGGCGAGACCCCCTGGGATCTAGACCAGAGACTGAAGAGTATGATTCGCGAAGACAACATGACTTTAATGGATGGACAACACCACACATGGTTTGTAGCGTCATTAACACCACACGGACGACACTGTCACAACAAAAGCTTGCCACCCAAGCCAAAGCTTTGGAGATGGAAATGAGATTGCATGAGACCCCTATACAAGATCCTAGTCTTGGAATCCAACAAATCCACGCGCAACTAAAAAATTTGTGTTTGGAAATGCAGAGTTTGAAACAGGACAGGACACCTTGGCTAGAAGCACGCGAGGAGGTATGGAGAATAAAATGCAAAGGCCAGGGGCATGACAAGGACCATCGTCCAGTCTTCACAAATTACTTGGTGGGAGGAGGACCGATGCCATTAAGACCGGAGGCATAAGCAGGACTGAGCACGACGCCTGCACTATGGTACATGATTTTTCAGAAAGGAGGAAAACACACTACAGATAATTTTCATCTATTACAGAAGTATACACAGACGTCCCAACAATTGTTTTGTAATTTCTGTAGGTTGGTAGGCCATGAACGCACCTGCAGAAGCTACGAACTAATTATGGATCAGACTCCTGTCTACAGGGTACAGACTGAAACGTGAGCCCTCGAGCCAAATGCAGGAATGGCATGCGTTGGATTTCAAGGGCGCGGATGAGGTCGAGGTGGAATGGGGACCAGGAAGGGGTCATGGACTACTAATTTGTTACAATTATGGAGGGCCAGGACACTATGCTCGTGATTGTATGAATCTGACAAGAACATCATGTTTGAACTGTATTCAGTTTGATCATGAGGCGGAAGACTACCCTACATTGATAGAGAGCCTGCATGAGAAAGGGGTACTCTAGCCTCCCCTGACTCAGAATTTACAAATGATGGGTTTGAGCTGCACGTAGAGTACCCGAATGTAAACATAGTGCTCAGAAGTGGTATCACGACAGGAGATGATAAAGGTAAGTAGCCTAAAGAAAGTGCGTGGGTTCACAAGGCTCCTATAAAGGAACCTGAATTTGATTTAGAATGTGTGAAGGAGACATTCATGGAAGCTAAGAAGAGATTCACGGAAGCCTGCACTTCAGGTAGTAAGGATCAACTAAAACCAGGGATGAATCCTTCAGTGCTCACTACCTTTCTGGAGACATGCATGAAACTGCTACGTAACAACAAGGCTATAAAAGGACTACATGAACTTATCACTAGGTGCGCAGGATCAGGAGAACCGCATGTGATCCAGACACTTGGAAAGCATGCATTGCGCAGAGTAAGGGAAATGAGATTGACTGCGCAAATTGGAGAGTATGAATGGATCAGGTAATTCTAGATCTTGTATCGGACACAAATGTACTGTTGAAACAAACATGGGAACACATGGGCAGACCCACACTACAATGGTCTCCTATCCAATTATGAATGGCTAACTAGAAGATCTTACAAATGGGAAGATTGCAAGCAGTAATGGTGGATATTGAAGGTGTGAGCGCGCTGGCGGATTTTGAAGTGATATAGATTGTCGATGACAGCAATCACTATCCCACACTACTAATAATAAATGGGGCCACCGATATAAATGGATTAATAAATCTAAAGAAGCACAAAATGATTTTTGAGAAAAAGTCACTATGTGTAGTGGTGCCTTTAGACCCTAAGAAAGGAGCATGCTACACAGAGCTACGACGACGAGAGCGATGACAAGCTATATTATATCTACAAAATAATTGCTTGAGAACAGGATTGGCTGATCCTACAATGGATGGCCAGATTTCATGGGAGTGTGAAAGCTCCTTCACATCAAATTCAAATGAGGAAACAAAATGATGGCAGAACCGGTTACACAAGGTAACCATGCTAAATTGCAACATGATGGTTAGATCACTACACTGCGTGACAACAAATCTAAGGGATCTGCTTATGTATGACAGGTTGATAGCGGTGGATGAATTCCTAAACAAATTTGAAAGCACGGTGCCAAAATAGCAACGGTTCGATGCTCTGAAATGGGCACTGCGCGCGATGCCCACAAGATGGTGGGGTATGCATCAGAGAAGCTTTGAGGACTGGCACGGATGTAGAAGGATGATGCACCTATGATTTGGGAAATCGTAGATGTGGCTAGCAGAAAAATATGATGGATAGGATGATCCACATACACACCTCGCAAAATTGACCAAGGTCTATGGGGAAGAGCCACAGCCTGAATGGGTACATTTGTTCTATCATACCCTGGATGTCATACCCATGAATTGGTATACTGAGACGGAGCTCCACCATGGTACGAGCGAATGGGATATCTTGCATGAGGGATTTCTGTTAACTTTCACATTTGAAGATCATTGGTGGGATATTGTTGACGATGCGCTACAGGCAATAAAAGCAGTTATCTTCAAAATACCCCAGGAGCCAATGGAGGTACTTCAGCCAGAATGGGCGACACAACTGAGCTGCACGCTGGAGTGTTACAATGTAAATGTTGAGGAGGATGATGAGGACCCATAAAATATTAACATTCTAGAAACGGAAGGCTGTTGCGAGGTTCGAGGACCATCGATTGAGGATCCCAACATCACCATGCCGCTAAAAACAAAGCAGGTAAACATTGGAACGGAGGCGGAACCGAAGTACACAATGCTTTGGGACTATTGGGACAATTCCATGGTGGATAGGGTCACTGAGTTACTCCGCCAATATTAAGACTTGTTCCTGACCAAAATTATAGACTTAAAAGGGATCGTTGGAAATTTAGGGATGATGAAGATCACCCTGAAACCCGATGTGAAGCCGGTTAAGCAGCGACCTTACTGCTTGAATCCGAAATATAAGGAAAAGGTCCACGAAGAATTAGACAAAATGCTCGCAGCTAGAATTATTGAGCTAGTGGAAGAATCCGATTGGGTGAGTCCTATGGTAGTATAGGAGAAAAAGCAGAAAGGAGAAATAAGAATATCCATGGACCTCAAAAAGTTGAACGATGCCTGTGTACACGATCCATTCCTGACACCATTCACAGATGAAGTACTGGAGAATATTGGCGGTTAGGAAGCAGACTCATTCACAGATGGGTTCTCAGGGTACCATCAGATCAAAATTGCGCTGGAAGACAGGAGAAAAATGACCTTCGTAATAGAATGGGGCTGCTTTCAATACATTGTTATGCCGTTTGGACTGAAGAACGCGCCAGCCATCTTTTCATGCATCGTTGTGGCTGCGTTCAAAGAATACATCCACAAGTTCTTGGAGGTCTATCTAGATGATTGGACTGTCTTTGGATTAGTTAAGCACCATGTAGCAAGCTTACGCTTGATGTTGGATACTTGTCTCCAACACCTGATTGCATTGAACCTTAATAAATGCACATTCCTCGTTCCCTTTGGAAACCTGCTGGGACATGTGGTCTGCAAGCAAGGACTCATGGTGGACCTTGTGAAGATTGTCGTTATTTTAAATTTGGAAGCACCACGAAGTGTTAAAAAATTTCACGCTACCTTAGGACACACTGGATACTATAGGAAGTTCATCAAAAGTTATTCCCAAATAACAGCACTGATGGAAAAGCTATTGAAAAAGGATGTTACATATTGCTGGAATGATGATTGCATGAAGAGTTTGGATGTCCTGAAGGGGAAACTGGCCTCCTCTCCAATCCTAGTCTTCCCAAAATGGGATGTAAAGTTTCATGTACATGTTGATGCGTCGTGTATTGCATTGGGAGCAGTACTCACACAAGAGGGCGCAGAGGGCGTGGATCACTCGATCGCATTTGCAAGTCAGAGATTTTCCAAAGCAGAAAAGAACTATTCCACCACTGAGTGCGAGGGGTTAGCGATGGTGTATGCACTCCAAAAATACCGACACTATTTACTCGGAGGACATTTCAAGATGTATACCGACCATTCCGCGTTGAAATACCTGGTCAATAAGCTTGTGTTAGGGGGTGCACATGCAGATGGCTCTTACTATTCCATGAATATGATTTTGAGTTCACAGTCAATCCGGGACACCTGAACGCAAGACCAGATCACTTGTCGCTAATTGAGACAGGCGAGGAACCCATCAATTTGGAGGATGGACTACCTAATGCACAAATTTTTGTAGTGCGCATTGCGGATGGACACTTCGAAGATATAATCCAATTTCTGACAACAGGGACTGCACCGAAGGAATACTCCATCCAACAGAAAAAGGAACTGGTGGTGCATGCAGTGGACTTTTCTGTCATCACAGGGCACCTATACAAAATGGGAAATGATGAGATATTGCAAATATACGTACCTGCATTTGAACGAGGTCAGATCCTTGCAGGAGGACACTATGCAGGACGCACGACCGTACAAAAGATTCTTCGCGCAAGGTTATGGTGGCCAACACTACACCAGGATTTGAAAGCACACTATAAGGCCTGTGATATATGTCAAAGGACTAGAAAACCATCGTGGATGGATGAGATGTCGTTAAATCCACAAATGACATTGTAGCCGTTTGAGAAATGGGAAATCAACTTTGTGGGACCGATCAAACCTCAGGGAAAGATGGGCACATGCTACATCATCACTGCAACGAAGTATCTGACACAATGGGTAGAAGCACAGCCGGTTAGAGACTGCATGGCCGCCACAGCTACGAAATTTTTGTTCGAAAACGTGTTGACCCGATTTGGTTTTCCAAAAATCTTAATGAGTGATCGCAAAACACATTTCCTGAATGAAACCATTAGCGCACTCACAGAACATTTCTAGGTGTATCATCAGAAAAGTACACCATACCACCCACAAGCTAATGGGACAGTAGAGGCATTCAACAAAATACTGGAGATTGCACTGACCAAAGTGTGCAACACACAGAAAAACGATTGGGACCTACATGTACCTACCGTGTTATGGGCTTAGAGGACAACATGTAAGAAACTGATGGGAGAGACACCTTTCCGGTTACTTAGTTAAGCTAAATGGAGAACCCTTCCCAGGAAAAGTAAATGACAGCCACTGGAAGCCCTACATGGGTGGGCCGGCTATCTGACTACCCAGTTGAAGTATAGTCTTCGCGAAACGAGGAGCTGGAAAAGGGTGCGAGACTATAAAAATACGCAGTGAATGTCGGTACAGATGTAAGGACATAATTCAAACACAAAGGAACGAATGCAACAGGTACAGCAAGCAGTAGCTCAGTGCACGGCAGACATTAGCACTGTACAGGAACAGTTGGAGGGACTCTGCACCAAGATCACCGCACTAATAGAGTGACTCGAGGGCGAGTCATGATGTTTGTTTTGGGGGCCTGTTGGGCATGGAATCCCCCCACAGCATGGTTTGGGGCTCAAAGCCCAAGTTTTGAGTAATATTGTTGTAAAAACTCTGTGAATTACGGGATTGGAGCGTGAATTGTATGTTAGAGTCATAAGGGTTGTCCGCCCTAAGTTTTGAATGTAGTGTCGGCCTACCCATGGTTCGCGGACCATGGGATTATATAAATAGAGAGAGACTCTAAGTTGTAAAGGAGTTAGGAAGAAGTAAGTTGACAAACAGATGGATTCTAGAAGATAGCGAGCATAGAGTAAAGTTCTAAGTGCCTTGGATCATAGTAGTAGGAAGAGGCTCTGCGGTTGAGTGCGCAGAGGCCTATTAGAGTCCACAGCTAAGTGCCCAGACCCTTGCAACTTAGTGCACAGGGGAGAGTCATGTCTGTAACCAAGGAAGAAGAATAATAAAGAGAAGTTTGATTCCAAATCTTGTGCATCGGTTCTTGTGCTATTTCCTGTTTAATTATATTGTTTTATGTATCGCGCGCACTTATATGAATACTGAACACGGTTAAATATAACTAGACACATACATATAAGCTAAGTGATTGACTAATAATGGGTTAATAGTAAGGAATTAGGTAATAACAGGGATCGGGCCCCAAGTAGGGCTGCGCAAAGGCAACATAACAGGCTGCGAGATACTGATAGGTGTGCGTAGTGACATGCGTGCAGGGTCAAACCGAGGACCAGCAAAAATCATCAGACATCTCTAGGGTACGAAAACCAGGTTCTAGCACCCTCCCATACTACTTCGGGTGAGAACCGTAGACTGTTGTCGAAAGGGCCAGTAGTACCAGGATTTGTTTGGCTAAATCACCTCTAAACCTAGGTCAAGCCCCTACAAGCCAACACTAAGTCACTCAGTTGCTTTGCCTCTGATTTTTGTTGTAATGTTGTTGTAGGCCTGGTTGAACTTCTACAATGTTTCTGTCACCTTCTTTTCCTCGCTGCATGATTCCTCCAATAGTGTCTTTGTCACATGTTTTGCAGCCTTCTGCACCAACATTGTTTCCCTTTATTGAAGCTCCTAAATCTTCTCATCCACTGCCTGTGATAACTAGAGGGCCTCATCCTACCAAGGTTGATTCCTCTCTATGAAAATATGCTCCTCCTTCTTTAGTTCCTCAATATTCTTCTGTAGGACCTTACTCTCATTGGTGTTTAGTAGCCTCTGTGAGATTGGTAAGGTCTTCACAGATGCCTGAATCTCTTCTAACTAGTTAGGATACTCGGCTCTCACCCAAGAGACCCAGGTTAAAGTCCCAACAACGGAACCATTTTTTGGCTTAGGTTGGGCTAACCCAGGTTCAATCCTTCTACTACGCACCAAAAAACCCTTAATCATTGGCCCTTTCGGCAACAAACT
Source organism: Pinus tabuliformis (assembly GCA_031772625.1). Taxonomy (NCBI): domain Eukaryota; kingdom Viridiplantae; phylum Streptophyta; class Pinopsida; order Pinales; family Pinaceae; genus Pinus; species Pinus tabuliformis. Next base: position 1,510,836,841 of record CM062819.1, on the reverse strand, counting down.
ACAAGAAGATTGCAGTCTCACCCGTACTGACTATGCGAAGATGCAGAACCAGGTTTTTGTAGCCTTAAGGGATGATGTGATGTGGTATTTTTTGTTTTTTTTATCCTTAACATACATAGATTACTCCGCATTCATACAATACTTCAACACATTACAATTATCACTTTAAACATATCATATACATCCATAAAACTTCTCTGTACTGAAATAAAGTGCAACTATAATAAACTACTACATTACAATAGATAATAAGAAGATAAACACATTAAGACACAGATTTTATCATGGTTCATTCCAATGTGGGACTACATCCACAAGAATTGTTTCTTATAATAGAGAATTTGTACAACAAATAATTATTAGCCTGTGCACTTAGCTACAGGCAATACGCACACTCAACCGCAGGCAATCCACGCACTCAGTTGGAGAGCCTTGCCTTCCTTCCAAAGTACAAATTAACAAGATACAACCTAACACAAATCTCGATCATAAGAATATGATTATGTTCTTTATTATCCATCCCTATATACACTACTACATCGAGGGATATAACATCGCAATACCATGGTCCATATACTATGGATTCCCCTAATACAAGCTATTATGGTTAAAATCCATTCATCATTTACAACATAGTATTCTTTTACAAAAAGGGCAGGGCTTTGACCCACTCTGAATCCCATATATCACGATGTATATCTATTGTTCAATCCACTTTGGTGCTCCACTACTCCATTGCACAGTCCACTTCGCGCTCTGCTCCCCAAAATGTAGAGTCTTCATCAAAATCTAGGCCAAGTTGGGTTGCACCCAACAATCCAATGTACTTATTTTGAAAAATGAATACGCGCTTTAAATTCTAAGTTACTTGCAATTTCCAAGGAGTAGTGAAGATGACTCATATCTATCACTTCAACACCCTTCTTCAATTCTTTCTTTATGGATGCAATCATTATTCCTTTTTATTAAAATATCATCTACCTACACCACAGTATATACAATATTTTTACCAACTTTCTTGACAAACAAAGTTGTATCATCAAGATTAAAATGCTTGATTTTTTTTTCAAGAGATACTCAGTTAAATATTCATACCATGTGTGAGGTGCTTGTTTCAAACCATACAAAGACATGTTTAGCGTTGCATGCCATATTTTTTTCTTGACCCTTCATAATAAATCCTTATAGTTAAAACATGTAAACATTATCTTTCAAGTCTCCATTCAAGAAGGTTGTGTTCACATCCATATGATGAATCTTCCATCTATTCCATGATATCAAAGCCAACAATGCATGAATGGCATTCCATTTTTTTGTGGGGCAAAAATGTCCTCATAGGCTATACCTTCTTTCTCTACAAATCCTTTTGCCACAAGCCTCACTTTATTCTTATCAAGTGAACCATATAGATTGTAATTGTTCATGTAGACCCACCTACAACCAAATTGTTGGGTTCCAAGAGGAGGATCCACCAACTTTCACTTCTCATTCTCAATGAGAGAATTATACTCCTTCTGCATGACTTAATTCCACTCATATTAGAAGCAACTTTTCAAACAGAAGTTGGGTCAAAGTTAGTAAAAAAAAATCAATTCACGATCACATGAAACATTCCTATCATTTACATCACCTAAATTTGAATTATCTTTAACACCTCCATATTGTCTAATTGAACTTCTAGTTCACAACTTGCCAACCTCATTAGGGCGAAGCTTTTCAAATGTATTTATGAGCCACTTTCAAAATTCTTATGATGTTCCAAGTTACTCAATTGAAATATATGGTGTTGAACTCTCATCAATGTTCATCCTTTCAACCCCCCCAATCACATCATCAAATTGAACCTCTTATTATGATGAGATGGTTGGGTCATGTTCATGAGGGGGAAATGGAAATTCAAAATGATATTCCAAATATTGATCCAAGATAGGGAACCCCCCTTAAATATGTGGAATCTCATCATCAAACTCATAATATTTATTTAGATGGGTGAATCTATCCAAATGATTAAACTACTACATAATAGCTTTCTCATTCTTGTCGGGTTCAAGAAAAGTCACTCTGAAAAAATGAACTTGTCTACCTCATCATAAAGATGATATTCCTTGGTGGCATTTGAATCCCCCAAGAAGGTACACTTTCAACTCCTTGCACTAGGTTTGTTTCTTTGTTTGCTAGGAATTAAAGCATAGCAAGTAAAATCGATGATCATGAGATTCCTCATCGAAGGAATATGGCCACACCACATTTCATAAGAAGTCTTATTCCCAAGAGCATGAGATGGACATCTATTTTTTCATGGATATTGAACATAGAAATTTGTTGTCCCAAAACATCAACTTCATGTTATTAAAAAATAACATTGAATTTACCATGTTCAAGAGTGTCATGTTCATTATTTTTTCTACACCATTCTCTCAAGGATTACATGGAATAATGGTTTGATGCTTGATCCCATATTAGTGAATATATCTTTCAAAATTATTAGAAGTGTATGGGCCCCCTCTATTATCAACATCAAGAATGCCAATACAAGATTGAGCTTCAGTTTCAATTCATAGATGAAATTTTTGAATGCTTCAAAAGCTTAAGAGTTTTTATTCAACAAATAAACCCAAAACATCCTGGTGTAATAATCAATAAAAGTCATGATGTATTTATTATAAAAGTAAAATGGAACGGCCATTGGGCCATACAATTCAGAGTATATCAAATCTAGTTTTCGACACACTCTCGAAGTAGAATCATAAAATCATCGCTTGTTGCCAAGGATATGTTGAGAAATTTGTAGGGAAATTATTATGGTGATTTCTCCTTACTTGATAACTACTTGTGATGTCTTTTTACTTATTATCTTTTCCATTTATTATTATATATTTGTGTCATCAAACATCTACCAAAAATAAGAAGAACAAGAACATAGAATATAGGCTACAAGCAAGGGCCAAAACCTCTCCACTTGAGAGGAAAACCCACAAATCTCTTCTCTTTCTTATATATTCTTCAATTGATGAATTCCAAGACCTTAATACTGACTTCAGAACCCTCCAAGACCAATACCAACCTATCTATATGATGTTCTAACCTTAATCTAGTCAAACCCAGTCAAATCTCTTCCATTAGCACTTCTTTGATCTCCAGCTGCAGAATTCTAGCCTCCACTGCAGATATGAGATTTTAGCACCCCCAACAGTTGTTATTGCCACACATGTGAGATTGTATATACCTTCTAAGCCTTCCTTTGACATTCACTTTCCTTTCTCTCACGTATGGAGCTTGAGGATGACACTTGGCAACCTTCACTTGACCTACTTGCCTTCTTTTCTCCAAGATTGAACTTGTAAATAGAAACCCTAGATCTACTACAAAAACCCTAGTTCTCCTTAGCACATGTGAGAGAGATATAGCCCAAATAAATATCTTCTTCATCCTCTTCCTTATTCGTTACCTTCTTCTTCCTTCTTCTTCGTTAGAATGAGAGATGAGTGAATGTGTCTCAAGGAGGATGACTTCCCTCCTATATATAGGCTCTTCAAGGTGGATGTGGATCTTCCTTTTAGGACGACTCGCCAACTGCCAGGCTGACTTGGTCTTGGAGGGTATATGGACACTTTTTAAGACAAAAATAATTTTCTTCACAAGTTATAATGTGCTCGATGGGGCTTCAAATTATGAAAATGACTCTTTTGACTTCTTGACCTTGGACAAACTCTAGAGGCACTCAATGGGTGCTTGACATATAAAATAAAATACCTTGAGCATGAAACCCATGCTACAATAATAATAATAATTTTCTTTCATTTTACACTTTACAATAATCAACGTAATCTATACGTACATTTTCATCTTTGAAGACTGAACCTATTACACATTTTTCAACACAACTTAACTAGGTATTCATATATGGTACATGGAAATTCAATTTGAAGAGATCACAAGAGTCGGATTTGTAACCAAAATTTTCATACTAGAGGTTGAAAAAAGCTCTACAAACTACACCAAGACTAGAGCACAATGTTGGTGAGACCAACAATTTATAGACATCGTCATCATTGTTTCTCAAGGTATATATGCCACCTGGGTGTTGACATGGTATGACCTTCTTTGGACTATTATTATCTTGGATAGCCAGTCCTCAAAGAATATCGATCCATGACTACTCTCATCTTGGATTCCTTACCACATCCTCAAAGAGTATCAAATGCCAAATGCTTACCCAATCCTCCATTATGTCTACCCAAGTGAAGACAATAATGATGTCCCCATCTCACCCTCTCAACTAGGGAGGATATATCAACGAAACCAAGCTTGTCTCTCAAATACACAAGCTTCTTATTAGGAAGATATTTTTTCAATATGTCATCTACTTGCTCATCAATGGAGATACATTGTAGCTGCAATACAACATCTTGTACTAGCTTCCAAATATAGTGATACTTGTTGTTGAAATGATTTTTGTTTCCATGAAATATTGGGTCTTTAGACAATCGTATAGAACTGGTGTTATCACAATGTATCATTGTATGGACCATAGGTCCTGCAAATAGGTCAGAGAGTAGCTTCCTTAACCAACCAATTCTATGCTTACTTCACAAGCTGCAATATACTCAACCTCGGCACTACTCAAAGCAATTGTATCTTGTTTTTTGTTCATCCGTGAGACCATGGAGGATCCCAAACTAAAACATCCTCCTATAGTTCTCCTTCCGTCTTTCTCACTTCTCCCCAGTTAGAATCAGTATATCCAATTAGGTGGACATCATTCCATCTATCATACTTCAGGTAGTAGTGGATGGTTCCTCGCAGATATCTTAGAATATGTTTTGTTTCTATCTAATGATCATGCTTCAGCTCCACTTGGAATTGACTGAGAACATTTACTACAAAGCATATGTCTGGTCAATTATTCACCAAGTACATTAATGAGCCAATCAATTGTCTATACTTGGAAGGATCTATTGGTCTCGATTCAGAACTCCTTTGCCTTTTCAAGTTTGTGATTATCGAAGTTGTCATTGGTTTGTAATCCATCATGTCAAACCTCTTCAACATCTTGATCACATACTTTTATTGACCCAAATAAATCTCATCAAGTCCTTTCTAGAGTTCTAGTCCCAAATAGTAAAGCACCCTCCCTAGATCCTTCATGTCAAATTTTGCTTCTAATTGCTTCTTACATTCTTCAATTTTACCTTCTACACCTGTCAAGAGAATATCATCTACACACAGAAGAATGATTACTCGTTCACCCTTTACAGCCTTAATATAAAGGTTTAGATCAACATAACTCTTTGTGAAGCCTAGTCTTTGAAGGTATGCATCCCTTCTAGCATACCATGCCCTTGGTGCTTGTTTGAGGCCATATAACACCTTCTTCAATCTGTAAACATATGAATTTTTGTATTTAACTTCAAATCCCAAGGATTGTTATATATAGACTTCCTAATCAATTGTGTCATTCATAAATGTAGTCTTGGCATCCATTTGGTGGATGTTCCATCCCATCGATGATGCCAAAGAGACCGATGAACATATAGTTGTATACCTTGTTGTTGGATAAAATGTCTTTTCATATTCGATGCCTTCAAGTTGATAGAAACCCTTAGCCACAAATATTTCCTTATACATGTCATTACTTCCATCTGCTACATGTTTGATCTTATAGATCCATTTGGAAGTTACCACAAATTTGTCATTGGACCTAGGCACGATTTCTCAAACTCCATTCTTCATTATAGATTGATATTCTTCATTCGTGGAATCCTTCCACTCTTGATTATTGAAAACTTCTTCAAAAGCGGATGGTTCTTCTTCTATTAGTTTTGTCATGTAGGTTGCATACCTAGAATATTGTTTGGGCTTCTTGCTTTCCTTTAATGTGCCTTGAGTTTCTCCATGACCTTTTGCATCAAGTATTGTTGACTTCAACCAATTAGGTATTTTTCTTGATTCGAGGATGACCATAAGTTGAATAGGTTCACTGGGACCTTCATCTTCATGGTGAGATTCTTCTTCTTCCCTGTCGACTTCCTCTTTAAATACTGGATTTTTTTCATCATCAAAGTCCATGGGAAGTTCCTTTGACTTCTTGAATGAAATACTTTCATCAAATATGACATCTCAATTTCCTTCTATATGGTGTGCTTCTTTTATGTAGATTTTATAGGCCTTAGAGGAGTTTTTGTAGCCAACAAGTGTTCCTCTCATGCTTGATGGATCCAACTTATTTCTTTTGTCCTTCAGTATATGGACAACCAAATATTCAAAGATGATCTACAGTTGGTTTCTTCCCAGTGAATACGTCTTTGAGAGTTCTATTATCCAATGATCTATGGAGACTTTGATTTTTAATATATACAGTTGTCTTCAAGGATTCTCCCCATAGAAATTTCGGTAGATCTTGATCATGCAACATAGCTTTTACACTTTCTTCAATGGATCGATTCTTTCACTATACAAATCCATTTTGTTTTGAATTATATGGGACTATAAACTCCATCTTAATCCTAGAATCCTTAAAGAAAGATATAATTTCCTTGGATGTATACTCTCCTCCATTATTGGATCTTAGTATCTTGATTTTCCTTTCTGTAAGGTTATCAACTTCAACTTTGAATTCTTGAAATTTTGTAAATACTTGGTCCTTGGATTTCATTAATTAAACCCAAGTTTTCCTTAAATGATAATATATAAATGTGACATAATATAGATTACCTCCAAGTGATTTAGGAGGCATAGGACCACAAACATCAGAATGAATAAGATCTAAGATTTATTTTGACTATGAAGCACTGCTTCCAAATGGTCTCTTGGTATTCTTACCCAATGCACATCTTTTGTATACTCCTTCATGATATTCTTTCAATTTTGGGATTCCTTCTACTATAGAACTTAGAGTTGGAAGGACTTTGAAATGAAGATGGCCAAATATTATATGCCAGAGTTCACATGGGATAATTTCAATGTGAACCAAAGCTTGTGCAAGAGGACTATTGGAAATAATACTAAGAGGGGGGGTGAATCGGTATTATCAGATCAATCATTTTTCATTTCCCAAATAGATTTATATATGCTACTTCTGTGAATTGAACTAGTGTGTACATGCTAATGTGATTAGAGAAACCGACGTATACTCAGAGAACTTGTGATTTAGTCAGTTTATCATGTGTTTATCTTTAACCAGTGCATCAGTAACTTATTAAACAGTGCAGTAAAAATAGAATAAACCTTCAAACATAAGAAACATACATGAACACCAAGAAAATATTTTTATAATCTTGTACTGGTGAAAACTCATACCAGTAAACAGGCACGCACCTGCAGAAGGCTACAACCTTCTCTCATTTTCCAACTTTTACTGGAAGGGAGCTACAACCCCCTAGCTCTTGTACTAACCATTGTGTTTACTAGTATGTAGGCATTGGCCTACAGAAGGCTACGACCTTATCTCTTCCTCTAGGGACGATGTTTCAAAAAAATTTAGACTAGATGCTCCTGGTACACAAGAATACACATGAAGGCCTTGTTTCATCAAATTTTCATACTGGACCCATCGAAACTTTCAAACTACATCAACCAATAATCAGTTAATCTGAATAGTGAAATCACTATCACCAGAACATTGTGTTGAACCCAGAAATCTGGATTAACATTGAGAACCAGCTACAACCTCAAAAATCATGCATCAAAATGTATACGCTACTCTACTGAACCAAACCTACGTGTATATGCTACTTCCTTTAATCAAACTTGCATATACCTTCAAAACTACTGAAGCATAAAACTTCTGATTCGAGTCTGTACTAACCAGCAATATACTGAACATCTACTGTCAATTTACAGAGCTTTACACAGGCAGTAGCAAAGATCACCCTTCTCACTTATACAATCAATCAATCAAATACCAAACTCCTTATGCATTCAGTTTGACATTCAGATATAAGAAGACTTCATTGACAGATAGTAGTAAAACAACAAAATTGATCAAATAGATTAGTCAAATCTAAAGAAAAGGATTTTCTTTTGTATACTCTACTTTGAAGAGTATAACATGCGTATACACGCACTTTTACTAAGACGAACCAATGTATAGATCTACAAATATTAATTCATAACTTCGCTGCAATTCCGGACTTTAGACAAACCCAAATCATGACATTTAAAGAATAAAACAGGTGTACATAATCATATCTATCCCAACCAATATCAGATCATTCAATGATAAGTCATTTCAGGTCTCATGATCCTGATCCAACATTGAATTCAAGGTGCACAAAATATTTTAGATCAAATCACAAACATAGCCTTTGCAACATAAAATATACTTCAGATAGAAGTATTCCTTAGAAACCTTTTCACTTGCACACCCTAGCCTTATGATCTTCTCCTCCTTATATAGTTTTAGGCCTTTCTCAATACCTCGGACCAAAACCACTTAGGACCCATGGTATTCTTGGATGGGATCAAATAGTCATTACTCCGCTCAATATTGTGGGCTAATACCATGGCGTCGACCCCTGGTATTGTCTCCTCTTGAATTTCCTTGATTTTCCAACATATACGTGCTTTTCTTCTTGTGAAAGTGTGTGTATATGTATATGCCCTTTTTGTTTTGTGAATCAGCATGTGTATGTTGTTTTGACTAAGTGAACCTGTATATACATCTTAAATTTCTTTTCAGCATCCTTTACCTTCAACTTCTTCATTCTGATTAGTAGACTTCAGTTCCATATTCCTTTTCTTCTGTACCGATTCTCTGTTACATCTGAATGGACCTATTACACTGTGGGTTGCCTTTCATCAAAACTGAACTGACCTATGAGTGAGTTGCCATCAAGGATAACATTTGTATCATAATGCCAACCATCTCCCCCTTTGGAATTGATGGCAACCATGCTGGTGTTGATTACTGCAAGTTGTGGAAACTGTTAGAGATATCAAGCAACACCAAAATACTCTCCCCCTTTGACATCAAGAGCAAAGGGTAGACCAAGCTATTCACCCCATTTGATATACATTATGATGTCCATGCTCCCTCTGAGTGCATGCCGAGTCTGTAGAGATATGTTTCAAAAGAATAACATGATTTTGTAACTCAACTAAGTGACCTCCCTATGACCAATGACTCATACATACATCAATCACCCAACCAAGTGGGGATACACCATATTTGTCTCATCCACCCAACCAAGTGGGGATATACCAATTGTTTATACATGACAGAAATACAACAATTATTACATCATTCATCCCATGCAAAGTGGGGATACAAATTACATCGTATGTCCAATAGGTCTCATTCAAATATAGACCATGACAGAAGAAGTCATATCACACCCTAGATATTTACATGACTTATGTAAAAAATACTATAAGTATCTGAAGCCATAGTTGAACTCAGCAACCATGATGCCAACAATGCAGAATGTATGTGTAGGCTAATGCTCCCCCCTAAACCTGTGCTACCTGTGCATTGTTAATAAGTCATTCATCAAGGAATATTTGTCAGTTAGATAAAAATCAATGAACAAAGCATATCATCAGACTGTAATCATCAATATCAGACGGAGCACCCATATCAAAGTCTGACCCACTATTTTTCTGTCAGAAAAACATATACGCTCCTTCAGCTACAGGAACCCGCGTGTATACACGACTATACTTCATGAAACCCGCATATAATAACCTTCCTCTAAAAACTGGATTTAACAGTAAGATGATGCAACAACTACTCTGAGATTTTGTCTGAGATATTCAAAAGTTTCTCTGGGAAGCAATTTGGTGAATATATCAACAACCTATTCTTTGGAGGGAACATACTCCAACTTAAGATTTTCTTAAAGCACTTGTTCTCGTAGAAAATGGTACTTAATGGGTATGTGCTTGGTCTTGGAGTGCATGACAGGATTTTTCGAAATACTGATGGCACTTGTATTATCACATAGAATGGAAATGGGTGGAGTACATGTGATTTGAATTTCTTGTAATGTTTGCATCATCCAAAGTAGTTGTGTGCAGCAAGATGCAATAGCCACATATTTTGCTTTAGTGGTAGATAAGGCAATTGAACTTTGTTTCTTATTGAACCAAGACACTAGCTGTGAACCCATATAGAATGCACCTCCACTAGTGCTCTTTCAATCATCGACATTTCCTGCCCAATCTGCATCTATATATGCATGAAGAGTCAGATCTATATCTTTAGGATACCATAGTCCAAAGTCCTGAGTTCCTTGAAGATATTTGAAAATTCTTTTAACTGCCTGAAGATGTGATTCCTTTGGATTTTCTTGGAACCTTCCAACAATTCCTACTGCATGCATGATATCAGGTCTGGTACCTATTAGATAGAGCAGACTTCCGATCATATATTTGTATGTTGGTTGGTTTACTGCTGGTGATTCATCGTTAGAACTGAGACTGCATCCTATTACCATTGGAGTACTTACTGGTTTAGAATCTTCCATTCTGTACTTCTTCAAGATCTTCTTGGGATATTTTGTTTGTGAAAGGAAAATACCATATTTTCTTTGTTGTACTTGTATACCAAGAAAATAAGTAAGTTCACCAAGTAAGGAAATTTCAAATTATTATTGCATTACTGAAGCAAAATTCTAACTCATGGATTCTTCATTGCTACCAAAGATGATATCATCAACATAAACAACAATAATTAGCAGTTTATCATTTTCAATCTTTGTGTATAAATTTCTATCTGCAGAACCTTTTGTGAAACCTTGTTGTTGTAGATATTTGTCAAGGTGGTAATACCAAGCCCTTGGAGCCTATTTTAGACCATAAAGAGCCTTTTTGAGCTTGCATATGAGTTTTGCATCATTTCCAAGAATGAATCCTTCTGGTTGTTCAATATAAACTTCTTCTAAATCTCCATTAAGAAAGGTTGATTTTACATCCATTTGATATACTTTGAATTTTTGAAAACTAGAGAGAGCAAGAAACATCCTTATGGTTTCAAGTCTGGAAACAAGTGAAAAAGTTTCTTCAAAATCTATATCTTCTTGTTGAGCATACCCTTTACAAACAAGTCTTGCCTTGTTTCTAATAACTTCTCCATTTTCATTCAGCTTATTCTCAAATATCCATTTTGTTCCTATAACATTTTTATCATGAGGTCTAGGAACTAATTCCAAAGTATCATTCTTTTCAATTTGGTCCAGTTCTTCATCCATGGCCTTGACCCAACATTCATCTTTGCAGGCTTCATTTACATTCTAAGGTTCGGTGGAGGATAGTAATGCTAGATAACTTGAGGTCCCTATAAGAGTTCTTATTTCTGTACACTAGCCCCTTTTTCTCATAGAATTTGAGATTCTGGATGATTCTTCTGAACATACCTAGATGGAGTCTTTTCCCTATCTATTGTATCTTCTTCTAGTGCTTCATTGGTTTCTTCTTCTATATCATTCTGATTTGATGTTGGAAAGCATTCCCCATCTTCCTCACTGTCATATTCCTCTGTTGATTTCATTTGTTCCAGATTTTTGCATGCTTCATCATTTACAACATCAATGCTTTCAACAATTTTCCAAAGTCTTTTATTATAAGATTTGTATCCTTTACTTCTGGATGAATAACCAAGAAGAATTCCTTCGTCTGCTCTGGGTTCGAACTTACAAAGTTTTTCATCAGTCCTTTCGATGAAACATTTTCTTCCAAACACTCTAAAGTATTTTATAGTAGAAGGCTTACCATACCAAAATTCATATGGAGTTTTATTGCTATTTAGCCGAACATTCTCTTTGTTGAGAATAGTCACAACAGCAAATGCAGCTTCGCCCCAGAAGGTTACAGGAGTTCCAGATTCATCAAGAATTGCTTGAGCCATTTGTTGAACTATTTTTTTCATTCTTTCCACCACACCATTTTGATAAGGAGTTCTTACAACGGAGAATTTCCTCTTTATTCCATGTTTTTCACAAAATTCAAAGAATTCCTCTAATATGAATTCTCCCCCTCAATTACATCTGAGACATTTTATTTTTCTATTTGATTTATTTTCAACTAAAGCTTTGAAGGCTTTAAATTTCTCAAATGCTTCATCTTTATGCTTTAGTATACCTATCCAACACATCCTGGAAAAGTCATCAATAAATAAAATAAAGTATTCTTCTCCACAAGGTGAATTTTTCCTTATTGGCCCACATAAATCAGTAAGGATGAGTTCAAGAGGCTTACTTGTTGATCCTTCTTTTTCATTGAAGTGAACTCTGGTTTTCTTACCAACTTGACATGGTTTGAATATGGTATTTTCTGGGATGCTGATATCTGGAAGATCATGAACTGCCTTGACCCTGCATGCTTTTCTTATTTGAGAAAAGATTAGATGTCCCAATCTTCTATGCCATAGCTAGTTTTCATATGTTTTTCTTATATAGCATTGTTGTTGTCCTCCTTTGAGTATGTATAAGTTGTTTGGATTTCTTTTACCTTTGATCATGGTCTTTCCTGTATCAAGCTCATGAACCACACATCTGTTTGATCAAAACACAACTTCATTTCCTTGATCACACATTTGACTGACACTCAATAGGTTATGCTTTAAACCATCTACATACATGACATTTCCAGCTTTAACCTTTTCTTTCAAGAAGAAATAACCTTTACCTTTAATGAAAGTTGGAGTGTCATTTCCAAATGAGACATTCTTTTCCTTTTCTAAAGCATTATATGAATGAAGTTTCTCTTTATCACCTGTCATGTGTTTGGAGCATCCACTGTCGATGTACCACTGATTTTCTTGTCCTTCTGCATACAGAGATATGCCACATATTTTTTATTGAGATTCGTTCTTTCTCCATATCTTGGGATTTAATGATGTTTTCTCCTTTTGAAGTGACGACTAAAACTTGCTCCTGCATTTAGATTCTTCATGACCAAAGTTGTTACAAATCTAACATTCTACCTCATTTTCAATAATTTTTTATTTCCCAAACAGATTTATATACGCTACTTCTGTGAAGTGAACTAGCGTGTAACGCTACTATGATTAGAGAAAATAGCTTATACCCAGAGAACTTGTGATTTAGTCAATTTATCATGTGTTGATCTTTAACCAGTGCATCAGTAACTTATTAAATAGTGCAGTAAAAATAGAATAAACCATCACACATAAGCAACACACGTGAACACAAATATTTAAGGTGGAAACCCAATGTGGGTGAAAACCACCTACTTTTTTCATCTCTATCTTCTTTTAATAATAAGAAAATCTGTTTACAATCTTGTATTGGTGCAAACTCATACCAGTATGTAGGAATCCACCTACAGAAGGCTACAACCTTCTCTCATTTTCCAGCTTCTACTATAAGGGAGCTACAACCCCCTAACCCTTGTACTATCCAATGTGTTTACTAGTACGTAGGCACTGGCATACAGAAGGCTATGACCTTCTCTCTTCCTCCAGGCACCACGTTTCATAAATTTTCAAACTGGATGCTCCTAGTACACAATAATACACATGAAGGCTTCGTTTCATGAAATTTTCATACTGGACCCATCAAAAATTTCAAAATGCATCATCCAATAATCAGTTAATCTGAACATTCAGATCATTGTCACTAGAACACTGTTCTGAACCTAGAAACCCACATTAACATTGAGAACCCGCTGCAACCTCAAAAATCATGAATCAGAATGTATACGCTACTCTACTGAACCCAACCTACATGTATACGCTACTTCCTTTAATCAAACCTGCGTATACCTTCAAAACTACTGAAATATAAAACTTCTTATTCAAGTTTGTACCAACCAAAAATATACTGAACATCTACTGTCAATTTACAGAGCTTTACACATGATATAGCATAGATCACCCTTCTCACTAATACATTCAATCAATCAGATACCAAACTCCTTATGCATTCATTTTTACATTCGGATCTAAGAAGACTTCATTGATAGACAGCAGTAAAACAACATAACTGATCAAATAGATTAGTCAAATCTGAAGAAAATGGTTTTCTTTTGTATATGCTACTTGGAAGAGTAGAACCTGCATGTACACATGATTTTACCGAGACAAACCAGTGTATAGATCTACAAATATTAACTCATAACTTCATTGAAATTCCATATTTTAGACAAACCCAGATCATGACATTTAAAGAATAAAACAGGTGTACATAATCAGATCTATCCCAACCAATATCAGATCATTCAATGATAATTCATTTCAGGTCTCATGATCCTGATCCAACATTGAATTCAAGGTGCACAAAATAGTTCAGATCAAATCACAAACATAGCCTCTGCAACATAAAATATACTTCAAATATAAGTATTCCTTAGAAACCCTTTCACTTGCACACCCTGGCCTTATGGTCTTCTCCTCCTTATATAGTTTTAGGCCTTCCTCAATACCTCGGACCAAAACCACTTAGGACCCATGGTATTCTTGGATGGGATCAAATAGTTGTTACTCCACTCAATATTATGGGCTAATACCATGGTATTGACCCCTGGTATTGTCTCCTCTTGAATTTCCTTGATTTTCCAACATATACGCGCTTTTCTTCTTGTGAAAGTGCATGTATATGTATATACCCTTTTTGTTCTGGGAACCAACATGTGTACGCTGTTTTGACTAAGTGGACCTGTGTATACATCTTAAACTGCTTTTCACCATCCTTTACCTTCAACTTCTTCATTCTGATTAGTAGAGTTTAGTTCCATCTTCCTGTTCTTTTGTACCAATGCTCTATTACATCTGAATGGAGCTGTTACATTGTGGGTTGCCTTTCATCAAAACTGAACTGACCTATGAGTGATTTTCCATCAAGGACAGCACTTGTATCATAATGACAACAAGGAGATATCAACCTGTAAATTCTTCCTTCATGAATACCAATTACCCTATCATTATCTACACTTGATTTTGTACTCCATACTACAACTCTTCCATCAATGGAAGATACTCTATCACCCTTATATTTTAAACTTGAAATAGAAAGTAAGTTCTTATGCAAACCCTGAACAAATAGGATGTTGTTGAGATGAATGTTGCTTCCATTTTCCAGCTCAATAGAGGTAGATCCAATTCCTCTTATGGGATAGCTCTTATTAACTACAATTTCCACTTAGTAAGAATATTTTCACTTTGATAATGTTTTCAGCTTTTTGTGATGACCATTCATGTGTATATATGCCTCACTATTGATTACCCAAATGTTCTCATCTTGGAATGTGCCAGTGAGTGCTAAGAAGAGTCCTTCATCCTTTATCTTGGTTACTTCCTTCTTTACAGTGAATAGAAGATTCCATGCTTCCTTGATTCCTCTCTTGAGATGGATTGCTACCTTTGAACACTTCTTGAATATCTTCCTCGATGTAGTAGAGATATTCATAATTCCCTTAGTCAACGGTAGCTCTGATACCATGTTGAGAAATCTATAGGTAAAGGATTATAATGATTTCTCTTTATGTTATAACTTCTTGTGATTTTTTTTTACTTATTAGCTTTGTTATTGATTATTATATGTGTGTATGATAAAACAACTACCAAAAACAATAATAACAAGAACACAAAATATAGGTTGCAAGCTAGGGCCAAAACCTCTCCAAAACAAAATATAGATTCTTCAATTGATGAATTCCAAGACCTTAAGACTGACTTTAGAACCCTCCAAGACCAATACCAACCTCTTCTAGTAACACTTATTCGACCTCCAATTGCATAATTTCAACCCCCACTACAAATTTAGGATTTCGGCCCCCCAGTAGTTATTGTTGCCACGTGTGTGAGCTTTGATTTTCCTTATGTGCCTTCCTTTTACCTTCGCTTTCCTTTCCCTGACTTATGGAGCTTGAGGATAACCGTTGGTGACCTTCACTTGGCCTACTTGCCTTGTTTTCTCCAAGATGGAACTTGTAGATAGAAACCATAGATATGTTGTAGAAACCCTAGTTCTCCTTAGCACGTGTGAGAGATAAATATCCCAAAAAAATAACTTCTTCATCCTCTTCCTTCTTCGCTACCTTATTCTTCCTTCTTATTTGCTAAAATGGGAGATGAGTTAATGTGTCTCAAGGAGGACGATTTCCCTCCTATATATAGGCTCTTCAAGGTGGATGTGGGTCTTCCTTTTAGGCCAATTAGCCACCTGCTAGGCCAACTTGGTCTTGGAGGGTACCTGGACACTTTCTAAGACAAAAATAATTTTCTTCACAAGTTACAATGTGCCTGATGGTGTCTTCAACTTATGATAATGACTCTTTTCACTTATAGACCTATGAAAAACCCTATAGGCACTCAGTGGGTGCTTGAACTATAAAATAAAAGACCTTGAGAATGAAACCCATGCTCCAAAAATAATAATAATAATTTCTTTCATTTTACAGTTTACAAGAATCAAAAGTACATTTTCATCTTTATGAAGACCGAACCTAGTTACACATTTTTCAATAGGATAAGAGTCTCACTTTGCTTCAAGTTCTATAAACAGGAAACATCATCTTTATTCAACACATGAATGTTGAATTTCCTACAATAATACATAGTAGAAATTGATCTTATGATATGATAATTACTATATAATGGGTTTCAATCAATTTATCTTGTGTCACATATATTGTTAATTATTATACACAGAAAAATATCAACAGTAATGCAATGAATAATAAGATCTAAAAGAGATAGCCATGCACAATACAAAAAACAAAATTTTCCCTGGAAAACCCAAATTTGGGAGAAAACCCAGCAACTCTGCTACGATAAATTTTATTTAGCAAGGTTTAGAAAAAAATCTATGCCAAAAATCCAAACTTGAACCTCAGTCAAATTCGTCGCTTATCTACTCCCATGTGTGGCTAATGCAGAAGAGATGATAATGAATGTGTTATCAAATGAAGTTTCACATCATGTATTTATATAAAAATTGAATGGATGCATTTACCCCAAGGGACATGCCCTTTCATGGTGGGATTGACCTGTCCCTTTTGAGCCTACATGAAACCTAAAAATAATTCGTTTTATTTTAATTTCATAATTTTATAGGTTGACTTAGGAGACCCCTTGGCATGCGATAATATCTCCAAATGCTACATAAAAAATCAACACTCCCTCTTAGTGAGGGAGGCATTCTCCTTGGCTACAACAGATTTTAATTTTAGTTGAAATTTCTCCTACCTTAAGAAATATTCATGAGCTTTTGATGTTGATGCATGTGTATAGATAAATCCATCATGGAGTGGGAAATGTAATTCTGCATATGTAGGCGAGTATTGAAGGATTTTGACAAAATTAATTTATGGATCGTTAGGCAAATGTATCAATCTCCTATGGTCAAAGTCCTTTATGACCCAGCCAAGTCCTTATGGCTTATCAAGAGAGAATTTTCCTTTGGAAAACTCACCTTTCTTATCAAATTCCTTTATGACCTATCCAATTCCTTCTAGTAGCCAATTCCTTATGGCTTCAAAGATGAATTACTTCTATCTCCTTTGATCAACCTAGCCAATTTCTTCTAACATCCAAGTCCTTTGGCTTCCCAGGAGAAGATTTGTCCAATCCTATAATTTCCTTGGGTCATTCACCTATGTTTGACCTAGCAAAGTCCTTATGGCTTCACATATGAATGTATGCTATAGTTTTCCTTATTAATTTCCTTGGCTCATTCACCTTTCATGTCAAAGTCCTTTATGACCTAGCCAGTTCCATTTGGCTTCAAAGATAAATGTATTCATATCCCCTAGTTAAATTCCTTTATGACCTAGCCAGTTCCATTTGGCTTCAAAGATAAATGTATTCATATCCCCTAGTTAAATTCCTTTATGACCCAATGAAAGTCCTTTATAGCTTCAAGAGATGGTATACCCAATCCTGCAAAGAGTCCCTCATCATTCCCTTCCAATGATGGAGACATTCAACATAATAATAATCTCATCTTTGAAGCATGTCCACAATATGCTCATTTGTGGATATGTACTAGAGATTTATTACTCCTCTTTGCATCATGTCTTAGATGAAGTGACCCAGCCATGTACTTCTAGATACTTCCTCTATTACATCAAAAATTCCTTCTACTATTACTGCCCCCTCTATCATGTAAGCAAGTCCTTCTACTATTATTGTGCCCTCTATCATGTAAGAAAGTACTTCTGCTATTATTTCTCCCACTGTCATGTCAGAAAGTCCTCCCACTATTATTGTTGCCTCTCAAAAATTAATCACTTCTTTTTTATTCTATGTTTGGGTTCGAGAATCTGACCATTTGGTGACTGGAGAAAAAATATTCTCGTATTCCACTCCTTCTTATGGGGGGAACCCTCTTGTCACAACCTTTTATATGTTTCTATTTGTTGCATATATCATTGTATTGGTAGTTACCACAATGTACCCATTATTCCCTCCATTTAGGAGGTCATGGAAGAAAAAATCATAACCAAGAAAAATACAAAGGAAAAGAGGTTGAATAGAAAGAAAAATAACAAAATTGATCAAGGGAGAAAAGTATGAGGTACTTATCTCTTGATTATTTATTGGAATTTGTCTTCTCCATTTGTGCCAAAATTATGATCACTTCGTAGGCCAAAATTTGGATTATGTGAGGTAGAATTTCAGGGCTAATGAGGGATGAACCTGAGGCTAATAAAGAAAGATGAATTTGAGGAAGAATGAAGGATGAAATCTGAGGAAGGTTGTAATATTTATTGCACAACAAATCGAATTTTTGAGGCCAATTGAGGGTTGTTTGACCAAGTTTGATCTAGGTTGGTTACTAGTCAATTTTATTTGTTTTGATTTGGAAAATTCAGATTATATTTCTTATTGGATGGCCAAGTTTCTCTAAGAAAAGGTTGTTGGGTTTTCCCCTAGTTTGGGGTTTTCCCAAGATAAATTTTGTGTCTCTTGTGTTTGGTTGTCTCTGTTGTCATTATTTTTTTATTGTTAATGAATTTAATGATGAATTGGTTTAAGAATCATTAAAAGTATTTATTAGTTAAGGAAATCATGTAAAAATACACATGGTATAATAGCTATGGAGAAAGAGTAGCCTTGAAGTCAAGAAAAAATAAAGCTAGAGCTTGCATTAGCCTTCATCAAGAGATCACCTGATTGTTTTTTAATCTATTGGTCAAGAATGAAAATGGACAAAGTTTTGGTACATAAGGTTGAAAAACTCTCAGTCTGGTTTCTGAAGGTTGAACAACCTTAGGGTTGATCTCAAGAAGGCCAAGTAGTCCTCATAACTAGTGGTAGAAGTTTGAATGGCCTCAATGTAACATCCAGAAGCCTTAGATGTGAAGGTCAGCAAGGTCATACAATTGAAGCAAAAGGATTTCACCTTTGTTTCAAAGTCTTGGAATCATACTGTTAGCTCTGCTATATTCTTTAAAGCTGGAGGCCAACTTGGTCCTTGGTCGTGCTCAAAGAAAGGCTTATGGTGGTTGCCCTCACCTTCTCCCCTACCTCTCTTGCCCTCTTTTTGTCTCTATTTTTCCCATTCCTTCTCATTGAAAATCATATTAAAACCCTTTTTAAGCCCGGGCGTTAACACACAAAACCTTATAAAATTATAACCCTGTGCCCATACAACCACGCGCCCTCGTAGACCCTTCTGCCACAGCCTTGGACATTGACCTCTGTCATCCTAATCCAACAGCCCTCCCGTCACGTCAAACAAACTGACCCACGAAATTGAATCCCCACCGTCTGATCATCTCCACCGCAATCGGACGGTGTTCGCTCTTCCCACACCCACGAAGTGACAGCCTGTTAACGCAATAGAGGGTGGTTTCCGTTGCCAAGTGTCACATTCTGAATGGTATCGTGTGCCCTTGTACCTTTACTTCCCATCTTCCGAAAGCGGTGCGATCAATACCACCTACCGCCGAAACCGCTAGCAGACTGAAAGTTGTCTATTTAAAGAAGCACACATTCACATCAACTATATTGGTCCTTTACTCGTGCCGATTTGAGAAGGTACCCATTGGCTTCTTGCTGGCAGATCTTGTCCTTATCGACGACGACATCTTGCTCTGAGGACAGGCCTAGAGCCGCACCCTGGCCCTATTTTCATTATTGATAAGTCACCTTGTGCTCAACATCGATTAGTATTATGGGTCTTTGACTGAGTGGTTTCCCTTGTGTTCGACATCAGCTTACATTATCACACATTGGGATTCGTGCAATACCTTGGTTTCCATTTGACCCTATTGGTGGATACCACGCCTCTGTGTCAGCTTTCATTATTGGTTGGTTCAGAGGGTTTCTGTCGTGCGCTAGCCACATCTTGTGTACGCCGGAAACATACTTCGGTTGGGTTACTACATATTTTTCATCCGATTCCTTCCACATTATTGGCCTACGGGTTACACTCATGCTAGATTGATGAAGGATGCCTTAATGCCTTCCTTCTAGCGGATCTTTCCCTATCAACTCCGACTCATTGCTCTGGGGCAAAGATCTAGAGTCCATTTGGCAGTACCTTGGGGTTTGCAGTCATTAGTGGCAGATCCTTCGCTATCGACAGTGGGAAACCATCATTGTCTCCTAATCGATAGATTCTTATAGGTGTTCGACTCCAGCTCATCTATTCACACTTGTTAGATTGTACTAGGTACCTTGACGCTCATTATCATTATCGGTGAGTAGTCTCGCGTTTGTTAACGGTATACATCAATGACCGGTAATCAAACGATTTCTCACATGTTCAACTTCAGATCATTTATTCCCATGGTGTAGAAATGTACCACGGTGGTCGGTGAAGACCTTAGGTTGTATCAGCATTCATTGGTTCACTTGATAGTTGCTCCTGTTGCTGCTAGTTGATACCACTCCACTTTATATGTTGCTTTCAGTCATGGCGACATTCTATATGTTGGCACCTGAGTTTGCAGTGTAGTACCATCCTATTCCATCATGTTCAGTTGGTACCTTTTGGGATCAGTCTTTGATATCAGTGATCCGTTGCATCTTTCAGCATCATTGACAGTCTTATATGTGATATTCAGACATGTACTTGTTCATTATGATCAAATGATCCATTATGTATCTTTTAGTCATTTATACTTGTATACTTAGTGGATCCGCTTGTACTTGATATGCGGACATGCTTTACTTTTTCTGAGCATGGGTATGCCCACCTCAGACAGTGTTTCTTTCTGATCTCCTTTGGTGGCTTGGCAGGCTGAATTCTGGTGAAGTCCTCCTCGGTTTTTGACAGACTTCCTTTCCATGTACTAGCATAATATATTTCGGCCATCATGTACCCCTTCTGACCTCATATATTAGGGGGCATCTGTTGTAGCTCCAAATCTCACTCTTATGGTTTGTGATGATGCACTCATGGCCTAGGGCAACCCCTCCTTCTAGACCTAGTCCTAAAATTTAAAAAACAGTGTTTTATCCCTTATACGCGACATTGCCCTGAGTTAAACGTGTGTATACGTGGGTAGGCATATACCCAACCCGCGTATATGTATTAAAACACTTAAAAAAATATAAAAATCCTTATTTTCAGGCGGAGATCGCGGGTTTTACCTGCTGATTACCTGTTAGTGCCCGTGGCCCAACTGTTCCCAACCAACTCCCAACTAAAAAACTACTTTGGGAGAGGTATAAAAAGACCTCAAAGGGAAGGCCTAAGGGAGGAGAGAAGAGAGAGAAAGGTTATTATGCTAAGATTTTTCCCCTGACCAGGTCTGAAGTCCCTTGTGCCTTCTGCACTTCCCCCATTTGTACAGGAAACTCTTGTTTCCTTGTGTGTTGATGTTCATCCATTACTTGTGACATCATGGAGAGAGTCATGGAAGGAGTTTGTTAAAGGCTTGAGGCTGGAACGGATCCGGAAGGAAGCTTTGCTTGGAGCCTGCTGAAGGTGACTCAGGTGAAATCATTCCTTTTTATGTACTTTATTTGTCTATAATAAAAGAAACACATGTCTTGGTTCCCGAAATGAATCTTCTTTATGTTTATGATATTCATGTTTAGAATTCATATGTAAATGGTTGTTTGGATTTCATAACTAACTACCTTTCTTTATAACATGAAGATGGTTTCTTTATAAGGTTTTGTCCATATACTGTTGTGTTCTTTGGAATTCGTTGTTTTGCACGACAAAAGATAAGAAGGGAACTCCAAGAAGGGTTTGGACCCTAAGGGCCTTCTCAAACGTAGGACCTAAGGTACGTACCCTTTACAATAGAATTTGCTTATAATAGAATAATGGCTATGTGAATGTGTGCTTCTTTAAATAGACAACTTTCAGTCTGCTAGGGTTTCAACCCAAAAAGCCCTAGGGGAACAATTCCCTCAAACACCCACGAAAGTGAATCCCCACCGTCTGATCATCTTCGCTGCAATCGAATGGTGTTCGCTCTTCCCACACCCACGAAGTGACAGCCCGTTAACGCGATAGAGGGCGGTTTCCGTTGCCAAGTGTCACCTTCTGAATGGTATCATGTGCCCTTGTACCTTTACCGCCCATCTTCCGAAAGCGATGCGATCAATACCACCTACCGCCGAAACCGCTCATCCCCGCCCGTTAACCCCCACACATCTCCTCTGCCCAATGACCGTAGGATCTACCCACCTGAGATCCAATGGCTCACAGTCGCCTTACTCCCGCTTCCTCCCGATACCTCCTACCAAGCCATATCTGTCGTCCATCTGCTCAATCCGATGGCCAATCTTGTTCCTCCATCCGGTTCATCCACCTGCTATGTAGTCCACATCCCTTAACGGCTTTGTGCACCCGAAGGATGAACATAACCAGTTCTCGGTACTGTTTGTAGTAGTCCCTCAACAACCACATTCAAGAGACAGTAAGGCCGAGAAGAAAAAGGATAGAGCTTGATCAGGTAAATGCATTTAACAGTTATGGGACTTCATCCCATACGACACTCCACCTGCCTGAGAAGGACAACAGAGCACCCAAGGAGATCAAATCCATCTGCTATGGCAAGCAACCGCACTCAGAAGTTCCCCCAGGAAATTAAAGCAGTTGGTGGTCAATTATGGCCCTCCATACTTAGAATGTCCAAGTGCCTTTGTAATGAAACTCTATATATACCCAGAAACAAGATGTAATCAGGTTTGATGGTTGTTATTTTGATGTAAGGTTCAACTTCTGGAGACTGTAACTACTTTGATACTTGCAGCGTCTTGTCTTCATTTTCAGCTAAAACAAGCTTCTTTTGTTGTTAATTGCTCACTTTCCATTTCTATTATGTTCTAGGTTGTGCCTAATATGCAGTTTTCTTGAACTCTTGATATTTAGCATTAGAGGAGCTGTCATCCTGCCTCTGTGGTTAAATCTTGCATGTATCAGTGAATGTGTTAATCAGGTTTCTTTTCACTTAGTGACAGAGAGCTCTTTATTGGTTGCAGACGGCCATCACAAGGTCTTGTGCATCTGCTGGTGTGGTTAGTATTCTCCATATTCACCCAATCTCTGAACTATGAGTAATCGGTGGTCTAAAGCCTTGTAGTCTAGGGGTGTTCATGCATGTCTGGGGTTAAGCATAGTAGAAGTGGTTATCTGGCTTGAACAAGCATCATTCCTTCCATTCATCCAGTTCCAACATTAAGTTGAGTTTGTAATGTTTCTGAGCATCTCCGAGCCACAACCTAGGAGAGTTTCTTGGGGTGATAACATTAATTGGCGTCGTTGCCGGGGAGAGGAGATTGAAGCTTAGCTTCCCTGGGAAACAACACAAATCCAACTTTGATGATAGACAAAGTCTGGACACATTTCTGGTTGTGATCATCTATCTGGCGACTCTACTGGAGGACCAACCTTTGGCGACTCCACATTACAGTTCTGGCTCAGTTTGTGAGGCATACCCGAAGAAATCCTCAGAAATCACCAGCTAACCTAGTTCCTGACCTTCAGAAGATTGCTAAGCAAAGGAAAACATCATAGAAAGGAGCATTAGGATCAAGCCTAAGAAATCTTATGCATCTCTGAAAGACAAGGTTATAGTTGAGGATATACAGTTTGAAGATTTAGAGCCTAGCATTGTTAGTAAAGAAATACCTTTAGAGATTCATAAAGCTCCTTGTTCAATCAATTCCCCTTTGGATCTTAGTCCAAAGAAAGCCTCCCATACAGTCCATCATATTCCTTCGTGTCTGTCATCTATTTCATGATTTCCTACCATTCAATCTGCCAGTATCCTTCCACCTATCCCAGTCATGGCAGGTCAGCAAGCTCCCACGAAGATGAAAAGAATCATAGCTGCTACATATGGACCCCTGGTCTTGCCTGTTCCTTTGAATGCCATGCCTGCAAGAGAATATCAGGAATATATGCCCAAATTCATTGGTACAAAGGCAGTAACAGCTGAAGAACACCTCGAATCTTTTTATAGCTATGCTAATAACCTAGATATCAGTGAATATGATGTGTGGATGAGAGTGTTTGTCCAGAGCCTTGATGGAGAGGCTAGGAAGTGGTTCAGAGAATTGCTCCATAGGTCCATAGTAGACATCGAAGCATTGGATGATGCATTCCTGAAGCAATGGGGGTATAAGAAAGATTTGCTCCATTACCATACAGAGTTTGGAAACCTAAAGAGGGAGAATGGGGAATCACTGCCTGATTTTAATAAAAGATTTAACCGTATGTATATTAAGATACCAGCTGAAGTAAAGCCTACCCCCACCTCTGCCAAACTCACTTATGCTAATGCTTTTGACTCTGATTTTTGTCTACTTTTGAGAGAAAGAAGATGTGCCGCTCTAGTTGAAATGTAGGATGCAGCCCTAGAGTTGGAATCTAATATTATGGCTGCAAAAAAGCTCAAAAGTCATGCTGATAGAAGAAGGCAGAGAGGTGATGCTTCTTCTTCCTCTGCTTCATCTTCAGAACCCAAATTAGATAAGATGACTAAGATGATAGAGTCATTGGCTGCTGAGATATCTAAGCTGAAAATTGAGCAGAGCTCTGGAAAAGCAAAGCTTCCAAACACATTTTCTCCAAGAAATCCAAATCCATTCAAAAGAACAAATGAACAATTGCAAATCATTCAGAGGGATAAAGAAGCAAATGAAGAACAAAAGGTTAAAGCTCCTTTCCAAAATGTAGTCATGGAGGAGGAGCAATTTGAAGAAGAGGATGAAATTCATTGCATGGAAGATAAAGGCAGTGCTACCTTTTTTACATTGGCCACATACGAAGAATCATTACTCCAAGACCAAACCAGTCAAGAATGGGACAAAGAGGCTATTCTGCATACTAGTGAGCAGCAAAGATATAATCTGAGGTCAAAAGCAAACCATGTCAAGGAGAACCCTGCCCAAAAAGCTGTTGTCCCAACAGAGCAATAGAACATCAGACAGAAAAGACCAGCAGCTGATCTAGTCATCCTCAAAGCACCAACACAAGAGGTAAGAGGTCCTGATAAGTCCCCTTCCCCTTTTAGTTTTGAATCAGAAGTCCAGAAGTTAAAAATATCTGTACCTCTAATAGAACTAGTAAAGAGTGAAGTTTTTAGAAAGCCTATCCTTAATTCCCTTGAGTTGAAAGCCTCACAAACCCCCACTGACTATGTCAATCTACAAGATGATAAGCCTGCAGTTGTGCTTAGCCCAATGACTAAACCTGTTGATGATAATTCCCCATCATTTTATGTCTCCTTGACCATTCATGACAAAATCCTCCACAATTGCCTACTAGACACAGGGGCCAACCACAATTTGATGCCTAAAGCTATCATGGAAGAGTTAGGCCTTGATATCACTAGACCATATGATGACTTATTCTCGTTTGACTCAAGAAAGGTAAAATGCCTAGGATTAATCAAAGACCTGACCATTACCCTCACTCAGTTTCCCATGAAGAGCATGATCATGGATATTGTGGTAATAGATGTCCCTCCCAGATTTGGCACGCTGTTGTCCAGAGGGTGAATCAAGAGACTAGGTGGGACATTACAAAATGACTTATCTTATGCCACTATCCCAGTTTTTGGAGGGGAAAGTAGGAGATTGTACATAGAAGCATGGCTTGCCTACATCATCAGTGATGAGAGTAATCCTTCTAATCATCCCATATATGCTGTGGACACTGACTTTGGAGCTTGTATTCTCCAAATTGAAGAATCCCAGAAGGCCTCAATGCAGATCAAGAAACCAGTAGTCCAGGCCGAGGAACAGCAAGGAAGTCAGGTTTGGGATATGTTCTTTGATGGAGCATGTTCTAGGGAGACAGGAGCAGGGGTGGTGCTGATATCTCCAGAACAAGAAAGCACACATCTGTCTTTTAAGCTGGCCTTTCAAGTTACCAACAATATAGCAGAGTATGAGGCTTTGATATTGGGTCTCAATGCAGCTAAAGACAGAGGAATCAGGAGCATAAAGGTGTTTGGAGATGCTGATCTTATCATTCAACAAGTGAATAAAACATTTCAAGCAAAACACCCAAGGCTGAAAGCATACAGAGATGAGGTATGGAGACTTAAAGATTCTTTTGATAATTTTTGTATCTCATATATCCCTAGAGTAAAAAATAACCTTGCTGATTCCCTTGCTGTGTCTGCTAGCATGTTTATCCCTCCCATGCCTCCCAAACTAGTTTATGAAGTTCAAATGAAATACAAACCATCCTTGCCTGATAATGTCCAGCATTGGAAAGTTTTTGAAGATGATGATGAAGTGAATAGGTTCCTGCAAGTCATTGAGGAATTCTCTGAAATGCAAATTGACCAAGAAATGAAGCCTTGGAAGAAAATCCCCAATCCCAGCTTAGAAACAGAATTGGTAAAGATAGCATTGTCCAATTGCCCAGCAATCATATACCTAAGGGTCTGGTTCCATTAGAAAAGTTGTTTGACCAAAATGATGTGCCTTATAAGGCTTCCCAAAAAGAAGACCAGTCTACAGTCTGTAAGCATAATATAGGGAGTCCAGATCAGCCAAGATACATAAATTTGTCCACTCATCTGTCTGCTGCCCATAGTGCTGAATACTGCAATTTAATGAAGCAATTTGCTAATGTCTTTGCCTGGGAATATAGTGACCTAAAAACATATGACAAAAAATCATCCAGCATAAAATTCCTTTAGAGAAAGACACCATCCCTTTCAAGCAGAAGCTAAGGCCCATAAATCCTTTGCTCCTTCCTCTAATTGAAAAAGAAATCAAGAAGTTATTGGCTGCCAAAATCATAGTCCCTCTCAGATATTCAAAATGGGTAGCCAATTTGGTAGTGGTGAGGAAGAAGAGTGGAGAAATCAGGCTTTGCGTTGATTTCAGAAACTTAAACAAATGCTCTAAGAAAGACAACTATCCTCTGCCCAAGATGGAGCATTTGCTGCAGAAGGTCTCAGGGGCCAAAATGATGTCTTTCTTGGATGGATTTTCAGGGTATAATCAAGTTGTTGTACATCCAGATGACCAAGAAAAGACTGCATTCACCACTCCTTGGGGAACTTTTATGTATTCTAAGATGCCTTTCAGGTTGATGAATGTTGGAGCCACCTTTCAGAGGGCTATGGATATAGCATTTGTGGGAGAGAAGGATAAGTTTGTCCTTGTTTACCTTGATGATATAACAGTATACTCCAGCAGCCATCAAGACCATTTACAGCATTTGAAGAAAGCGTTCCTGAAGTGCAGAAGGTTTGGGATCTCAGTCAATCCTAAAAAGTCACAGTTTGCTTTAGAAGAGGGCAAGCTGTTAGGGCATGTTGTTTCAGCTACAAGTGTCAAAATTGACCCAGAAAGAGTAAGAGAAATACAGACCTTGTCTGTCCCAAGATCAAAGAAAGATATCCAATCCTTTCTGGGTAAGATAAATTTTGTAAGGAGGTTTATCCCAAATTTTGCAGAACTTGTAAAGCATATTACCTCCATGTTGAGAAAGGAGTTGGAGAGCAAATGGACTGATACAGCAAGAAGATCCTTCGAGTCCATTAAGAAAGCTATTATGGAAGCTCCCACTTTAAGAAGTCCAGATTATAGCAAGGTGTTCCATATATTTTCATTTGCCTCTGAAGACACCCTTGCGGCAGTTTTATTGCAAGCAGATGAAGAAGGCTCAAAGCATCCAGTGGCTTTTTTCAGCAAAACATTAAAGGATGCTGAGCTAAAGTATGATATCATTGAAAAGCAGGCTTATGCTCTTATCAAGTCTTTGAAAGCTTTCAGAATTTACATTCTGCATTCCAAGATAATTGCATATGTGCCCGCTGCTTCAATAAAAGATGTTCTAACGCAGCCTGATGTTGATGGAAGAAGGGCTAAATGGATTCTAAAGCTTATTGAATTTAACATAGAATTGAAGCCCACCAAACTGGTCAAAGGTCAGGGCCTTGCTAGACTGATGGCAAAAGAAAATTGCAAAAAGCTGGTCATAAATCTCATGAACACAATTTCATGGAATGGTCAAACCGAAGAAGAAACATCTGAACCAGGGAAAAATCAGTCATTGACAGAAAATTTAGCTTCTTGTGATTGGTACTCTGCAATACCTCATTTTTTGTTGAAGCTAGAAATTCCTCCAGGCCTTAGTTCAAGCCAAGCAGAACTATTAAGCTCAGGGCAGCCAAATATTGCATTCATGAAAACCTGCTCTATTGGAGGGACCCCTCCGGAATTGTTTTGAGGTGTCTGGACAAAGAACAATCCATTGAAGTCATGCAGCAGTTTCATTCCAGCCTGTGTGGAGGGCATCATTATTGGAAAACTACAGCCCATAAGATTCTCAGAGCTAGGTACTATTGGCCCACCTTATTTTCTGATGTCTTCTTATTTGTTAAATCATGTGATAGGTTCCAAATATTTGAGGGAAAACAACAATTGAAGTCCCTGCCCTTAAAACCCATACATGCTAGTGGCCCTTTTCAATAGTGGGGCTTGGATTTCATTGGAGAAATCAATCCACATTCTAGTGGCCAGCACAAATGGATCTTAGTAGCCACAGATTACTTCACTAAATGGATTGAGGCCATCCCTACCAGAAAAGCTGATCATAATGTGGTCATGAGGTTCTTGACAGAAAATATCTTCACCAAATTTGGCTGTCCACATAAATTGGTTACAGACAATGCAGCAGCCTTCAGGGCAAAAGAATTGGTGGACATGTGTGATTCAATGGGCATTAATATGGTTCATTCCACCTCATATTACCCCCAAGGCAATGGTCTAGCAAAATCTTCCAACAAAAGATTGATAAGGATAATTAAAAATTTGCTGGAAGACAACAAAAAGAATTGGGATTCTAAGCTCAAGTATGCACTGTGGGCTAACAGAGCGACCACCAAGAAATCCACAAGGAATTCTCCATTCAAGTTGGTATATGGCACTGAAGCTATATTCCTAATTCATTTAACCCTCCCTGTGGAAAAATTCTTGCAAGAAGAGCAGGATGAGGAAGAAGACATGGCAAAAAGGATCACTGATTTAGCAGAGGTACATCAAATCAGAGAATAGCTAGTTGAAAGATCAAAGGCACATCGGCAGAAAATCAAGGAAGTTTTTGACAAAAGGACAAAGACAGATAACTTTCAGGTTGGGGACTTAGTGCTTAAGTGGGATGCACTAAAAGAGAAGAAAGGAAACCATGGGAAGTTTGATGCTTTTTGGACAGGGCCTTTTATCATCTCTCAGATCTAGGGGAACAATACCTTCATACTGCAAAGTATGGGAGGGGGAATAGTTTGTGATGGCCCAGTTAATGGGCAGTTTTTGAAAATTTATGTTGCTTAAGGTCTTCTGGCCTTAAGGTTGTAAATATGTTATTTTATCAGTTTTTAGTATAAGCTCAGTTAGACTCCATGCCCAATGGAACACTAGGAAATTTTGCTAATTTGTTTTTCATAGGAAAGGCAATGATCTGCGGTTCTTGAGACCTCGCGGGAGGATCTCATCCCTAGAAGGAGACAGTGTTAGCTCTACTATATTCTTTAAAGTTGGAGGCCAACTTGGTCCTTGGTCGTGCTCAAAGAAAGGCTTATGGTGTTTGCCCTCACCTTCTCCCCTACCTCTCTTGCCCTCCTTTTGTCTCTATTCCCCATGCCTTTTTGTTCAAAATCATATTAAAACCCTTTTCAATCCTGGGCATTAACACACAAAACCTTATAAAATTATAACCGTGCGCCCTCGCAGACCCTTCTGCCGCAGCCTTGGACATTGACCTTCGTCATCCTAATCCAACAGCCCTCCTGTCATGTCAAACAAACTGACCCACAAAAGTGAACCCCCATCGTCCGATCATCTCCGCCGCGATTGGACGATGTTTGCTCTTCTCACACCCGCGAAGTGACAGCCCGTTAACGCGTGATACAGGGCATTTTCTACTGCCACGCATCACCTTCTGAATGGTATCGCGCGCCCTTTTACCTTTACCGCTCATCTTCCGAAAGCGGTGCAATCAATATCGCCTACTGCTAAAACCGCTCGTCCCCGCCCGTTACCCCCGCACATCTCCTCTGCCTGATGACCGTCGAATCTGCCCACCCGAGATCCAATGGCTCATGATCGCCTTACTCCCACTTCCTCCCGATACCTCCCACCGAGCCATATCCACTGTCCATCTGCTCAATCCGACGGCCAATATTGTTCCTCCATCCGGTTCGTCCACCTGTTATGTAGTCCACGTCCCTTAACGGCTCTGTACACCCGAAGGACGAACATAACCAGTTCTCGGTACTGTTTGCAGTAGTCCCTCAACAACCACATTCAAGAGATAGTAAGGCCAAGAAGAAAAAGGACAAAGCCCGATTAGGTAAATGCATTTAACAGCTATGGGACTTCATCCCATATGACACTCCACCTGCCCAAGAAGGACAACAGAGCACCCGAGGAGATCAAATCCATCCGCTACGGCAAGCAACCACACTCAAAAATTTCCCCAGGCAATTAAAGTGGTTGGTGGTCAATTATGGCCCTCCATACTTAGAATGTCGAGTGCCTTTGTAATGAAACTCTATATATACCCAGAAACAAGATGTAATCAGGGTTGATGGTTGTTATTTTGATGTAAGGTTCAACTTCTGGAGATTGTAACTACTTTGATGCTTGCAGCGTCTCGTCTTCATTTTCAGCTAAAACAAGCTTCTTTTGTTGTTAGTTGCTCACTTTCCATTTCTATTCTGTTCTAGGTTGTGCATGATATGTAGTTTTCCTGAACTCTTGATATTTAGCGTTAGAGGAGTTGTCATCCTGCCTCTATGGTTAAATCTTGCATGTATCAGTGAATGTGTTAATCAGGTTTCTTTTCACTTAGTGACAGAGCGCTGTCATCCTGTCTGTGCACTAGGGAATTAGATTTGCAGACCTCTTTACTAGTTGCAGCCGGCCATCACAAGGTCTTGTGCATCTGCTGGTGTGGTTAGTATTCACCATATTCACCCAATCTCTGAACTCTGAGTAATTGGTGGTCTAAATCCTTGTAGTTTGGGGGTGTTCACGCATGTCTGGGGTTAAGCATAGTAGAAGTGGTTATCTGGCTTGAACAAGCATCATTCCTTCCATTCATCTAGTTCCAACATTAAGTTGAGTTTGTAATGTTCCCAAGCATCTCCAAGCCACAACCTAGGAGAGTTTCTTGGGGTGATAACACGTACCACAATGAAGTCTTTGTGCAAGCATTTGGAAGAAGGACAAAATATGTTTACAATGATTTTTGAAGAGGTTGAGATATTTGAAAGGTTGAGTCATTTCTAGAATTGAAGACTATCCTTGCTATAATTTTTTTGAAGAAATATAACTACTTAGTTTGAAATGGGCAAAAAAAATCATTTCTCTATCCATGGACTAAAGGAATTAGTCAATTTTTTTTGTTGTTCATTTATTGGGTGTTCATTTGTTAAGAGATGGTTAATGAAGCAATTTATCTTATAAGATACTATAGAAGACTATAGAATACCATTCCATCCCTCAAATACACTTACTCTTATAAAGCATATCTTGAAGATATGTATCTATGACTCGACATATTCCTTTGTTCGCTGGAAGGTGTTGTTTCTTTACAATGATGGAGGTAGAATACAAGCCTTACAAAGGATGTCATTTGCTTCAACTAATATTGGATGGAACATCCTAGATTAATGACATTTTGTCACATATGCAGAGGCATGGAAAACCTTATAGTTTTGGACATTTGGACATGGAATTAATATATTGGTTATAGCAAGAAAATTTACTCATGACAGATTTGATGTGGTTTTTGGATTATGGTTCAGAATTCGATAAGGCCTAAAGGAGGATGATTTAAGTGTGTTCCATACACTTGTGAAGGGACAGTTTGGCATCCTAAAGTGTGATATGTTGATTAAATTTTTTGTATGGATTTTGTTGTAGAATGTCATGGAAGTATCATGCATAAAGGAATAATGGCTCTTGGTAAGTATGCAAAAGGTGCTTTACATATATATTGTATTAATGAGGTTATGTTGGAAAACATAAGTTATTTTTTCTTGGGTGTTGTTACAAGAACAAATTTCTTCATCCATAAAGATGAGATTCACAGGTGGTATATGATTTTCAAGGGTTCGAAATGATCAACTTCCTTGAAAAGTCCTTTTCCATAATTGGTTCTATGACAAACTTTGTTTAAAGACATTTAAGAAGAATGGTTTAATGATTCCTAAGAATGTAATCCCAATTGAGGAAAATACAGTTGTTTATGAAGTTTTTTCACAACCATGTATTCATCACAAATAAATTTTGATTGATACTTTGCATTATACTAAAGTGTCATTGTTCTTTCCAGAATAAAATGGAAATTATCTTATTCAAGGAAGTCGGATCCAGGAATAAATCCCATGGAAATTTGAGATTCATGGTTCAAGGAAAAACGTTCAAAAACTGAAGGAGACCTAGAAGCTTCCTATATTGACTACATATCTTCTAATGAAACATCCAGATTAGTACCATTGGTTGAATAACAACAACATTTCATAGTATCAATTGAAGGTCATTGAAATATTGAGGATTGTTTTGGCATAGACTTATTTCCTCTTCTGAAGATAACTTAATTTTATGATAGTTGGAGTAATTATCACCTTGTTGAACACCTCATCGCATATACAAAAGAATGGGACTCATGACACATTTTTTTGTGGTTTAAAGTAATTGTCCCATCACCATTTGCACATGGCTAATTAGATGACCTTATTTTGTCCCAAGAGAATTGACGGGTATGCATTAAATAAACATTTTGCATGATGTTATCCAAATACATGTAATTTTTGGTGAAGCTCTGTATTTCCATATATGAGGCCTACCTTAAAGTAAGACAAGCCATGCTAATGGAATATGGATTAAGTACCAAGATATGTTTGGAAACTAGGAGTGCATCAGTTTGAAGTTTGTGTACAAGATTATGTAGGGATACTTCCTTTCATATACTACATTATAGTGCAAAGATATGTGCTCAAATGCAGAGTCTAAGGTTGCAAGTAATGAAGCATGTAACGCCATGACTAAGTAAGGACTTTTGTCAAGTATGATATTGTTGTAATTATGATTTCGTTGGATGAGATATGTTTCTAGTAATAGGGTATCATTGATTGGAATTGGTTGTTGCTAAGCATCTAAAAAGGTTAATCAAAATCAAAGGAAGCTAAGAAGGACATTAGAATGCCATAAATACATATTTCTTTCATGAAGTATTTTGACATGACATAGGGCTTTCATAAGTTTACAATGAAGAAGAGGTTGAGTTCCTCATCAAGTTTTGGGACTGAAGTCCTCTTTTGAAGAACTAAATGTTTCCTTGTGAAGGACAAGATTATTTCTACTCCTATAATGCTTCCTTTGAAAGCTAACTTGGTTTGAAATGAAACAATATTCAGTTAAGAATACATAGTTGCAATACTATGCTTGCAAAAAACATGAAAACTCTATGCTTTTGGACATTTGGATGTGGAAAGAAAATTTTCATATGAAAAAGTGTGTTTCATAAGACTTGAAGTCTTGGATGCGAAAAACCATAGGGTTTGTGGATAAAAACCTAGAGTTGGACCTGGATCAATGTTTTCATTGAAAGAAGAAAACCTAGCTCATGCAAGGAAGGAAAGGAACTAATGATGAAGACGAGGATGATGAGTTTGTAGATGGATAATTTTTGCATGATAGAAAGGATCAAGAGGGAGATGGAAAATTCCCCTCTATCCTCAAAATATAAGTATCATATATCTCTCTTCCTTGATTATTATGGTTCATGTTTTATTATTAGTTAGCCTCTTTTTTTTGTTTCTTTTGTTAGATTGTAATAATTCTACCATGACCTCCTGGTGAGGATTGCAAGTACATTCTATAGACTTCCAAGGATCTAGTAATAGATGGAAGTATTGGAAGAACGAAGAAAAGTGTGTGAAAAAAGGATTCTCCCTAAAGTGATTCTTGTTCAAGAGAGATAAAATGTACTAACATCTTGAACCATGTTTGAAGGGCTCCTAGTTCAAGTAGCATAAAGCAAGGATTCTCCTTGGAAGAGGGACCTTTGCTCTAGTTGCTAAACTAAAGAAGGATTTGTATGGACCTTGCGCATGGTATTCCCAGATTGATGGTTATTTGATGAGTCTTGTATTTCTAATGGAAGCAGGAATCACGTGTCAGGGGGAGCAGTAGTGGTAGAAAGAATTGCCTCCATGATAGAGGGAGAAAGCAAGATAGAGAGAGTCGATATATGAATTCATGACAAACTATCTAGTTTGGATACATTATTTCTTGGGTGTGGAAAAAGGAAATATATTATTAAGATCCTTGAATGATATGGGATGATGGATTGTAGGATGATCAGAAAGAAACTATGATAAATTCAATTAGTTGAGCTAAGGCATGTGTACAACATCTATTCATGAATTCAACTTGGGGTTTGATATGATAACAAAGAAGTTGACAACACTGTTGAAACAAAGTATATTGTAGTTTTATTAGAAAGTTGTGAAGTAGGGTAGCTTCAGGATTGTTTGATCAAGTGCGGGAGATGACCATGGTGATAGGCCAAAGAATGTGGAGCAGTTAGGATCTTATGTATTTTTATGATTGAGTTGGTTTTTGATATTATCACAAAGTTTATCTCCCTAGATGAAGTTGGGGTACTTCTAGGACAAGCTTAGAATGATTGAGAATGATTCCCTTGGAGTGTTGATGTATCAACATCTATGGGCCTATATTTCTCCCTTAGGTCATGTGGTTTGACTTGGGAACCATGGTTTATGGTTAAACATATTGGCCTTATAGACATCAAATCATATATTTCTCATTTGGTCATGGGATTTGACCTGGAATCCATGGAGTTTAGCTAAGGAAATTGGCTCTATAACCATCAAAGCCTAGATTTCTCCCTTGGTCATGGGGCTTGACCTGGAAGCAATGGAGTTTGGCTGGGGAGATTGGCTCAGTAAGCATCAAGGCCTGGATTTCTCCCCTGATCATAGATTTTTTACGATATTTTCATGGGGTTTGGATAGTGGGTTGAGCTAATGCCTCACAGCATCAGGAAGGTATTGCCCCAGGTTTCACCATGGGTCAAGTGGGGTTCCTGACATGTCTCCAAGTGTGACTTGTTGAGCTAGTGTCTTAGAACTAGTGGGTTACTAGTTCCTCCTTTGATGTTGATGTGGGGATTCTTTCCACATGGTTCTAGTGTTAAACACGTGATGGATGGATACATCAACATAGCTAAGCTCATTTAACCATTTCTTGGAATAGAGAAAAATTTCAACAAGAGAACATCTATGGAAGTCATTTTGAATACCTCTCGAGCTAAGAGGGAGAGTTGAATTTTGTAGTTATGGTCAGTATTCATAATAAAGTTTT
The DNA here is from genome assembly GCA_031772625.1 of Pinus tabuliformis. Taxonomy (NCBI): domain Eukaryota; kingdom Viridiplantae; phylum Streptophyta; class Pinopsida; order Pinales; family Pinaceae; genus Pinus; species Pinus tabuliformis. Next base: position 1,510,801,107 of record CM062819.1, on the reverse strand, counting down.
AACCCTCCAATTAATCAAGAAATTATAGATATTTATGTGGATTCCTAATCAAATTCATAAGAAGAAAATTTGAATTTTAAAATCATGAATTTTCCCTCCAAAAAGTAAGGTCGGCTTTAAGTTGACTCCAGTGAAGGGACACACCAATTCGGCACATTCGACCACTATTTATTAACATTTTTCCTCTCCATTTGAGAAATAATTTGGATCACTTCTGAGGCTAAAATTCAGATTATCTAAGGCATAGTTTTGGGACTAATGAGCGACGAATCTCAGGCTAATAAAGAAAGACAAATATGAGGAAGAATGAAGGATGGAATCTGAAGTAGACCTGATTTTCTGAGGAAGGCCGGAATATCTATGGAATAGCATATTTAATTTTTGAGGCTAATTGAGGGTTGTTTGACTAGGTTTGACCCAGGTTGGTTACTGTCAGTTTGATTTTTTTATTTGGAAAATTCAGAGTATATTCCTTGTTGAATGGACAAATTTATCTATGAAAAGGTTGTTGTTCTTTTCCCCTAGTTCAGGGTTTTACCAAGATATGTGTGTCTCTTGTGTTTGGTTGTCTCTACTATCATTATTTTTTTATTGTTATGATGTTCTCATGTAGTTACTTAATGATGAATATGGTATATGATGAATTGGTTTGAGAATCATTGGAAGTAATTATTAGTTAAGAAAAGCATGTAAAAATCAACAAGCGCAACCACCCTTCCTTTCCATGGATCATCTTTTCATCAAATAGAACTCAATTCCTTACTTAACTTGGCATCTACAAACGAATTCAACTTCAATGGATGCCTTTTGACAAGCTCTGATTCCATGTTGAATTTCCTACAATAATACACAGTAGAAATTGATCTTCTAATATCATAATTACTTTCTCAATTATTTCCAATCAAATTATCTTGTGTAACATATATCATTAAGAAATTATATACAAAGAATATAAAAAATAATGTAGTGAAAAAAGAATATCAAAAAGAGACATACGTGCACAATAGAGACAACAAAAAATTTCCCTGGGAAACCCAAACTTCGAAGAAAATCCAACAACTCTTCTTCTAGGAGAAATTTTCTTCAACAAGATTTACAAAAAAATGGTGCCAAAATTCCAAGTTCAAACATTTTATCAATAAAACTAAATCATGGATATTAAAAATCAACTTAACATTTCATCAATAAAACTAAATCATGGATATTAAAAATCAACTTAGCATTCTACCATTTCATATCTAGGGTTTCATTATTATTTTATTATATCAATCTCTTACTAAGGAATTTTATTGTAAATCCTAGATACATATATCAAATTCCAAAATTAGATATACAATAAGTTTGACTAGAACAGGGCTATGTGGAAGCTCATATGCCTAGGGTTTCATATTACTTTATTACAAGGGCTTTTACATAAACCCTAATTTATCAAACCCTAAAAATATAGGGTTTTATGATATAACCTAGACTTTAGTGTTGGAAGTAATTCTTCCATGTCATGTGTAGTTGTTAGTGAGTCCCTAGGCATCAATTTAGAAGGTGTTGATTCCTATGTAATGAGTTGGAGCCTTGATATAGGTGTGTTGAAGTCTGTAATTTATGTCCTATATATTTGTACCTATGGTGATCAATAAATAGATCGAATTGTGGTTTGTTGTGTGCAATAAATTGCTTTCTCTGCTCTCTCTAATTTCTATCATGGTATCAAAGCTAGATCTGGCTTGATTCATATCATGGTATCAACGTTAGATCTAGCTTAATTCCCTCACGGGAAGGCCAGGAAAATGTGAGAGAGTCTTCAGTGTTATTGTTTTGTAGATAGATTAATATAGATGTGTGATAGTTGATTTCTGTTGTGAGCTTTATTTCTCCCTGTGAGTGTGGTTTTCTAGATTTAGATTTGATATTAAGCGAAAGTTCTGCTCTATTTTCTTTAGAAGATCTACAACTTCAAAAATCTACAAAGTGTTGCCTTTCATTGCATGTGTCATAGGAAGTGGTGTAAAATTTGTACAGCATGTTTTGAAAAAAAAAAAAGAGCTGCGGCATTGTCACAATTGTGGATCCATGTGAAGAGGCAAAGGAATTTTGGATCACGATCTCGTGTAATTCTCATATCTGGGCTCGGAAATGTTTGCGTGAGGAGTCCGCAGAGTGACAGAGATAAGGCATTTGTGGCAGAACACATCCAAAATTTAGATGAGCTTCGGGATTTATGAATTTTGGGTGTATTGTGACTGTATTTTGCAGCGTGTCGGCCAAGCCTTTCCGCAGTCTGACATCATTTTGCAGAAAATACTCCATCAAGTAAGGACTACCGAAATTATAGTGGGTCATGTATGTTTTGATTTAATCATTTCCCTCTTCCTTCTGCGCTTGCAAAGAGAGGGATGCATATAGTCGTGTGGGAATCATCATTTTCCTACTTGCGCTGAAGGAATAGTCAACCGTTGTTGGAATGCTAGAGACCACTAGATCGATTTTCACTGAATATTAGATCCAATTTTCATAGTGGGGTCATCGTCGTGAGAGAAGATGAAAATCTAAACGGTGGCGACATCCATTTTTTTATAATATGAACTATGAATATTGTGTGGGCAGATCTAGCAATAAATCTGCATGAGATAACAAACAAAATTTAGATTGCTTCTTACTGTAGGCAGATCGATTCGAACAATGGTGCAAGAGTCAAAATGGTTTTGATATATATGGAACTCAGATTTGAAATTAAAAAAAGAAAGTGGAATGCAAATGCTGTAGTGGGAGCATTTTGTCTTACTGTGAGTGAATTCCGCTAGTTGTGTGACCGAGAATGGCAGCCCTTTAAAGGTCACGAAATGGTTGGTCATGGTAATGGATGGCTTGTTAATGAAAGAGATGGAGCCCACCTCCAAATTGGTCTCTACGTTGTTAGATCCAGTGTCGTAGAGGTTTCGACGGTCAGCTCCATATTCAGCTTGGCTCATGGGAAGATCTCCTTTGAAGATGGTGGTGTTTTATATTATTATTATTATTATATTATGAAAATGAAAATGGATGCCTTGTGTGAGTTTATTTGTATGTTTGTGGTAGTTTTTTATTATGGTTATAAAAAGGTTTGATGATTTTTAAACTAGAAGTTCCTGTGACTGAAATGTCAATTTTTGTATGTTAGTAATTTTGGTTATAAAAAGGGTTTTTGGTTCTTAAACCGGAATCCCTGGTGTCTAAAACATCAATTCTTGTGTAAGGTCAAGTTGTTTGATCAACTCTTGAGCACATTCAATATCCAGACCTCCATCCTATCAACTGACGGATAACCGAAAGTGAAATATCTGACAGATGGTGGTTGGTCCATAGGATGGTTCATTACTTGATGGCTCTTATCGCGGAAGCCCCGACGAACTGAGTTGTCAATATTGTTGATCCTACAAATTTCATCAACGATGGTCAGAGGCAGTTACATTTTAAATGGAGGTCAAGTAATAGCTCGAAGATGTGGTGGTGAAAGAGCGGAGTTTGCAAGATTCCAGAGTGGATGTGGGTGTTGATGAAGACCAATTAGACAAAGATTTATTTATTGTTGTAATATTTTTTCCATGTAAGCATTATGGGAGGGTGTTGGAAGTAATGCTTCTACGTCATGTGTAGTTGTCAGTGTGAGTCCCTAGGCGTCAATCTAGAAGGTGTTGATTCCTATGTAATGAGTTGAATTCCTAATCTAGATGTGTTGAAGTCTGTAATTTATGTCCTATATATTTGTACCTGTGGTGATCAATAAACAGATCTAAGTGTGGTTTGTTGTGTGCAATCAATTTTTTTCTCTTCTCTCTCTAATTTCTATCAATTAGTAACAAAACCTAAAAGGCTAGGGTTATATAACATCAACAATCCTTGGATTTAATCATATATTCTATACCTTTTACTAGCAAACCCTAAGTAGACTAGGGTTTTATTGCTATAGACAACACACCATAAGCATCAGAAGGCTAGGGTTTTATAGTGAACCCTAAGGTTTAAGGTTTCACCAAAATGAACAAATGGCACAAGATAGTATGACAAGGGTAGATTCAATCTAGTGATTAATCACCATAATAAGAATATTTATGATTCAAAACACTAGACACAAGAGAGTTAGTGATACAAAGCAAATTTCAAATGAAGAATAATCATACCTTTTTGTAAGAGGAATATCTGCAACAAATCTTGTAGTCTATGACATACGTTGAGTTGTTCTTTAACAAACCTTGTAGGATATCATTTTGAAGGGATTCCTTTGAAATTGAGCTTCTTTCATTATTTAAGTCTTTCTTTGAAGTTTCCTCCATAATAATTTTGTAATGTTGTGAGATTTCCTACCAAAGAAAGGATTATGAGTATGCAATACAAACAGATCTCAATGTGTGGAGGAAATCAAACATAAAAGTGGAAACAAGGAATAGTATACTTATCTTTTGGTAAAATGGTGAAGGCTTCCTCTTAATCCAATTTTTTTGAGGGATACCTACAACTTATCAAAAACAATTCAATAATTTCTAACAAGACATATTAGATCTATGAGTTATAGAAATAAAAATATGAAAGAAAATTTTATAAAACCTAAAACAATAGTCTATGATATAAGTAGGAGGATATGTAAGAGACTTAATAATATAAGTCTTTGAATTTAGACTCTTCAGTCTTGTTCTTCTTAGTTGGAGCTCCATCTGCAACTATGGCATGTTCACTTTCTCTCTTCTTACTTTTAGGATTTTCAGGACATCGATTCTTGTAGTGTCCCATCAATGAAAACATTCTATTTTGGATAGGTCAATATTCTTCTTTGGGCCTTTAAACTTATTGTTTCCTCCATTTTTCTTGTAGTGAGAAGAACATGCATTGGATGTGATGTTATTTTCTTCTTCCTTCTTATTTTTTCTAAGGAGATGTGAGGTTCTTCTTGATTGCATCCATTCCATATTTCTTCAAAAGATTGTGTTTCTTTCCAACTGCTAATACTTGATGCAAAGGCACTCCAAGATTTTGGTAGACCTAGTAGTGCAACAATCACAAGCTATTTATCTATTATGACTTCATCAATGGCTTGGAGCTCATCTCTTATTCCATAGATCCTTACAAAATGAGAAGACACGGTGTCATCTTTTGTCATCTTTATTCTTCTTTGTTCATTCTTGATACTAGTTATTTGTCCAATGTTCTTGATGGTGAATATTTTGGAGAGAGCTTCATAAATTCGTTTTGCATTATCTATATTGGATATGTAGGCAATTGATTTATCCTTCACTCCATATGAAATTAGATTCATGGCCATGTCGTTTGTTTCCTTGTACTTTTCCTTTCCTACATCATCTACGGGTTCCTTGAATTTTCCTAGTACAAAATCAAATGCTTTTTGTTTTGCAAGGATGAGATCTATCCTTTTCTTTCATGTTCTATAATTGGTGGCTCCTTCTAGTTTTCTTTATATTTTTCTTCTCCTTATGGTATACTTTGAAACCTTATCTTAACCCTTTCTTCAATATAAATTCAAGTTTCCTTTTGTCCTCTTCTTTCACCTTAGCTCTAATACCAAGTTAGAAAATCATAAAGGCATAAAGATTTTCTTATGTTGACAATTACTTGTGATATTATTGTATTCTTATTAAATTTATTTATGTTCTTCTTTTATCTTATTCTCATCAAGAAATCATCAAATAAAAAATATTAAGATCAATGACACCATATATGGGCACTCGTCAAGGGATAAAACCACTATGAAGGGGAAAACCCAGTCAAACTATTCCACTAGTAGATTCAAATAAAATTGAGATAATCCATGACCTTAGACCAAACCAAAATATTACTCACTCCACCAAGTAAGCCTTCCAGAATGATTATCCAAACTTCAGTAGTCTCTTCTAGTCAAACAACTTCAACCCAACTACAACACAGAATTTCAATCCTATTACAGATTTGAAATTTCATCCCTCCTGCAATTACCCAGAAATTTGTACGTGTGGTAAAAAAGAGAAAAAATTGGCTTCTTCTTAATTGAAAAATGTCTCCTTCTCCTTCACTAGGGTTTTCTCCTTCTTTTATATATTTCACACTCCCTTTTCTTCCTTATTCAATTGCAGATTGAACTTGCTTGTCTTATGCTCCAAATAAGGTCAAGTTACTGCCTATATATAGTGGTTTTTGTCTTCCTTTAAGGCCAAATTGGTGGAGGAGGCCTATGATGACATGGACAAGGACTCTTTACATAAACCTTAGAAGCCTACAATGGAGGATTTGACCTAAAAAATAAAATAATAAAGCATGAAACCCATGATAATAAACAATTTTCTCTTATAAATAAATTTATTTTTCTTTCTTTTGACAAATATAATTATGAAGATCGACTCTATTTAAATTCTTCAAAAAATCTCCCATATTCAATGGAACAAACTTTGAAATATGGAAGGTGATAATGAAGAATTTTTTAGTGGCTGAAGGTTTTGAAGTTTAGGAATCATCAGTTACCGGAAGCACAATGGAAGAACAAGAACCAAGAAACATAATGCAATAGAAATAAAGGCAATCTTGAGTGGCCTACCAAATCCTATAAATGTCAAAGTGGAGAAATGTTCATCAACAAAGGAGCTTTTGGAAAATATTCAATATCTTCACTCAAAAGGATTGTTGGTCATGACCTCTAATCAAGAAGATGATGGAAAAGAGCACAAATATGAACCAGAGAAGAAAATTGAAACCATAGATGAAGGCACCAATTGCATAAAGGAAGATGATGATGAATATATCTCTAAAGTTTAATTGAAATAGACCTCAAGTAAAATCTTGTAGCTTCTCTAGAAGAGATAAGAACTTTGAAAAAGTAAAATGAGGAAATCAAGAAGTAGGTTAAAAATGTTGATCATGACCTTGATGAAGACAAAGGAGGAAGTTTTTATTTTAAAGCATCAAGTACAAGAAAAGGATGAGGATCTCAACAAGCTTAAGGAGGAATTGCATCAAATGGATAAAAGACATAATGAAGAAGTCATATCCATGACATCTCAACTAGAAGAAGAAAAGAAACAAAAAGAAGTTTAAGGCAATAATTTGAAGGAACGATTGGTCCTCCTCAAAGGAAAATTTGATGGCATATATAAGGGAAGAAATACCATGTCATGCTAACTAAAGGAAAAGCATGAAAATATTTTCAAATTGAAATCATATGTCATCTCTCTTAAATTCAAAGCATGTGAAGCAATAAGGATAAAAGAAGAAATAGAGAATCAACTAGCAAAGAAAGATGAAGACTATGATAAGGTGAAAGAATAAATTGTTTCTCTAAGAAAATAATGTGATTTGTTGGACAAGAACTTGAATAGTTCTCAAGCCTTGAATGACACGCTCAACCATAAAAAATATCCATTTGAAAATATTATCTTAGTTATGTAGGTGAGCCTTCTAGAAAATATGATGCAAACCCTAAAGCATCAATGAACAAGGATGTGGAGAATAATTGTGTAAATACCCCTAGCTCCAATAAAAGGAAGACAAGAATTCAGAGTTATCCAAGAAGATATGTTGATGAAATCAAAAATCCAAGTGAACATCATCAAATAATATCAAGGGAGAACAACTTTAGAAGTGCACCAAGACAATCTTTAGTCTCTAGGTATAAATCTATATTTTTTGGTTATTACCACTCGTGTACAAATTTTTGGCACACGGAAAAGTATTATAGGGCATATAACAAATATTTTTATGAGGACTCCAGCCAATTCCCTAGAAGCAAGATTGCATGGAGATACTCCAATGTGCACACCTACAAAAATTATGCTCCATCATTCATGTACAAAACTGAATTCTTCAAATTCCATATTGTTGGACATATAGCTAAAGATTGCAAATTAAAGTGGGTCCCTAGACAATTTGAAGAATCATCAACCAAGCATGGAAAAAGAGTCACAAATTTTTGGAGAAAGAAGCAAGTTTCACCTTAAAAATATCATGTTTATTATAATGCTCAAGGAATCAATCCATGTTGCTAATCAAATTAGGGCATCATAAGCAAAAACTATGTTCCACCAAGGTTTTTCCTCTTAAGAAGATCATGCATATTGATAGGGGGAGCACATGTCAAACACTATTATAGCATAATCAACTCTATGAAAATAATACCAACATGATGACAATATGAGTAGCACAATGTCAGGGGGAGCAACACAATGCAAGAGAAAGCATCACAATGATAGAGGGAGCACCATATGAAGAAGTTGTTAGTGATGTCAAAGGGGGAGAGAATGTTGAAAGTGAAGAGATTATTGTCATCAATGACAAAGGGGGAGATTGTTGGATTAGGTTGTCACTGATTTCAATATGATGTCAAGACTAGCCCTTATTAGAGATGATGCACAATCCTAACCCGAAGTGTAAACCCTTGCTACTTGTTGAATATGATGAAGTCCTTGTTGATACAATCCCTTGATGCCCAAAGTGCTTTGTCCTTATCCTAATGTGTTGAAGAAAATACCTAATGGTTGCATCTCTTATCTTGAAACCCTAGCATATTTCCTAGTAGACCAATGGATGAAGAATCTCTAGCATTGTTCAATTGACAAGCCTTGGAAGATTTTTGGTTGGAAAGACCTAGATAATTCTCTAGATATACAATGCTAATCCTTGTTGTAGCATAACCTAATATTAATGATAAGAAGCTCTAGCATAACTAAAACCATAAAGGCTACCATGAATGAATATACTTGGATGAAGTTCAATGTCTACGAAGAAGAACCCCTAGAAATAAAACCCTAACCCTAGTTCTAGGAACCCTTACTCTTGATGATGCCCTAGCCCTAATAAAATTAATCCTTATACCCTATATCCCTATGATGAAGAAGCCCAATCCTAGATAATCATACCACAAATTCCTAAGGGTTGTCACAAAACTCTAAGGATTGTCACAAAAGAAAAATCTATTTGTGGCATTAGAAACAAAATCTTGATATGCCTCTTGCACCAGTTGATAAAGGATTTCAAAACCTTTCTAACAAGTACCTACTTTCCCTCTTATTCCTTAGAATTGTGAAGATATTAATTTTTGAAGTGTAAAATACACCTTCTACTAGCCTACTCAATTCATCTCAATAAGTACATGTCATCTCTCTTGAAGGGGAATTCCCTTTCTCACTCAAAAACAACTATAAATACAAACCTTTTGCAGTTTGATTAGGGAAAGAAAAATCGTCAAGTAAATAACATAGTATTCAAACATCTGAGGCAATATGTCACTAAAGGATGTGATTTTTCCTAAAGTAGTACATCTATTGGTTGTGCAAGATTCTAATGCCTGCAACAAGGCACTCCTTTGTAGACCTATTTTCGACCCCGTTACAGATAAAAATTAGAGACCTCGGGCTTGTACTATTCCAAACTCCATCCCTATTGTAGGCTTGGTACAAACCATAGAAATCTACAGATTTCATACCTATTTTTGAACATAGATATCGACCTTCAAATCAGAGTAGAAACTTGGCATCTCAAGGCACAAATTTTAATCCATAAAGTCTGAAATTTCAGACCTAACAAAATCATAAAATTTTGGACCTAATAGACCTACAACTTTGATATTTTCTAGAGCTTGGACCTGTGACTTTCTTCTCGTAAATTTCAAACTGTAATTGCACTACAATTCCGGGCTTGAGAATACCATATTTTCATACCTATGTTGAAAATGAAACAAGAAAATATCAACTTGACTTTGCCTTGGTCAAACTAAATAAAATTGAATTTATATTTCAGCAACAATCTTGGAGGTAGTTAACTAAGGTGACATGGAACTTTTCACTCAGTTAAATCAGTTAATTTGATTTGGGGAAGCTTGATTTTAGTTCAGTATGATTTATTTCTAATTTGTAGCAATCCATTTTATTAAATTAATTTATGGTCAAGTTGTGGAAGTGGAACTTCAACCACACTTAGTGATCAACCAATTAACTAATCAATCATCACAAAATAATTGTTGTATTCAAAGAATTCGAGTTACCCATTTGATATGGAGATTCCAAGGCAATGTACTATCACTTGTATATTGTTCCAATGTGCACAAGTGGTGCATGCAATCTGAGGAAGGACCTAGAGGAATTTCACAATCCAATTGAGAGAATTTCCTAAATAATAGGAGCTAATTTCCTCAAGGAACAATGAAAGGAAATAGGATCTTGGAGGGCTTGAAAATTGGCTAAGTGTTGGCCAAAGTCAATATTCAGGAAGAAGGATATATTATACACTTGCAGGGTGTGCTCAAGATTGAGCAAGCATATGTATTTCATCTCTATTATTTGATTAATGCAACACAAATAGGAATGGGTTTTGAGTAGTTTATTTCCCCTATATAAATATTTGTGCACGTGTGATGTTTCTTATGAGCCTCAATATTGCAGCAAGAAGGTTGCAACTCCCAAGGCTACCAACTTTAATTATCAACCTGGGGTTCGTATAAAATCAAGAGGTATCGACACTATGTGTGCAACATACATCACGTCCTTCCTTCACTGTCATGATGTAATGGAATGAATGTAATGAAATCAAATCCTAAACTAATTGTAGAAAATGAAATGCTCGAAATGGAAACCTTAACTTATTGCAAGAAAGAAAATACAAGGAAGGAAAAATTATTCTAATTACATAACGTAAAGGTCATTAACTAAAAAGGCAAGTCCTAAGTGGTGTTTATTCCTCATCAACCATTTATTTAAATCCTAGAGGTCATGATTCAACTCTAAGGGACAAAAAAAAATCTTTTTGAGAAAATCTAAGAAAGTATATACATGTTGGAAGAGTGCTACAGGAAACTACAGGATGTTATAGGATGTTATAATTCACCGAATTACCAAACAAATCAAATCAAAATTGGATGGGAATTTTTTATTATTTAATACAATTATTTAGGTCTCCATTACAATTAGAATCACTCAAAAAATACCCATGTTAACCCATGCTAAATAGTAGCAAAAAATTACTAGTCTAAAATCTAGAAATTCGAGAACTAATGAGCTAGTAAATCTATCAAACGCCTACCCTAATCAAGTGAAAATGAAATGGGGTAAATTTTGTTATTAAATGAAATTTTTTTTTGATCTAATGCAATTAGAATTAACTTTATTGAATCTCGTTAGCATGTTCTAAAAAATAGCAGAAATTTAGTACTATTTGCCACAACAGACTTCCAAAAATTTAGATTTGGAAATAAGCAAACTAAGCCAAGTAGCTCAATGATTAATATGACCTTAAAAATTTGTTCCAATGATGAAATGATGCTTGTGATCCTGAAAAATAACTTACTTCAACCATTTAACCCAATCCCACAACAAGAAATCATCAATACTAAATGCAAAATTAGAAAGAAAAAAAAACAAGAACAAAAGATGCATGTGAATAAGAAGTGAAAGGAAGAAAAGTAAATGATACAAAGGGCTCCGAGGCTCCTAGGATGGCCAAGACCAAGGAAACTCAGATTCATATGAAGGAGACCAATATTTATAAGTTGAACATGGCACCAATCTTCATTATTTCCATCAATACAATTACATCCCTGCAAGAAATGAAAGTGGAGCAGCGAAAATACGAGTTCTCTCCATGAGAAGACTAAGAAAAATCAACCCCTAGAGGCAAATTCGACTTGGTAATTATACAAAATGATTAGGAAGCATTCCCCATGAGAAGAGGAAGCTTTCACCTCCAAAATCCCTCTAATAGTGGATCTGGTTCCCAACGCTAGGAATCTGCATTAAATGACAGGGAACACATTCCTATATTTTTTCAATCATTGGAGCTCCAGAATCTATGCAATAATCTCAGAATATCTTGTTGATTTATTATATAATATTGATTCTTTTGTAGTAGGGAGCACATCCCTAAATTATCTCCTCCTCCAAATCTCCATAATCTGCCCAATATTCTCACAATATTCTACAAAAAAAAATATTATTAAGCACAAATATGCAATTATCGTAAACCTTCCTAATGAACATATTAAAGTTAAAAATATGTTATCTAATGCAAAAGGAGAGGTTTAATGTGTTGAAGGATGGCAAGATGGGCCTTAATTTATGTCTAATTAGAGGCCCATCATATTCCCCTGCTGAAAGTGTTGTTCATCCTCTGAGCAACTTAGTGACCTCATTGTGCCTCATTCATGGCCCTGGTGGCCTCCCTGATTTGTTCTATCGTTGTTCAACACTTTCTTGTAGAAGCTTTTTGCCTTCCAATAGAAAATTTTTCCTTCCTATAGTATGGAATATTCTTCTTTTAGTTGTTTAGTCATGGCTCCCCTGGTGCTTTCCTTCTTCTGAGAGATTTGAGGCTCCTTTCTTTTGGATTGGAGGGAGGTTATCTCTTTCGTTTGCTTCTTATTCTCCTTTTATGCTTTGTTCTAGTTTTTTAGGAACTTTATCTTATGTTTCAACATTTCATTTTTCTTTGCCACCCTCTTCTTCTTCTTCAGATCCATCCCTAACTATCTCTTTAAGTCTAGAAAAGCTTCTCTATCCATGTCAACAACATTTGTCCATGTCTTCTCAAGGTTTGTGCAAGGGAACCCTACTGCCAATTGTCAATTTCATAGCACTCATCATTTCATCTTATGGCAAGAGGAGGAGTGCTTCCTGTTGATGAGTGAGGTGAAGAATGGTATGCCAATCTCAAAACAAGTTTATTCTCCCATCATAATGCTCATCCTCACAAGAAAACTCCACACTTCAAATTTTTATGGCTCTGCTACCAAATGTTTAGTGGAGGAATTTTGCAAAAATTCATAGAATTTTTGTTTGTAAGAGGTGATAGATCAAGTACTTACCCCTTTCTTGCAGACTCTTTCAAAGTTATAGGGTTTTGTGGCCAATGATTCTTAAGATAGGGCCCATTTTTTCCTCTTGGGACAATCCTATAGCAGACAGACTATCTCCTGTAGCAGCCTTGTTTTTCCTGTAGCAGCTCCATTTTCTCCTATAGAAAAGTATTTTTTGCCTTGAGATTCTTAGTTATGGTTGCTCTATTGGTTGAAATCCTCACAGGGAAAAAATCGCTTCCCTTCCATTAAATCTTGCACCCATTTCTCCTAGTGCTCCTTCTCAAGATTTTCTGTTTTTCTTGTTTCTGTGTATATCTTCTCTGTCCTTCATGGTATTTGACTGTTGTCGTTGCTATGTGTGTAGGTCCTTTATTGTTGCCCAAGGTGCTACTGTTGCTAGTAGGGAGTCCTGATTGGAGTGGTAGAGTGCCTCATAAGTTGGTATCACCCCCTCTACTTGATGGGAAAGGGAAAAAAGATAGGATTATGGCTTCTTGTAATGGTTGCACATACTGCTATAGGAGGAGGTTTTCTTCCTGTAGCAGTCCTTCCTTCTCTTTTAGGGTCTTCTAATTGTATGGGAGTGATGAGAAATGATGTAGAGGGTTTCGAGGATGATGATAGGGCTCAAATGGAGTAGTGTAGGTTTGTGAAAATGGAGAGGATGTGCTCTGTGTGTTTTTTCAAGAAATTTTCAGGGTGAGATAGAGTGTAGGGTTTGTTCTTGAAAAATATTATTTTTTTCTTATGAAATGGGATGGATGAATGATGGATATATAGTGGATATGAAGTGGATGGAGGGCTTGGAGTGCTTTGGTGACTTGGCCTTTGCAAAAATTTCCTCTTTTAACTATTGTCCCCATTCCTCATAATCATCACCCTTCCTAATTTGGCTTTTCCACATTGCATGAGTGAGGGAGTTAGTTGCAATTAACTAGTTGAGGGTGGCTGAGACTGTTGACCCATCCTTAGATTATAAAACCTCTCCTCTCATGCATTGAAAACAAATTTCTAACTATAATATGTTCAATAGAAGAGGTCAATAATATTTCATACATGTACCTACCTTATGGTTGTTGGAGAGGCATGCATGTTGCTATTGAGTTGATGATTAATCCATGGTCCTCTAGAGGTGATAATTTCCTTTGTTTGCTTCTGCACAGGTCTTCATAGCTTGATGATTCTTTGACTAATAAGATTTTTGTGTGCAAGTTTCTTTCCAATGTCCAATCTTATGTTGGTGGAGTTGATGGATGCCAACCCATATTCTAAACCTTTATCTTTCAGTTACCATGATCAAGCTATCTTAGTCAAATTTGGCCTTCTTGGAGTATTGGGCTTGGCCATGGGTGATGTTCACCTTCCCCACAATTTTCACAACTATCATACACCCTTCCAACACTTCATATCACCATTTGTTTCCTCCAAAACCCCTCAACCAACTTCTTGTAGCAATTTAGGACATCTTGTAGCAGTTTCCTCTAACATACTTATTTTTCCCATATCTCCCAAATGGTATACTTGATTGACCCTTAGTTTTATGAGCATGTCGCCATCATCCTTATTCATCTCCCCATAAAAAAATCTTGGCCAATGGATGCATGAATCTCGAGAAAAAATAAAAATGGTTGTAGGGGATGGAGGTATATTTCTCGAAAATTGTGCACTGGAATTTGCTAAAATTTCTTGGGCATGTTACCATAATGCATATGCATCTCCCCATGAAACACATTTTCAATTGGATGCACGAATATTGAGAAAATTTAAAAATGGTTGCAAGTGATGTAGGTCAACTTCTTGAAAAGTGTGGACCAGAATTTGTTGAAATTGCTTGGGCATGTAACTATCATCCATATGCATCTCCCCCTAAAACAACTTGGTAAATGGATGCACAGTTTTCAAGATATGACAAAAATAATTTTCTGCTCTATGTATTTTTGTTTCATGTAGCAAAACAAATTCTTCCTATAACATGTTAGGACAACAAGGAAAATGAGTGGTAAAAGCTTGGTAATGATGAGTGGATGGTGGAAATATATGAGGGTTATGGATTGGTATGGACTTGGTCCTTCTGGAGCATCTGAGAAAAGGAGGAGAAATTCCAAGTTTGACTTCCTTAGACTAGGCTTTTGATCAACTTTTATTTTGGTGGCTAACTTGTTTTTGTTGCTTGCAGAGGTTGGAGAACACTTAAATTCATGAGAGAGAGATACATGGAGCAAAGATTTTTTATTCTTTTTCCTTTTTTTTCTTCTAGGCCTACTAGCTGCCTCAATGAGGTTTTCAACTAACAGGTCTTGTTAGGCACCTCAAAGGAGGTTTTCATGAAGGATCTTTTCTTTTTCTCCTTTTTCTATTTTTTTTCCCAACCCATTGACTGCCTCATGGAGGTTTTCAATCAATTAGCTAATCTCAGGTGCTTCAAAGGAGGTTTTCACCTGAGATTTTATTTGTTTCTCTTATTTTCCATTTTTTTTTTCTATCCTACTCTACTTGAAAAACAAAATATCTTTCAAGTATAAGAATACTTCCAATGGACCCATGTGCACATTAATATGACAAATGAACTGATGTGTAGGCTTGAAATATATGCTTTGACATGAACCTAAATTTCAGAGACCAAATGCTTTGATTGAGATGAGATCGGGAATTATTGAAGAAGAGTGTGTGGTTGCAAATTATTGATTCTTTGAAACCATATTTCAATATAGTTTTGATGCCCCTGGTCCACTTATTGATTTGGATCATCTTGGATGTCTTATTCTTCCATGAAATTGAAATCTTCTTCTTTTCGTTGATTAATCTCTTGAACACAAAGAGGATCTAATGGTGAACATGAGGTAACTTTCTCAATCCCTGATTCTGATGTCTACTCTTCATCAAGTGCAGTCCATGATTCTTTGGTCTTCCCATTTGAATCTTCTTTTTCTACATGTTGTCCTTCAATGTCATCAAGAGAATCTCTTTTTTGCAATACTTTTCCTGATCTAAGATGAATACCATTGATATCAAGAGGGGATGTTAGGAAGTGTTGTACCTTAGCATTGTAAGTGAGTTGAGCTACTTCCTTGTGTGGGTTTGGAAATGGTGGTACCGGTAGTTGAGTGGGAGTGGATCTATGAGATGGATGTGGTTGGGGTTGGGGTTGTGATTATGGTGAGTTGAATGGTAGGGATAGAATGGATTTGGGTATGGAGGATATTGAGGAAAATATTCATGATATTGTGGATGACTCATGTAAGTTCCTTGCCAACCTTGTTGCCAAGATTGGTTTTGGGGTTGAGATGGCCCAAGTTTCTAAGGAAAGAGAATGTTCCAATTACTTTGAGATGGATGTGCATAATCTTGAAATTGTGAATTAGGATTTTGCATCATATCAGGTTGAATAGGTTTCCATGGTCCTCTTGGAGCTACATAACATAGTCGCATTGGCAATTGACTTGCTCCATTGTCCTCTTGGTAAAATTCCTTCAACCTTCATAATGAGGGGAAATATTTAACATCATGTGATTTTGCATGAACAACACAAATATCAGCGTCTTCTTTTTTCTCATTTTGTATTCTTAACATTTCTACTTGTTCACTTAGATTTCTAAGAATTTTTGTTTTAAAGTTATTAAGCAAATTTCCAAGTTTAGCTTGACTTACTGATCTTGATGTTGATTAACTTACTCTTGCCCTTCCTCTTGATATATGTTTGCATGCTTCACAAATTTCATCAACTGATAATTGGTATACATCACCTCTACTCATGAGATCAAGGAGATCAATCCATTCATCCCTAATTGTTCTAAGTAAGAGGGTTTTTAGTGTGTCAGATCCTAAATGATGTACTTTTTCCCTCTTAAAATTATACGTAAACCTCTCTATTAGATCCTCAAGGCTCTCATATTATTTTTTATTCATTCTAAATATTTCTTCCATAATATCATGATCTTTATATTTTTCTAGAAATATCTTTTCCATATCATTCCATGATCTAATTGAATTAGTTCCTAAACTCATGAGCCATTTAAGAGCTCTATCCTTCAATATTTCCAGAAACAATCCTAATTTTTGAGTGTTTAATAAGTAACCATAAGATCTACAAACATTTTCAAATTAAAAGAGAAATTTTTTCGGATCCTCTGACCTCAGACCATGGAAGTTCGGAAGGAAATATGGAGGGATGTTCTTCATGTGCACACTGACATCGGTATCTTGAATTGAAAATCCAAGATTATCTTCTTCATTTCCATCATCTCCATCCATTTCCTCTACCTTATTTTTCATCTCTTCTTCTTCTACCTACAAAAGTGGATGGTGATGTGGCTCTTACTACACCACATGATCAAATGGGGGGTTGATATTGGAGAAGCATTTAAAAAAAAAATAGTAAGAATGCTAACGCAATGCAATTTTCTGTTTTTGAAATGAAATATGCCTAATGCAAATACTTTATGTCTTTTCAGAAAGTAAAAGAAATGAATCAACTAGGAAAGAAAACAATCAATACCTTGGCACCTCCCCAGAAATGGCACCAAAAAGCAATGAGCCTCAGTATTGTAGCAAGAATGCTGCAACTCTCAAGGCTACCAACTTTAATTATCAACCCAGGGTTCGTACAAACTTAAGAGGTATCAAAACTGCAGCATACATTGTGTCATTCCTTCATTGTTATGATGTAATGGAGTGAATGTAATGAAATAAAATCCTAAAATAATTGCAGAAAATGAAATGCTCGAAATGGAAACCTGAACCTATTGCAAAAAAGAAAATACAAGTAAAAACTATTCTAATTGCATAAAGTAAAGGTCATTAACTAAAAAGGAAAGTCCTAAATGGTGTTTATTCCTCCTCAACCATTGATTTAGAGCCTAGGGGTCATGATTCAAACCCAAGGGACAAAAACCAATCTATTTTAGCAAATTTGGACAAGTATATAAGGCTGGAAGAGTGCTACAGGAAACTACAGGATGCTTCAGGATGCTACAATATGTTAAAATTCACCGAATGAAAAAGAAAATCAAATCCAAATTGGATGGGGAAAAAAAATTTATTGACTAGGATGTTTTAGTTCTCCATTCCAAGTGGAATCACTCAAAAATACCCCTGTTAACCCATTCTTAAAAATAGCACAAAATTACTAGTCTAAAATCTAGAAATTTGAGAACTAGTGAGCTAGTAAATCTATCAAATGCCTACCATAATCAAGTGCAAATGAATGGGGTAAATTTTTTTATTAAATGAAATGTTTTTTTGATCTAATGCAAGTGGAATCAACTTGATTGAAGCTTGTTAGAATGTTTTAAAAAATAACAGAAATTTACTTCTATTTGCCACAAGGGACTTCCAAAAATTTAGATTTGGGAATAAGCAAACTAATCCAAGTAGCTCAGTGATTATTATGAACTTCCAAAGTTGTTCCAAGGATGAAATGATGCTTTTGATCCTGAAAAATAACTTACTTCAACCATTTAACTCAATCCTACAACAAGAAATCATCAATACTAAATACAGAAATAGAAAAAAAAAAAAAGGAACAAAAGATGCATGTGAATAAGTGAAAGGAAGAAAAGTAAATGATACAAAAGGGCTTTCAGGCTCCTAGTATGGTCAAGCCCAAGGAAACTCAGAGTCCTATGAAAGAGGCCAATATTTAGAAGCTGAACATGGCACCAATCTTCACTATTTCCATCAATACAATTACATCCCTGCAAGAAATGAAAGTGGAGCTACAAAAATACGAGTTCTCTGCATAAGAAAACTAAGAAAAATCAACCCCTAGAGGAAAATTTGACTTGGAACTTATACAAGATGATTAGGAGGAATTCCCCATGAAATGAGGAAGCTTTCCCCTCCAAAATCCCTCTAATAGTGGATCTAGTTCCCAACATTAGGAATCTGCATTAAATGACAGGGAACACATTCCTAGATTTTCTCAATCATTGGAGCTCCTGAATCTATGCAATAATTTCAGAATAACTTGTTGATTTATTATCCAATATTGATACTCCTATAGTAAGGACCAGGTCCCTAAATTATCTCCTCCTCCAAATATCCATAATATGTCCAATATTCTCACAATATTCTACAAAAAAAAAAAATATTAGGCACAAATATGCAATTATCCCTAAACCTTCCCAATGAATATATTAAAGTTAAAAATACATTATCTAATGCAAAAATAGAGTTTTAATGTGTTGAAGGATGGTCAAATTGGCCTTAATTTATGTCTAATTTGGAGGCCCATCAGTTTCCTTTTGCATGTCTATCATTTGTGTTGAAGTTGGTGAATTAACTTCCGCAAATTAGTAGTGTAGCTTCAAGTCTTTTGATTTAGTAAATTTCATCAACATTTTTTAATCTACACATCTTCACTTGTGGGATAAAGAATGAAAAAAATGGTCTATTTTCTGAATAGAAGTCCTCATCAAATTCTTGGCATGATTACACCAGAGGAGGCTTTCTCGGGGATAAATTTGGATGTGTCGTACTTTAGGATTGTTGGAGCCTCTATTTACTACCATGTCTCCAAAGAATCAATGAAGAAGCTAGAGCAAATAGCAGAATTGGGGGTATTTGTGGGTTACACAGAAACTCCCCACATATATCGTGTGTACTTTCCATCCCTAAAAATGACATTTATGCGAAGGGATGTAAAATGTGATGAAGGCAAGGTCATGCAGTGCTATTTTGAGAGGGAACTTCATATCTCGCTAGAAGAGGAGATTTTAGTTCCAAAGGAGGAACCTCGAGAAGTTGTGGAGCAACCAAAAATTGAGGAGAAGTGACTGAAGACAGCCACTCAAGAAGAACCATCCAGAGAAGGTGGGAAAAGGACCAGGTAATTTGAGAGACTTTTGCAGGATGCGAGGGAGAATGTGGGTTCTCCTTCAAATCAACACAAGCAAAGAAGCTCACTAGATTGGTAGACTAGCTACATGGCTCTAATGACTGAGCTTGTAGAGACTGAGCCATCCTATTTCAAGGAAGTAGTATAGAAACCTGTATGGGTTGATGCAATGGTGGAGGGGTATGAATCCATTGCAAACAAATTGTTTGGGAAGTGGTCCCAAGACTAGCAGACAAATCAGTTATGGGTTTGAGATGGATCTTCAAGGTGAAGCATGCAGCAGACGGAAGCATCTAAAAGTACAAGGCCAGATTTGTGGCCAAGGGGTACTCTAAGGTTGAGGGGATTGAATATGAGGTGACCATTTCTCCTATAGCAAGGTACGCATCCATTAGATCAATCCTTTCTCGGGTTGCACAGGTAGGTGGAAGGTCCACTAAATGGATGTGAAAACAACATTCCGCAATGGAGTTATTGAGGAGGAGGTGTATATAGAGAAACCAGAAGGCCTCGAGAATTTTGTTCGAGAGTCTCATGTTTTCATAATCAAGCGAGCCTTTTATGGTCTCAAGCGAACACCTCGTGCTTGGTACCCCTGGATCAATAGTTATCTCACCGGTTTGGGCTTCAGCAAAAGTGAAGAAAATGAAAACCTAGGTAGAAGGTAAATTATTGATTATTGTCTTATATGTTGATGAATTGATTTTTACTAGTGATGGGTAGCTGATCAGATCTTGCAAGGAGGACCTTGCAAGAGAGTTTGAAATGAAGGACATGGGTCTCACACACTACTTCCTTGGATTTGAAGTATGGCAAGGTTATGGGGAATTATTTGTCTCTCGGGGAAATTATGCCAATGAGATACTTTAGAGGTTCCACATGGACAGATGCAAACCCATGGAGACTCCTATACCAACCATCTAGAGGAAAGAGGATGCCACTTCAGGTGAAGAAGTGGGTGTTACTATTCATCGACAGTAGGTGGGTTCACTAATGTAACGTGTGAACACATGACCAGATATCTATTATGCAGTCAACTAGCTGAGCCAAGCTATGGTTAGGCTAACCAAACTATTTTGGAGGGAAGCTAAGCATGTTATACGGTACCTCAGAGGCACTACCCAGTTTGTAATATGGAATAGATGGACAAAGGGAGTGAAGTTGTGTGGCTTCACGGATGCAGATTGGGCAGGGATTTCATCAGACTGAAAGAGTACATCAGGTGGAATTTTTCATGTTGGGGCCGTAGCATTTCCTTGGTACAGCAGTAAGAAAATATTTGTGGCACTCAACTCGGCAGAAGTAAAATACATGGCTACAAGTCAAGCAGTGTGTGAGGTGATCTAGATGAGAAAGATACTTGTTGGATTGTTTGGATATATGATGGATCCAGCTGTGATAATCAGATTTTCATCAAGCTCTCTGAAAATTCTATTTTTCATGATGAATCCAAGTATATAGATATCTGGTATCACCATTTATGGGATTGTGTGCAGATACAGATAATGTTGTTGCAGTATATTCCGACAGAGGAACAAGATGCTGACATTTTGACAAAGGCCTTGTCAAGAGTGTGATTCGAGTTCCATAGGTACACGATATGTGTGGTTGATAATCCATTTCTTGCTAAGAGGGAGTATTGGAAATGTAGCAAGAAAATCTCAGTTTGACTTTGCCTTGGTCAAACTAGAAAAAATTCAAATTTCTATTTCAACAGAAATCTTGGAGGTAGTTAACTGAGCTTACATGTCACTTGTTACTCAGTTAAATTAATTAATTCGAGTCGGGGAAGCTTGATTTCATTTTAGTATGATTGATTTCTAATTTGTAGCAATTTATTTCCATTAAATTGAGTTATGGTTAGTTAAAATAGTTCTAACTGTCAGAAGAACTAGTGGAGGTCAAGTTGTGGAAGTGGAACTTCAACCACACTCAGTGATCAACCAGTAAATTGATCAATCAACCCAAAATAATTGTTTCATGTAGAGAATTCAAGATACCCATTTGATATGGAGATTCCAAGGAAATTTACTGTTATTTGTAGAATATTCCAATGTGTACAAGTGGTGCATGTTGTTAGAGGAAGGACCTAGAGGAATTGTGAAATCCAATCGAGGGAGTTTCCTAAATAATAAGGTCTAATTTACTCAAGGAAAAGTACAAGGAAATAGGAGCTTGGAGGGCTTGAAAATTGGCCAAGTGTTGGCTAGAGTCAGTCAGTCAAGCAGAGGGATAGATTATACACTTGCAGGGTGAGCTCAATCTTGAGAAATCATACGTTTTTCATCTCTATTCTCTAATTAATGCAATATCGATAGGAAGTGGTTTTGTGAAATTTCTTTCCCCTAGATAAAGCTTTGTGTATGTGTTATGTTTCCTTTTGCATGTCTATGATTTATGTTCTAGACGGTGAATTAACTTCCGCAGATCAGTAGAGTAGCTTTGAGTCTTATGATTTAGTAAATTTCATGAGAAGTTTCGAATTTATACATTAATTTCTACAACCTGTGGAGGGAATCTTCTTTGACCTGTGGAGAACATACTTCAGGTTTGTGAAGACTATACTTCAAAATTGTGAAGAATATCTTTTGTAGACCCTTGTTGAAGGCAATATATTGGGATTATTCTATAGTAAAATATTTTGTTGGAAACATAGCATTGGGACTATTAGCAGACCTTAATTGAAAGGGTGAAAACATATTATTGTATTATTACAGACATTTGTCGAATATACAAGATTAAGATTGTTTTACAATGAATTCTTCTTGCAAACCCTAATTAGAATATTGGAATCTTAGTATTGACATTGTATTACAGATCTTTGAAGCATCATTGGAGCAATTTGTAGAAGACCTGTGACTTGGGAGAATAGTACCCCATATTTGTACTTGGCCTGATATGGATATAAAGGTTAACTTGTAGTAGACTTTGACCATAATTTTAACATGTTCTGAAGCAGTCTTGAGCAGACTTGTGAACTTATTTTATGGCCATTTTGAAGAAAACTTGAGTGACCTTTTTGGAGGAATATTAAAGAATTCATTGGAGTATTTTCGGAAGCCATTATTTTTACAAGAATTGTGAAGACTTGAGTCAATCTTGGACCAAACATTGAAACAGTCTTCAGAAGCAGTTGTTGAAGTCCTTGTTGTAGCATCTTTGTTGTGCATATCTACTGAAAACATGTGTAGAAGCATATATTGGCTCTAACCTAGAGAAAAAATTGTAGAATACTTATTGAAACTCTTATTAACGTATTGTTGGAAAATTATTGGAAGCATACTTTAGGACCTCTTGCAACTAGCCTCTTTGGACATATTATAGAAAAATTATTGAAGACCTAGAGTTGTGGGATTGTTGATAATATTGGAGCCATCGTTGAATACTTTTATTTGTGCATTTGTTGGAGTCGACCTAAGAAACCCTAATTATAGGAGCATTGTTGAAGTACTCATATGAAGAGATTTGGAGATACCTTTAATATATGTGGAATTTGACTTTTGGAACACATGTAGAGAAGATCCCTTATAGTAACCATTGTAGACTTCATTAGAAGAAATTTCAACCTAAAAGTGCCCATGAAATTTTCAAGTAATTTCCATGTCATAATATGTAAACCAATCAAAATCCCTCAAATTTAAAAAGAGGTACATGTCCTAACTAATTTTAAATTATTTAATTTGGGTATCCGTGAAATATTTTATTATTAATTTGGGTATCCGTGAAATAATATTTTATTATTAATTTGGGTATCAATGAAATAATATTTTAATATTAATTTGGGTATTATTGAAATATTTTATTAATATTATTTACGTACCTTACCCATATGAATTAGAATATCGAAAAAGTTATTAATGCAATGTAAATATTGATATTAGTGAAAAATATAAAGTAAAAAAACAAGCCCATTTAACATTAATAACCTTGCCAAAAAAAAAATAGTTAAATATAAAATATATATAGATAGTTAAATATAAAATATAAATATAGACAGTTATAGTTAAATATAAAATAGTTAAATAGTTAAAAATAAAATATAATTATAGTTAAATATAAAATAGTTACATAGTT
Source organism: Pinus tabuliformis (assembly GCA_031772625.1). Lineage (NCBI taxonomy): Eukaryota > Viridiplantae > Streptophyta > Pinopsida > Pinales > Pinaceae > Pinus > Pinus tabuliformis. The sequence continues at coordinate 1,510,777,402 of CM062819.1, read as the reverse complement.
AAAAGGTAATTGTTAGAATTATGTTGGTCTTTATAATACTAGTGTCTTCCCTTATTGTTATTGTTAGTGTAGCCTCCTATTGTTATTATTGTGCCCTTGTATCCCCCATGTTGTTATTGTTGTGTCCTTACATTATTATTGTTATGTAGGATCTGATTATACTGTGACGCCTTAGACTCCTATAGATACCAAGGAGATCTTATTATTTGTATCATCCAAGAATTGTTCATTTATGTAATGTAAAGGAGCTTTCCCCCTTGAAGAGGAAAATTTTTAAGTCATTGATTTATCTTTTCTTTTTTTCTTTGAATTGATTGCATAACATTTGGTATCAGAGCTTTGGATTCTAAGGTTTCGCTTCTTCAAATAATCCATCTTGGTATTTTCGCTATATTTTTTTCCTACGAGGCTTCAGAATATGAAATTTCAACCATGTGGAGATGAAATATTAGTGAAATTTGTGTACAAATTTCAGATCTTGTTTCGCTATATTTTCAAAGATATGATTCGAGGAAGTTAGGGTTTTTGTAGGATCCAGAATTCCATCTCAAACAAGTGACCTAGGGGAAATCATCACAACTTTCTCTCCAAGCATTGGACTTGAATTTCATAAAAATCCACTGAAATCACACGAACTATATTTTTTTTGTATCATTTTCAGGGACGAATTTCGAAACAGTGACACATGGAACTCTGTATAAGTTTTCTCTACTGAACTATTCTAAAATCATGTCATCGTGGGAGATTGAGCATAACTCTTTGTTGAAGAATCCAATCTTGGTCTGACTTGTGGGGTTGGAAAAAAGAATCATAGGGATACCACAAGACAAAAATTTAAATCTTAGAGATCCAAAATTACAGAGATACAACAATTTCAATATCAATCTCCTAAAAAGCAAGAAAAAGGTGTGTATTTTTTAACTTTTGCATAATTTTGTTTGAAAAATCAATTTGAAGTGATTCAATGGGCATAATGAAGCATAGATATCATTGTTTGATTCCAAAATTCCTCGAAACAAAAAAATAGACACACATAGTAAGAAACCATAAAGCTCTTCTATGACACATGAAGAAGAGGAAGAAATGCAGCATGATATATCAAATTTATGAGATCAAGTGCAACAAATTTCGCTCTTGCAAAAAGTTACAAAAGCTGAATTGGAAGCCATGATAAATGTTAAGATAGATGGTATAAAAAGTGACATGGGAGTTAATATAGATGGTATAAAAATGGACATGTGAGTTTTGAGTGATGGTTTAAAAGTAGACATGGAAGCAATGATGAATGTCAAGATAGAGGGGTTGAAGGAAGGTTTGGAAAATTTTCTAGAAGAAAGGCTTCCCAGTGGTGACAAGGTAATCCATGAAAATAATGATGAGGACAAAAGGAATATGAATTATGATTTTAGAGACTTTGTGTTAGGTCCCTATAATACTAGTGTATTCCCTTATTATTATTGTCATAGTAGTCCCTTATTGTTATTTTTGTGCCCATGTTGTCCCCATATTGTTATTATTGTGCCCCATAGAAGCCCACTATTGTTATTGTTGTGCCCTTACATTATTATTGTTATGTCGGCTCTGATTATATTGTGACCCCTTAGACTCCTATATATAGAAAGGAGTTTTTGTCATTTGAATCATCCAAGAATTTTTCATTTGTGTAATGTAAAGGAGATTTCCCCCTCGAAGAGGCTGATTTTGAAGTCGTTGATCTCTCTTTTCTTCTATTTTGTGAGTTGGTTGAATAACATTTGGAATCAAAGCTTTGGATTCTAGGGTTTCACTACTTCAAACCAGTCATCTTGGAATTTTCACTATAAGTTTTTTTCTACGAAGATCAGAAGCTGGAAAAAAACCTATTTGAGACAAAATTGTGATGAACGTCATGGCCTAAGTTTAGATCTTGATTTTCTATATTTTTGGAGATATGATCTGAGGAAGTTGGGGTTTTTGTAGGCTCCTAAATTCCATCTCAAACATCTGACCTTGGGAAAATCATTGTGACTTTCTCTCTAAGCATCAAATTCAAATTTCGTAAACATTGACAGAAAGACGATGGACTTCAGTTTGTTGGGTATTGTTTTCAAAGCTGGAGGTCGAAACAATAAAATGTGGCACTTCGTAAAAGTTCGCTTTACTAAACCAGTCTATAACCTGGTCATCATGGGAGATTTGACATAACTCTTTCTTGGAGAATCCAATATTGATCAGACTTGTGGTGTTGGAAAGAGGATGTGGAGGGCTATCATAGGATGAAATTTCATACCTTGGAGTTCTGAAATTACAGAGATACAACATATTCAATATTGAGCTCCTACAAAGCGAAAAAAGGCGTGTAGTCTTTTTAAAAATTTGCATAAGTTTGGTTTGAAAATTTAGTTTGAAGTGATTCAAAGGGACTAGTGAAGCATAATTATCATTAATTGAGGCCCCAAAGAAATAAAATGGAAACACCTAGTAAGAAACTTGAAATCTCTAGCATGTCTCATGAAGAAGAGGAAGAAATGCAACTTGATATATCAAAATTATGAGACCAAGTGCAACAAATTTCACTCTCATAAAAAGTAACAGAAGCTAAGATGGATGGTTTAAAGAAAGGCATGGAAGCTAAGATGGATGGTTTAGAAGTAAACATTGAAGATTTGAAGAAATACATGGAAGGTTTGCAAGGAGGTTTGGAAAATTTGCTACAAGAAATGCTTCCTATGGAGAAAAGGTAGTAGAGGAAACTCATGATGAGAAAGAAAGAAAAAATGTTAATCATGATGTCATAGAATATAACGTTGGATTGAAGACCCACCATGTTCCAAAGATTGATATGAGGAAGTTTGATGGCAAGGATCCCGTAACATGGATAATATAGATGGAACAATATTTCGATCTCCATAATGTGCAAAACACACAAAAGGTACGAATTGCAACTTTATATTTGGAACCAAATCAGTTTGTATGGTATCGATGGCTTTTCTCTTGTAAAAAAATTGTCTCTTGGTCAATTTTTATGGAGGAAATGATAGCACATTATGAGGATACAAAAAGAAACACCTTCTTTAGCCAATTGTTAAATCTCAAACAAAAGGGTACAATGGTGGATCACATTGAGGACTTCCAAAAATTGAATATAAGGGTAAAAGATATTCCAGAGGAGCATAGGATTGAAGTGTTCATAGGGACTTTAAAGGATAACATCCATCATGAGGTTCACCTTTGGGAACCTGATTCATTGGAGAAGGAATTCAGGTTGGAAAGAAAAATTGAAATCAAAATTATGGAAACAAGGAAGCCTACCACTCACAACTATAAAGATGGAAGTGTTGTTGCCCCTATCCTTCCACAACCTACAAGGTTGACACCTCAACAATTGGAAGAAAAAGGAGAAAAAGGGATTTGTTATAGTTGTGATATCAAGTACACTAAAGGTCATAAGTGTGCTGAGAAGAAATTATTTTACATACATCGCGAAGAAGAGGAAGAAAAGGAACAAGAAACGTCAAAACAAGAAGATATACACCAGGAACCAACCCTAGAGAAAGAAATGAATCCGACCATATTTTGTAATGCATTGGAAGGAATTACCACTCCTCAAACTCTCAATATACAAGGACATATCAAGAAGAAAAAGGTAATAGTTTTGATTGATTCGAATAGTACCCATAATTTTATTCATTGTAAGATAGCCAAGGAATTGAATTTCTTCCTATATCCAGCACCAAAGTGTCAAGTAATGGTTGCAAATGGAGGAACCATAAATTGCTCTAGAAAGTGCCATAATATCAAGCTATCCATGGGAGAATATGTATTTAATATTTCAATGCTTTCCATTCCAATGGGTAGAGCTGATGTTGTACTAGGAGTCTAATGGATACAATCTTTCAGTACGATAGCTTTTAATTTTCAAGAACTTTTCTTGAATTTTTTTTGGGAAGGCAAGAAATTTGAATTAAGGGGTATCAAAGGGAAACTGGGAAAGATGATCAGCTCTAACAGCATGAAAAATCTTCTAAAGAAATAACAACAAGGTGTAATTTCACAATTATGTTCACTAGAGGTTCCCACATCGAAATCATCTATTTCTCCAGAAGGTATTTGATACTCCCAAAGGCCTACCACTTATTCATGATCATGATCATGCTATTCATTTTATTCCAGGAAGTGTTCCTCCAAACATCAAGCCTTACAGATATCCATATACTCAAAAGAGTGAAATTGAACGTATGGTTGCAGAAATTCTAAAGGCTAGTATAATTCAACCTAGTCAAAGTTATTTCTATGCTCCAGTAGTATTGGTGCACAAGAAGGATGGATCATGGTGCATGTGTCCGGATTATAGGAAGATCAACAAGCTCACTATTAAAGATAAATTTACCATTCCTTTCATTGAAGAATTATTGGATGAATTACATGGAGAAATGTACTTCACCAAGTTGGATCTTCATTCAGGATATCATCAAATCAGAATGAAGATTGAAGACATTCCAAAAACAACATTTAAAACTCATGACGGTCATTATGAATTTTTGGTCATGCCTTTTGGCCTTACCAATGCACCTTCTACATTTCAAGTTTTGAAGAATCCCATTTTCAAACCCTTCCTTAGAAAATTTGTGTTAGTATTTTTTGATGATATACTAATCTACAGCAAGTCTTGGAAGGATCATGTTCAACATGTTGACAGGGCGCTCAAACTATTGGAGGAGAAACAATTATATGCAAAAACCTCCAAATGTTTCTTTGGAGTACAAGAGGTGGAATATCTAGGTCATATTGTATCTCATGAAGGTGTTAAGGTAGACCCTAGAAAAATTAAAGCCATTAAGGAATGGAAAATTCCCACATCCATAAATCATCTACTAATATTTCTTGGGTTGACAGGGTATTATCACAAGTTTGTTAAGAATTATGGGAGAATAGCAGCACCTCTAACAACATTACTAAAGAAAGATGCATTTTCTTGGACTCTAGAAGGCTTGAAGGCATTTGATCATCTTAAAGAGGCAGCGTGCCAAGAACCAGTATTAGCTACACCAGACTTCACAAAAACCTTTATTTTGGAATGTGATGCCTTGGGAAATGGAACTGGAAATGTTGCAAGAAGAAAGACCCATTTCTTTCGAAAGTCATCCAATCAAAGGATAGTGTTTACACAAAGCTATTTATGAGAAGGAAATGTTGGCAATACTACATGCACTTAAGAAATGGCAACCTTACCTAATGGGAAGACACTTCAAGGTAAAAATGGATCATGATAGTCTTAAATACTTCATAGAACAAAGATTATCTTCAGAAGAGCGGAAAAAATGGGTCAGAAATATGTTTGGTTATCACTTTGAAATCATCTACAAAAAAGGAAAGAAAAATGTTGTCGCAAATGCACTCTCAAGAAAGGATGAGGATGTGGAAGAATTGCTTTGTGCAATTTCTATTATCCAACCAGATTAGATAAATGAAGCAAGGGATGAATGGAAGAAGGATGAAGAAGTGTGGGTAGTTATTCAAAAGTTACAACAAGATCCCAGTACATTTGAAACATTTAGCTGGAAAAATGATTTGTTATGGTACAAATATCGCTTATACCTCTGTAAGAATTCCCAACTCAAACAAAATATTCTTCTAGAATTGTGTACCTCTCCCTTAGGAGGGAACTCAAGATTTTTAAAAACTTACCACAGGGTTAAGAAGGATTTTTTTGGGATGGCGTTAAATCTGATATTCAAAATTTTGTGGCGGAATGTTTAGTTTTCCAACAAAATAAATTTGAGACAATTAAGACTCAGGGTCTGTTACAACCTTTATCCATTCCAAGTCAATGTTGGGAGGAGGTTTCAATGGATTTTATCACAGGTTTACCCAAGTCCGAAGGAAAGAGTGTCATCACGGTGATAGTTGATAGACTTACCAAGTATGCACACTTTTTTTTTTCTACGTAAAGACTAAGCTAATATATTAAGAAAAAAGGAAAATATTTACATAGAGGAACTGGCCTCTGAGGATGTATAGAGACACCCTCCATCTGAAAAGCATTGCAGGTGCATAAGGCTGCCTGATTACAGAGATAGATACAATAGAGATAAGCATGGACAACTCAGCAGCCTGTAGTCCTCTGACTTACAAGAGAAATTCCTCCAAAAAGAACAACCGCAGCATAATTATGAAACCAAAGAGCCTGTGCATGTCTCTCGCACCTTGCTGCTGATATCATTGTGGCATTAGAGGGTAGGAAGACAGGTGATTCCAGAGATCTGGACACCCTGCGAAATCTGGGCATTCCACTACCCCTAAAGCAAAACTTGACATCTCTGAAAGAAAGAGACCCCTCCAAAACTCCAAAATTTGATCATAGTGCAGCAACAAAAACAGTAGTTTTAGCCTTCGAAGGCTCACCTTATGCGTTGTTGTCAGAATCTGGAAGATTTGCATCTTCGTTCACTGGCTGGCGGGAACCCGGAAGGAATTCTGGCGGTTGAAGCAGACCCGGAACACGAGCAAGCTCCTCAGGATTGACAACGCCTGGAGGAGGATTAGCATTGCCAAAATCCGCCCTCTCTGGTGTCATCCCAGCCTGAGCCAGCTCCCCAACATCTTCCTCCTGACTGTCAGAGTCTTCCTCATCCTCCTCTGTCGCAATGACAGTGATCAGCAGAGACACTTTAGAGCGATTTTTCCGACATCTGAATGTGAAGCTGGAAGTGTGCATTTGACTATCTTGCGGGTCCGATTCCTCAGAAGGAGAAGACGGAGGCTCTACCATAGCCAATGGTTGAACTTCCCGTGCTTGGACCTCCTCCCTTCTGCGAATACCCCAGACCCCTCCTCTTCGCGGGACTCCACGCTGTCTCGGCGCCATGAGCTGTGATGCTTGAGGGCTATGAACAGTATGAAGCCGAGATTGCCCAAACCGCACTTGAACGCCCTGAACCACCCCAATGGAAGGCTGAACCCGATAATGAATTCTCACTGCAGATTTCTCCGTCTTAAAACGATGGAGCATCCACTGAGCAAAGGTATGGCCTCTGCCCCTTCTCACATTTCCAGAACTCGCACCTTCTCCTCTTTGCTCAGAGCAGAGCAATATAATACCGCTCATATACCCAATCTGGAGCATAGAAACATTAATGTAATTCCCTGAGCGCCATTCTCTGGAAACCTCCATTCCGAAACCCAACCAAAATGCGTACAGAACAATTACATTCCCTCGCGCGAACCCATCGCCCCTTTGCCATGACGTTCCCTCGGCCTTTAATATCATTAACTCTTGGCAGAGCCACCTGGTATGGCCGTCCTGCCAAGTTTCATTGTCATGCCAGCTGCCCATTGCTGGTAGTCGAATTGCCACCCGCATCCGGGTAGTATGCACACTTTTTTGCATTATCTCATCCATTTAAATCTAGTACATTTTCTATTGTATTTATGAAAACAATTCAAAATCTACATGGAAACCCAAAGATTATTGTAAGTGACAAAGATCCCATTTTCACTGGAAAGTTTTGGACATAATTATTTTCTTGTCTGGGTACTCAATTACCTCATAGCTCATCTTATAATCCTCAATCTGATGGGAAAACTGAGATAGTGAACAAATGTTTGGAAGGATATTTTCATTTCTTTGTATCTGATAAACAGACACAATGGGTCAAATGGTCGCCTCTGGATGAATGGTAGTATAACACTTCCTTCCATACTGCAGCAAAAATGACCCCATTTATGGCACTTTATGGATATCATCCACCGTCTATCACATCACCTTTAAAAGAAAATTCTAAGGTTCAATAAGTGGAAGATAACATCGAGCATCAACAACAAGTTCTCCAACTCTTAAAGGATAACCTCACTTTGGCCCAAAATAGAATGAAACAACAGGAAAATCAACATTGCAGTGAAATAATTTTTGATGTAGGTGACTGGGTATTTCTATGACTACAAACATACAAACATATGTCCCTCAAGCAAGATAAGAATGATAATAAATTATCACCAAAGTATTATGGTTTGTACAAGGTGTTACAAAATATTGGTACTATGGCATACAAATTGGAGCTTCCTGCATCTTCCCGAGTGCACATAGTTTTCCATGTTTCATGCTAAAGAAGGTTATAGGTGACAAGCTCCCAGTTCAAACAATGTTTCCAAAACTTTACGAGTAAGGAAAAATCATATTGGAACCTGAAGCAGTCATAGAAACAAGAAATCGAAAGCTATGAAATCAATCAATTTCAGAGTATCTCATCAAGTGGAATAACTTACCTGCTGAAGATTCCACATGGGAGGATGAGAATTTTATACAGAAACATCCAGAACTACTCAAGTGTTGAGGACAACACTTTTTTAAAGGAGAGGGGCATGATAGGTCCGTGTAATACTAGTGTATTCCCTTATTATTATTGTCATAGTAGCCCCTTACTGTTATTTTTATTCCCATGTTGTCCCCATATTATTATTATTGTGCCCCATAGAAGCCCACTATTGTTATTGTTGTGCCCTTACATTATTATTGTTATGTTGGCTCTGATTATATTATGACCCCTTAGACTCCTCTATATAGAAAGGAGGTTTTTTCATTTGAATCATCCAAGGATTGTTCATTTATGTAATGTAAAGGAGGTTTCCCCCTCGAAGAGGTTGATTTTGAAGTCGTCGATCTCTCTTTTCTTCTATTTTGTGAGTTGGTTGCATAACACTCTAATTTTGGGTTTTAGAACCACCACATTTCAAAGATAGATATGATAAATTTTTATGGCAAGGTGTTGACGATGTTGGACCCACCAACATGTCAGGGAATCTCCCTGGTAAGAAGTCCCAATTAGACCTTAGACTGTTTGGTGTAGGAGTCCCAGTAGTGGGTCGTAAGATAATGTCTTGACCACGATTTCGCACAAAGGCAAGTAATATGTCCCTGTTGGTAGCAAGGGTGTGACAGCTGCAGTAAGTCAAGGAAGGTGCATAAGAGGTTCTAACACACTGAGGGTGAGGTGAGTGCACCCCTTGGAAACATGTAATAGTACGCATCTTGGAAAGGAACACACGAGCAAAGATGCATCACAAGCTAGAAAGAAAGTTAGCAAGCAATCCAAAGTGAAGGTTAAACCAACAACAAGTTTCAGAAAGATTCATACATACTTATATAGAATAGTCCATACATGCATGTGTAAGCAAACAAATACAAATATCATTTAGAGTAAACTAGATAGCATAGAATACAATACAACATATGCATGAAACGTGCTGGCTCTATTATATTAAGAAGTGTAAGTTCGAGTCATATAATACATCCATGTCCAACCACTAGTTTTGATGGCAAAATGTTACAGCCACAACTGCCTGCTCCTCCAAAGAGATGTAATAGCTCTGCACAGTGGAGAAGCCAAGGCTCGTTACAATACTGCCCAAGTTTTCTCTAAGATACTCCTACCAAAGCTTGGCTGACCAAAATCCCTTACAATGAGTTATGAGGTACTATTTATAGCAAAGGGTAGGGTGACCCTTGACATCCCCGTTTGTGATAGTTCATCTACCTTCATGACTCTTCATCTACTCTATGACCGTTAAATCCAACTATCGACACTTGAACTTCCAATTGACAAGACATTGCATTACAATGCATATGTTCCCATGTGAGACAAAATGGCTTGAGCAAGCCATGCAAGACATCATTGACACTCGGTCCATTGTGATGAGACCAACTCTTTGACATACTTGTGATGGTGAAGGTGGTGAGTTGATTCCAATCTTGGTTGTCCGTGATTGTGTGTATGCACTTAATGGTGACATCTTGCTGAAGCAAACTCTTGCCTCCATTGCATTCGGGTGCATTGGTATGGCTTCTCCATCCAACTCGTCTACTAATACGTGTATGGTCTTCTTAGGTGCAGCCGAACCAGAAACAAACTAATGCATAATGTTCATGGTGATCTTCCAGTGTGTGTTGGTAGTCATGTGCATCAACTGTAAACTACATGTTCAGCTCCAATTGGACTTTCTTCTTGTCTTTGCCTCGGTGAGTATGCCAAATGGGTTAGATCGCATGCATGTTCACAATGACATGCATGATGCTGAATTCCCTTGCATGCGATCAACAACACCACTCACCATGTCTAGTCTGTACCATCTGCTAGGATGGATCTTTAACTCGTATGGGCACAGTTTCATTCGTGAGTGCATGTTGTGCCCCCTATTGTACATGTTCCTGCTACAACTCATTCTCTTGTCTATGTAGCTCTTGTTCTTCCTTGAGTTTCTTCTTAAGCACATGCAACTCCTTCTTTGTTCCATTCTCTACCTTCATGTGATCTTCATGTCGCGCCGTCACCTCATAGCCTGAGTCCCCAAAGTTGCTTTCACCACAAGTGGATCTACTTGGGCTTGCAACTTTGTTCCGCCTATGTGTTGTCAACAATCTTCCTCTTGCATTCGTGGCATCCGGTATGCTACCTTCAGCTATTGTTGATGGTGTTGCTTGTTGTGATGTTGCTGCCATCATATCTTGATGTCCTTTTTTATGAACAACTTGATGTCTTCGTGGGTAGGTAAGTTCATAGACACTTGATCGACTGCATCCCCAAGCGTGCTTTGAACGGTGTCTTCAACCCTACTCTCCTGGAAACCATTGTACCTGTGTTGTTGAGAGGCATATGAACACTTACGATACCTGGAGACATGGAAACACTCATGGCAAGAAATGTGTTAGTGAAAAACCAAAATGACCTTGAGAACTGACTTGCAACATTGTGTGACTGATCATGAAGGTTGCGCAATTTCCATCGGGAGGTCGAGAGACTGACTGCCAAGACTGTGCAGGGCCCAGTCCAAGATATCAGGATGCTGACTGACTACTGGAACTGCGTAATGCACAGTCCAACCTGGTTTCTAACTACTAGAATTGTACAATGCGCAATCTCAGCTAGAAATGGTTGTAGGCTCAGTGACTGCATTGGGCAATTTTCTGGGCCAGCAGTCATTGTCCCTTAGAATTACGCAATGCAAGACTGGAGGATAGTCACTGGGCAGAAATTCACTTTTCCTGAGAGGAAGACAAAGCCTTCCCTCTCATGACTGCACAATGTTGTCTTGGTGAGGTAGAGTCCGAGCCAAGGGTGCCTAGACCCACGGACAGGCGACTGAAAGTGAATGTGAATGTGAATGCATGGTGATATTGAATGTAAACATAAGTGAATGACCGTGCATGTAAACAGTGAATGACAGATTCAGAAAATGGAATAACATGCATGTGGGTGAGGCGAGTCGCCGAATCACCGAGCAATCGTGAAAAACAGTTGCATGCATGTGATAACAGTGAGATGTTGACGAAAACTAAAATGGTGCTAGTACAAGATAGTATGTATCAAAATGACAACAAGCGCTCACTGAAATCAAGTAGACAGAATTCATACGAAGAGAAACAAAAAAAGCGTCATAAATGCAACACAAGACATGGAAGGTGATCTTACCCTAAAACAGCTGAGGTGAATGTGACGACGACTCCTAGATGCAATGTGGGATGTTAGAGTTGCAAGTTTTATGTGAGGAATGAGCTTTGTAGCATCTGGTTCATGAGTTTTGGTAAAATCGAAGATGTGACGTGCATGCCACAAATCTAGGAAGAGCGACACTTGGTGGGAATTTTCTGAAATGATTCTTGCATGCAACCTCTAGCTACTAAATATAGATCCCTGAATCAAGGGATGCCTCTGCATGTTTCTTTGGGAGAAGCAGCCCATGCATGTAAATCAGTTTTGCTTGGTCTCGGAGGGAACCGGTCAACTCAACTACACATGCAATAGGCTGCTCAACTGCTGGGAGAAAATCCACATTTCTAGATGGGGGCTAGGCTGATTTCCCAGAAGATTTGCACAATTTTTGGGTAGAGAAGCTAACTGCTGCGGCTGAGCAGCCATGTTGGGAAGAATTGCATGATTTTCTGGATGAACCTTGACTAGAAAAATTGCGTAATTCTGGAGCCCAACAGGCTGCCAGACTAAATTGCACAATTTCTGGAGGGAAGGTTGGTTTCCCTCTAGAATTGTGAAATTTCATGAAGGAGCTTCTTAACCTGCAGTTGGACCAAGTCCGAAGAAACAACCTATGAGGGAAATGCATCAATCTCTGATAGACAGGCTACCTTTCTGCAAGAAAACCATTGAAGCTTGGTACTTGACAACGAAAGACATGTTGCTGTGAAAGGTTGGTAGGGAGACTCCAAAACAAAGCTAAGGAAAAATTTTGGAGAGTGGTTGTGACCACTACAACACAAGGATATGGTAACATGGATATTACAGATGGAGCAATATTTTGATCTCCATGATGTGTAACACACACAAAAGGTATGCATTTCATCTTTGTGTTGAGAACCCAGTTAGTTTGTATCGTATCAATGGCTTTGTTTTCGTAAACCACTTGTCACTTAGTTAAGTTTTATGGAGGAAGTGATAGCATATTATGAGGATACAAAGAGAAACACCTTCTTTAGCCAATTGATAAATCTCAAACAAAATAGTTCAATGTCAGAGCATATTGAGGACTTCCAAATATTGAATATCAGTGTAATTGATATTCCAAAGGAGCACAAGATTGACGTCTTAATAGGTACTTTAAAGGATAACATCCAACATGAGGTTCTCCTTTGGGAACCTGATTCATTGGAGAATGTATTCAGGGTGGCAAGAAAAGTTGAAAGAAAAATTATGGCAACAAGGAAGTCTACCACTCACAACTATAAAGATGTAAGTGTTGCTACTCCTAGCCTTCCACGACCTATAAGGTTGACACCACAACAATTGGAGGAAAAAGGAGAAAAATGGCTTTGTTATAGTTGTGATAGTAAATACACTAAAGGTCAATAGTATGCTAAGATTAAATTATTCTACATAGATTGTGAAGAGAAGGAAGAAAAGGAACAAGAATCATCAAAAGAGGAGGACATGCACCAGGAACCAAACCCAGAGAAAAAAGAAATGAATCTGTCCATAGCTTGCAATGCATTGGAAAAAATTACCACTCCTCAAACTCTCAAGATATAAGGATATATCAAGAATAAAATGGTAATAGTGCTGATTGATTCAGGTAGTAATCATAAATTTATTCGTTGTAAGATATCCAAGGAATTAAATTGCTTCATATATCCAATACCATAGTGTCAATTGATGGTTGCAAATGGAGGAACTATAAATTTCTCTGGAAAGTGCCATAATATCAAGCTAACCATGAGGTAATATGTATTAAATAGTCCAATGCTTTCCATTCCAATGGGTGGTGTTGATGTTGTACTAGGAGTCCAATGGTTACAATATTTGGGGACGATGGATTTTGATTTTCAAGAAATTTTCTTGAATTTTTTTTGGAAAGGAAAGGAAGTTGAATTAAGGGGTATCACAAGGAAACCAAGAAAGATAATCATCTCTAATGACATGACAAGTATTTTGAAGAAAGAAAATCGGTGCGTCATTGCACAATTGTGCTCACTGGAGGTTCAAATATCAAAATCATCTATTTCTCCATATCTCTAAAAGGTATTGGAAAATCATTTAAGGTACTTGAGACTCCCAAATGCCTCCCACCTATTCGTGATAATGATCATGCTATTCATTTGATTCCAGGAAGTGTTCCTCCAAACATCAGACCTTACAGATATTCCTATGCTCAAAGGAGTAAAATTAAACGTATGGTTGCAGAAATTTTGGACGTTGGTATAATTCAACCTAGTCAAAGTTATTTCTCTTCTCCAGTAGTATTGGTGAACAAGAAGGATGGATCATGGTGTATGTAGGGATCTCAAAAACATAATTATTGAAGATAAATTTTCCATTATTTTCATTCATGAATTGTTGGATGAATTACATGGAGAAATTTACTTCACCAAGTTGGATCTTCATTCAGGATATCATCAAATTAGAATGTAGAATGAAATCATTCTAAAAACAATATTCAGAACTCATGAGGCTCATTATGAATTTATGGTCATGCCTTTTGGCCTTACTGTTATACGGGATTTATGATTGCAGACAAAATTATCTCCCCTAGGTCGGTGGCTAACCTAGAACAAGAAAGAGACAAGGAACGCAATTTTTTTCCTTTAAGTAAATAGATGATGGAGTGAGGCCTACCTGGAATCCTTCACACATTTCCCTCCTTCTTTAGCTTGGAAGCTCCAATTCCAGCTCTAGATTCCAAAATTAGAACCTACATAGTCAGATAACATGAGCCAAGAAACTACAAGATCTATGTAATATCATTTAATTACTTCATTCAATAGATCAACATGGTATTGAAATAAGTGAAATAACAACATCACATATAGGACAACAATGAATTCTTTACATTAAGATAAATGGAAGGATATTACAACCATAAGTAGCAGTTGATCTTATAGAAGAGCTCCTGCAAGTTGTTGACTTCTCCTTTCCTTGTCACAATATGCACCTCCAATCACCCTAAACGCATGAGATGATGACCACTCACTACGGTAGCATAAGGGTGGAATCACTCTCCAAAAGCCAACCCCCAACCACATAGAAGGTTGGGAATATATATAGAAGTAAGGAAAGTTGGGATTTATTATCCAATTACCAATATAGGGTAAGAGATCCACCATTGATGGAGGGATAGGATCAAAGGATAAGTGGTGAAAACTCCAATGTAGGGAAGGATAGGATCTGAATGTTTTATCCAAGGTAAGTAGTTGAAACAACTTCTGTAAACTCCTAGAAGGCAAAGCTTCCAGAATCCCTACCATTCTCCCATATTTATAGAACCAATGTAGGTTTGAAAGGGGAGCAACCTGTTGGAGATCAATGCATGCCATAGTGGAGAAACCTACTAGTGAACACACCCCAGTAGGCTTATAGGGAGCATTGGTCCTCAAACTGGCTCAGATGATGCAGTTTAGGGATGAAACTCTAGGAAATCAAAGGTACATTCTTAGGGATTTATGAAACATGGCGACAAGGGGGAATAAGATGTTGATTGATCCCATCAAGAGGCTCACTAATTCGATGTGACAAAATGGCCTATAACAGAATGCCCCCTAAAGCGTAAATTCAAAGATGATTTATGAAGACTGAAATGCTTTACCTTGTGACAAGTAGGGATCAAGGACAACCAACGAGCTTCATCTATTACAATACATTTACAACATGACATATTTTTTTGTTGAGGAAGAGGCATACCCATACTCAACTCATAAGCTAACATAAGATGTATCATGATCAAAAGGCACATCCACATATGCAACTAGTGGACCCATGACTGGATGACAATCTATATGATCACAACCATCATACATTGCGATATTTGTATAACTCCTAAATTGCAGCCCGGATGGATGAAACTAGATCCGGGGTCTTCTATCTCATTCACACGACCAACCAATGTACAATTTTGACCATGTGAATCAATGTCATGGAATCAAACATGGTAGACACCATCTAATTATCGGCCAATGATGTAATTCATTAACAGACATGAGCGAAACCACCGATGATGTTAATGTCTCTCAAGCTAATATGGTACAATCTATATGGTGTGAATGAATGAGTTGATGTCGAACACCACGCAAAATCTTTCGGTCAAAGGCCATTGATGTAAACTTTTCGTCGAGAATGAGGAAACTTTCCATTTATGTATGCAAGCACCAAGGTACCAAGGGGTGTTTCTAAGTCAACTTCCTGGATGATGTGTTGATGTCGACAGGAAGTGACCCGTTGCAGGAGGGCCTTGATGTATCCCCCATCAACGACACAAAACGGGTATCAAGATTGAGAAGATCATAATGATGTTGACATGGAACTAGATCAGGAAAGGCAAACATGAAACGAAGGCTTAAGATTATTGTAGTGGAGATCAATTGAATGACTTCTCGTAAACACATCAGTGACATTGAATGGAGTTGGCAGCATTAACTCAAAACTGAAATGGAGGCTCTGAAAATGGAATGATAACCAAAAGACAAGTAGATTACCCAACCCAATAGCCACGGAGATGAATTGGAAGAGTGTCGTGTTCAAGAGAAACTCGCTCCCATTAGCAAAATAGAATCCCTTATTTTCCCAATTTCCCCAACCATGTTGGTCAAATCCTCTTTATTTTTTAAAAAGCTTGAGGAGGATAACATATGCTTGATTTGTAATTTCATCCTTCGGATGAATCCCTCCAAGTATATTTAATGAACCCTCAGAATGAGTGGTTCAGCCTTGTCATGATCGACAATTCCATCATTGTTTTATGTTTTAACGAGTCCAGTGAAGGTAAAACTCGAAACCTTTTTCATGTTTTGAGAGTTTGAAAAAGAGGTGAAAAAGAAAAATCCAGATGGCCCTTTTCGTAGGTAACCCCTTAGGTCCAAAAAGTTAGAAAATAATACCAAGAGAAGCTCTTAGCCATGTTCGACTAAGGTATTCATTTTTCATAGTTAGTCTATCTAATTCTGGAAAAGGGCTAAAATTTTACTGAGTAGACATCTTTCATTTACTTTTAGGAGTTCAAAAAGACAAGTACTCGAAAATGTTTTCATATTTTGGGAGTCTGAAAAGAGCTAAAAGAGGACTCCAAGGGGGTCCTTTTTGGTAGTTTTAAAGAGCCCGAAAAAGAGATAAAAGTGTACTTTATGGTCAAAGTAACATGTTCAAACATAATGAAAACTTGTTAACAATTGTCAACTTGCTCAAAACACCACAAGAAGGATTAAACATACATGTTTCATAGTAAAAATGAAGTATATCTAAGTCAAAATAATAAAAAAGTACAAAGTAATGAGAAAATGACCATAAATATTCAAAATGACTTGTCATTTTTACAATTTCACATTTTACCTTCAACTGTGAGTATTTGGAGCCCTTTTTCATTCGATTTCTTCAGCTAATTGTGGCTAATCTAGGGAACCATTTCAAGTTTCATCGCTTCCAAGTAGTAACTCAAACCTTTTTCTATCTTTCTACAGTCCATTTTTGTGTTTTTTATGCAAAACATTTATGGTTTTGAGGCCCTTAGAGTTCATTAAAATTGTGTTGCACCTAGGCAAAGGAACACTATAGGCATAGGTGCAACACCCTGGTAAACACTGATGGGGTGCGTTGGGCTTATTTTTCCAAGTTTTCTTTCAATTTTACCTTAAATTTTTTCAAGTTGTTTGCATGGGAAGGATCATAAGGGATCCCTTGTTGATGTTTTAGATACCCATTAGCACAAAATGGCATTCATCTGGTGAGAAAGAGAACATGAGGAACAAGATTTGAATGTGGCAATGACCTTGCTACCATTTAGGTGCTAAAAAATTGTGGGTTATTAAAATTCTTCTAGCTTGCTGGTATGAGGCAAAAAATGGAGTTTTTGAAGCACCTTGTTCATTCATGGGATATTTAGGCACGTGCGTTCAGGTTTGGGGAGAATCTTCTCGAGATACAGGTAGAGGACATTTAATTTCTGATAGGATTGTCAAAGCAAGGTGCCCCCGTCTCTCTTCTAGGTGGAAGAAGTGGCAGCGAGACGGTGAAATACTATATCACTACCTATTGCAAATGTTGTCACAAAAACTTGATCATCTAGCCTTAATTTACTAGATGGATTGAAGTACACCATGTAAGGCCAATTTTACCATAGCAAAATTGCTTTCACTGTGAGAAATTACTTAATAAACCACATTGGTTAACCAATTTATAATTAAACCCATGAAGAATATTTAAATAAATCACTATTTATTTTAAATCATTGTTTAATTAATATTCCTTGTCACATTTGACCCAGTTATGAAAAATAAATAGATAAATTATTAATTATCTTATTTTTCTATAGGAATAATTAATTAATTATTATTCCTTGTCGAGTTTGACTAAATCCCTTAGGAATAATTAAATAAATCATTTTTTGTTTATTATTCCTTAACCATATTTCTTGAGATGATAAATAAATCATTTATTTATTTATTTATTATTTCTAAATAAAAGTTTAAATATTTTTTCCCTCCTAACCAAATATAATAAAATATTCCAAGTGGTTATTTCTAGAATGGGGTTAATAATATTTTATTATTGCTCATTATTCAAGGATAAGCTAATATTTTGTTATAAATAGGAGGATTTTCCATTCATTATTCACTTTGGATCATTTTCATTGTTGCACTCACTATTGTAACTATGATTATTATCATTATCGCATACCATTTTTCTTTTCCATTTGAGTTCTCACTGAGCTCAAGTATTTCATTTTTTGGGTTTTACACATTATAGAGGAGAGAGACTCTATCAAAAAGCTGAAGACATTTGAGGATAGCCAAGAACCCATCCCATAGAGGGGGACTGATAACATTTATTTGTTCCCTTCACAGGTGTTGTTTAATAAAATATATTCTTTATATATCTGGTTTCCAATGGATTATTTGAGTTATCCACATTTATTACTATTTCATTTTGTTGTTTAACTATGATTGTGGCATGGATCAAGTTTTTGAAGGTTTTGTTTCTATCATTTTCTATAGGTCTACAATGTTTAGCATCCATTTATGTTGTTAAGACTATTTGTCATCCAATGGATTATTTGAGTTACCCGCATTTATTACTATTTCATTTTGTTGTTTAACTATGATCGTGGCATAGATTAGGGTTTGGAGGGTTTTGTTTCTATCATTCGCTACAGGTCTATAATGTTTAGCAGCCATTTATGTTGTTAAGACTATTTGTCATCCACAGTCTTAGGTGATTTCTTTTTGTACACATATGAGAAGAAAACACTATAACAAAATTGGCGACTCCACTGTGTTTTTACTTCTGATCAGAAAACTGGGTGACCTTCAATTTTAAGCTTAGGATTTCTTCTTTTTTCAATCTCTTAATCTTGTTTACTAGCATTCTAACCCTAGATCAGTCAAAATCCTAACTTCCATAAGTTCTCTCATCTTTTCCGCAAGTCACATGAACCAGCTACAACAGAGACGACAAATTTTTCCAATACTTGCCGCCTGGGAATCAAGGAGAAGAAATCACACTTTTCTGCCCCAAAGGTGTGATCTGGAGGTCCAGAGCACACCTTCTGGCCCAAAAATTGCGATCACCCAAGAATCAGGTAGTACATGCGAGTTTTAGGGTTTCTAGGATTTTTTCAGATATGTTTCTAAGTTTTGTTGAGAGTTGTTTGTTGGGTTGGTTGACCACTGTCCTATCCTACTTAGGCCTTGATCTACTATATTTTTCTCTTCGAAGTGGAATTTAGCCCCTTAGGGCTTCTAGTACGCTTCCACCTTTATAGGAGGAGTTTAGCTAAGTAAGAAGTCTGAGTTTCTGTAGCGCTTTTAGCCATATTTTCCAGATCTGTACCTTCATGTTTTAGATCTTCAAAGATAGGTTGTTTCCATCCAAAGTTTCATTTTTAACCTTGTTTGGTCATTCACCTTAGGGTACCACTATTTTCCCTAGGTTTCACACCCATCTCCCTATCTTTTTGCAACAATTTCCCCCCCTAGTTTTTTATTGTTGTTGCACAACTTTCTAGTAGCATAGTGTCATTTGATCCCAGTCACACTAACACTTAGATCTCTTGGCCTTTTTAGTGTGTTTTCAGTTGATTTCACCACCAACCAGCACAGTGTTTTCAAACCCAGTTTGGGTGGGGTTTAGTTAATTGATTTGTTGTTCATTCTCTATTTTTAATTTCAATTTATTTCAACAATATTTTTTATTTTTTAAACATGATCTAAGCTTAATTAATAAACACACTTTCACACACAAGCACACCTTAAGTGAAGGGTGCTTGGTTTACAACACCAAGCCAAGACTTAACTTTATTTATTTATCTCCCCACTCAGAGACAAAAACATCTGGTTGATCTCCATTCACCATTTCCATGTCACTTGTGTCTTGCCACCATTTCTCCACCAAGGCATTTTCCGCGGAGACTCTTAGGCCTTCATCCCTAGTTTCCTCTTGGGCATATTACTCCTCCCCGTAGGTTTCGAGTTAGTCCTCCCCCAAGTCCCCATACCGAGTCTTCTTCTGGTTCATCTGATTCCTCATCTTATTTTGAGTCTCCTTCACTGCATATTGTCACCATGTCTAGACCCACTGCTGGTGCAGGAACCCAACTTGGTGTTGGCTCTGGTTCTACCTCGATAGTCACATCTGGTGGAACGATTTCCGGAACCATTCTAGTAGCTCCTCTGCTACCTTTCATGGCTGGGTTAAGTCTCCTAGATTTTAGCCAGTTGATAAATGACCCTATACATCACGATGTTGGTTGGCCAGCTATGCTGACTAAGCTCCCCTCCGACATCCCAAAGTTTGAGGGTAATTTTGGAGAAGAACCTACCAAGCACATTCGCTCCTTCCATATGTGGTTTTCATCCAATTCCAAC
Source organism: Pinus tabuliformis (assembly GCA_031772625.1). Taxonomy (NCBI): domain Eukaryota; kingdom Viridiplantae; phylum Streptophyta; class Pinopsida; order Pinales; family Pinaceae; genus Pinus; species Pinus tabuliformis. The sequence goes on along the minus strand of CM062819.1, from coordinate 1,510,757,073 downwards.
ATCGATGATTCCATTCATCTTTAGTTGTTCCAACGCATGCTCACTAGAGATGATGTGAAGTGCTATGTTGACTAGCCCGCTGCCTCCCGTTGAATTTTTGTGATGCTTGCTAAAGAATTCCTCTCATATTTTCATTTATCTCTCCAATACGACACTAGTATAGAGCTCTTGACCGCATTTCGTCAGTCCTCTACCACCCATCTTTCCTATCATCTCGAGGAATGGTGCAGAAGGAGGAGCATGTGTCATGCTCCGCCCTTCGAAGACCGTGTCTACCTCAATTGGTTTCTTAGGATCCTTTTATAACCCATTGCCAAAGATATTGCTTCTCACTCTCCTTAAACAGAGGAAGAAGTTCTCCAAACCGCTCTGAGATATGACTTGATTTATGCGCAATCCGGTTATGTCTATACCGTCATTCCAGACATCCCCCGTCCTAGTGGTCTCAATGCACCGGGGGAATATCACGCCACTGACGATATCATTGGATCCATTTCACATCCTTCCCCATATACTCAACAAAGTTATGGCTATCCGTAGGGATCACTAGTTCCTCCAACACTTATGCCCCTCCTACTAGCAACATGTTTCCAGGGCCATCCAATTCTCAACCTATCTACCAAACCATTTCCCCTCCACCATCTTATCCCTATAAACAGTTGAGTGCTCCAGCCCCTCAAGCATTAACATTGCAGCCTCCCATGCATCCTCAGCCACCGCCCCCTCGGGGTCAAGTGTTTGCATAGCAGAGTGTGACAAATCCCCAAATTGAAGAAAAAGAATAAGCGGAAGGGTAGCAAAGGTAACCAGGGTAATCAAGGTAATCAACCTAGTCAACCCCAGGGGAACCAGCCTAACACCAACAACCAGCAACAGGGTTGTTAGCCCAAGAAAAACAAGGCTATTTGTACAAACAAGCCTTGTGCATGTTATGGTGTACATGGCCATTATACACATGAGTGTTCTCTCTTACCACATGCTGGCTTGTATGGGCCTAACCCAGGTTCAGAGTTGATTTAGCCAAGAAAATCCCGATACTACTAACCCTTTCGGCAATAGTCTGTGGAGCGCGAACTAAGGTCTCACCCGAAGTAGTATGGGAGGGTACTAGAACTAGGTTTCTGCACCCTAGGGATGTCTGATGGGATTCTGGAGGTTCGCAGTCCGACCCGTTGCTATGTGCACTTGCTATTCCTTCCCAACCCGTGTTGTTGTTTCCATGCAGCCCTGCTTGGGGCACGACCCATACGATACCCAAGTTCCTTGCTAATTAACAAATTACTTAACTTGTGTGTGTAAGATTTATGGTTATTACAGCATATTTAGCAATCATATTAGTGCATGTGATACATTAACTAATACAAACATAAAGAAGATAATGCACAGCAAATACACAAAAATAAGAATCAACTTCTCTTTATTAATCTTCAATCCTGATTACAGACTTGACACCGCCCTACGCACTCAGCTGCAGGGGTCCGTGCACTCAGCTGCAGACTCTACTAGGTCTCTGTACACTTAGCTGCAGAGCCTCTTCCTACTACTACGACCCAATACACTTAGAATCCTACTCTAAGCTTGAACCATTCCTTCGCTACTCACTCTATCTTCAACTATCTTTTCAACTTAGAGCCTCGCTCTATTTATACAATCCCATGGTCCACGGACCATGGGTAGGCTGACATGACTTTACATTACATTACATTACTTTAGGGTGGACAGCCCTATGACTTAACCTCTACTTCGTGCTCCGCACCCACAATTCACAGAGTCTTACAAAACCTTTGACCAAAACTTGGGCTTTGAGCCCCAAAACATGCTGTGGGGGGATTCCATGCCCAACAGGCCCCCAACACAATCATCGTGACTCATCCTGAGTCACTTTGTTGGTGTGGTGATCTTGGCACAGAGCCCCTCCAACTGTTCCCGTACTGCCCAGAGGTCCACGGTGCACTATTCTGCGGTTTGTTGGACCTGTTGCATGCGTGCTTCTGAATCATCTGCATCTGAATCATGTCCTTTCTTTGGTACTGGCTTCTGGTGTGTGTGTTTATAGTCCTGCACCTTTTGCCTGGTTCCTTAGGTCGTGAAAACTATGCTTTGTCTGGTTAGTCAGATAGTCGGCCCACCCATGTAGAGCTTTAGGCAACTGCCGTTTACTTTTCCTGGGAAGGGTTCTCCATTAAGTTTGACTAGCTGGACCGCTCCTCTGTCTGTGACCTCCTTTACCACGTATGGTCCCAGCCAATGCATTCTGAATTTTCCCGGAAATTTTTCAAACTTACTGTCATACAGTAGCACTAAGTCATTTACCTTGAAGGTGTGCAACTTGATATCGTAGTCGTGCCAGGCCTTTTCACGCTGATTTTGTACCTGTTGATGAAATCTAGCCAAAAATAGTTCTTCCTCAATTTCTTCTAATTGTGCGAGCCTTTCTTCGAGAGCTTCACGGTCTGTCATGCCTGTGAGCGCTGTTATTCGCAGACTAGGTACGATGTATTCCATCGGCAAGACAGCTTTTGTACCATAGACCAACCAGAAGGGTGTTTGTCCAATAAGTTTCTTGCACGTTGTCCTGTATGCCCATAACACAGCAAGTACACGCAAGTCCCAGTCGCTTCGTTGTGCATTACAGACATTGGTTAGCACAGTCTCCAGTATTTTATTGAATGCCTCTACTCTACCATTGGCCTATGGGTGGTACGGTGTACTCTTTTGATGATACACCTGGAACTTTTGTGTGAGCACACTGATGGTTTCATTCAGGAAATGTGTTCCGTGATCGCTCATTAAGATTTTTGGACAGCCAAATCATGTCAACACATTTTCGAACAAAAACTTTGCAGTCATGGCAGCCGTGCAGTCCTTGAACGGCTGCACTTCTGCCCATCGTGTCAGGTACTCCGTCGCAGTGATGATGTAGCGCACCCCCATCAAACCCTAAGGTTTGATCAGGCCCACAAAGTCGATTGCCCATTTCTCAAAATGGTTGTAGTGTCATTTGGGGATTTAGTGGCATCTCGTCCCTTCGTGTTGGTTTCCCCATCCTTTGACATATATCGCAAGCCTTACAGTGCACTATCAAATCCTGGTGCAAGGTCGGCCACCATAACCCTGTGTGTAGAATCTTTTGTGTGGTCGCGTATCCTGCATAGTGTCCTCCTGCAGTGCCCCCATGTGCTTCCTCGAGGATCTGACCTCGTTCAAATTCAGGTATGTATATTTGCAATATCTCATCGTTGCCCATCTTGTAGAGGTGCCCCGCAATGACAGAAAAGTTTATCGCGCGCACCACCAATTCCTTCTTCTGCTGGATTGAGTACTCCTTCAGTGCAATCCCTATTGTTACAAAATGGATTATATCTTCAAAGTGTTCGTCCGCGACGCGTACTACAAAGAGTTGTGCATCAGGTAGTCCCTCCTCCAAATTTTTTGGTTCCTCGCCTATCTCAATTCATGACAAGTGGTTTGGTCATGCGTTTAAGCGTATCGGCTTGACTATAACCTCAAAATCATATTCTTGAAACAGTAAAAATAATCTGCATATTCACCCCCAACACAGGCTTGTTCACTAGGTATTTCAATGTGGAATGGTCGGTATACATCTTGAAATGTCCTCCAAGTAAATAGTGTCAGTATTTTTTGATCACGTACACCATTGCCAACCCCTCACGCTCGGTGGTAGAGTAGTTATTTTCTGCTTTGGACAATATTCGACCGCAAACGTGATCAGGTGATCTACACCCTCCGCACCTTCCTGTGTGAGTATGGCTCACAACGCGATACATGATGCATCAATAGGTACATGAAATTCCACGTCCCATTTCGAGAAGACAAGGATTGGCGCAGAGGCCAGTTTCCCCTTCGGGATATCCAAACTCTTCATGTAATCATCATTCCAGCAATATGTAACATCTTTTTTATAGCTTTTCCATTGGCGCATTATTTGGGCATAACTTTTGATGAACTTCCTATAGTATCCAATGTGTCCCAAGGTAGCGCACAGTTTTTTAACACTTTGCAGTGCTTCCAAATTTAGGATAATGGTGATATTTGTAAGGTCCACCATTAGTCCTTCTTTGCAGACCACATGTCCCAGCAAATTTCCAAAGGGAACGAGGAATGTGCACTTCTTCAGGTTCAGCGCAATCTGGTGCCGGCGGCAAGTATCCAGCATCAAACGTAAGCTTGCTACATGGTGCTTAACTAATCAAAAAACAGTCCAGTCATCCAGATAGACCTCCAAAAACTTGTGGATGTATTCCTTGAATGCGGCTACCACAATGCGCGAAAATATAGTTGGGGCATTCTTTAGTCCAAACGACATCACGTTGTATTGAAAGCAGCCCCATTTTGTTACGAAGGTCATCTTGCTCCTATCTTCCGATGCAATCTTGATCTGGTGTTGCTTTAAGAACCCATCCGTGAATGAGTATGCTTCCAGACCGCCAAAATTCTCCAGTACTTCATCTGTAAATGGTGTTGGGAATGGATCATGTACATAGGCATCGTTCAGCTTCCTGAGGTCCAATAATATTCTTATTTCTCCCTTCTGTTTTTTCTCCTGTACTACCATAGGACTCACCTAGTCAGATTCTTCCACTAGTTCAATAATTCTGGCTGCGAGCATTTTGTCTAATTCATCACGGACCTTTTCTTTGTATTTCAGGTTCAAGCGGTATAGCTGCTGCTTAACTGCCTTCACGTCGGGTTTTAGGGTGATCTTCATCATCCCTAAATCGCCCACGATCCCTTTTAAGTCCGTAATTTTAGTTGGGAACAATTCTTGGTATTCACAGAGTAGCTCAGCAACTTTATTGACTGTGGCATCGTCCCAATAGTCTCCCAGCATTGCGTACTTCGGCTCTGCCTCCATTCCAATATTGACCCGCTTTGTCTTTAACGGCGCAGTGATGTCGGGGTCTTCAAGTGATGTTCCATGAATCTCGCAAGAGAATTCTGTTTCTAGAATGTTAATGTTCCGTAGGTCCTCATCATCCTCTTCGAAATTTACGTTATAACATTCCAATGTGCCACTTAACTGTGTCACCCAGTCTGGCTAAAGTACGCCCATTGGTTCCTTTGGTATTTTGAAGATATTGGATTTTACTACTTGTAGTGCATCGTCAACAGTATCCAACCAACGATCTTAAAATGTGAATGTTAACAAGAATCCCTCGTGCAAGACATCGCACTCACCCGTACCATGGCGTAGCTTTGTCTCAGTATACCAATTCATGGGTATGACATCCAGGGTATGGTAGAATAAATACACCCATTCAGGTTGTGGCTCTTACCCGTAGACCTTGGTCCATTTTAGGAGGTGCATGCGTTGATCATCTCATCTGTCATATTTGTCTACTAGTCGTACTTGGGGTTTTCCAAAATGCGGGCGCATCATCCTTTTGCATCCGCACTAGTCCTCGAAATTTCCTTGATGCGTACCCCACCATCATGTGGGTGTTGCACTTAGTGCCCATTTCAGTGCATCAAACCGCTACTATTCTGGTATTGCGCTTTCAAATTTGCTTAGAAATTCATCCACCGCTGACAATCCATCATATGTCAGTAGCTCCCTTGCCTATGTTGTTACGCAACACAATGACCTAATCATCATGTTGTAGTTCAGTTTTGTTACTTCATGCAGCCGATTCTACCATTGCTCTATCTCTTCGTCTGAATCCAAAGTGCAGGAGCTTTCGCACTCCCACAAAATCCTTCCATCTGGAGTTGGATTCACCCAATCCTATCCTTATGCAATTATCTTGTAGATAAAGTCGAGATCGTCATCACTATCATCATCTCACACCAATTCAGTGTATCGCGCTCCTTCGGTTGGATCCAAAGGTACTACTATGCGTAGTCACTTTTTATCAAAGTTCATTTTGCGCTTCTTCAAATTTATGACTCTGTTCATGTCGGTAGCCCAACCTATTCCTAGTAGCACGGGATAGGGATTACTGTCATCAACAATCTCTATCACTTCAAAATCTTCCTGCATGCTCGCACCTTCAATATTGACTGTCACCCCTTGCAATCTTCCCATGGGAAAAATATTCTGTTGGTTCTCCATTCGTAACTAAATAGGGGACCATTGTAACACAGGTCTACGCATGTGTTCCCACGTTTACTTTGGTAGTACATTCGCGTCCGAACCCAAATCTAGGATTACCTGATACATTTCATACTTGCCTGTTTGCGTAGTCAACCTCATCTCCCTTCCTATGTGCAATGCATGCTTTCTAAGTTTTCGAACCACACACAGTTCTCCTCACCCTGTGCACCTAGTGATAAGTTCTTATAGCCCTTTGATTGCCTTGCTGTCGCGCAGTGTTTTCATGCATGTCTCCAGAAAGGTAGTGAGCATGGAAGGATCCATCCCTAGTTCTAGTTGATCCTTAATACCTAAAGTGGAGGCCTCCATGAATCTCTTCTTAGCTTCCATGAATGTCTCCTTCGCGCGCTCTAAATCAAAATCGGGTTCCCTTGTAGGAGCCTTGTGAACCCACACGCTTTCTTCTAGCTGCTTCCCTTTCTCCTCTCCCATTGTCATACTACTTCTGAGCATCATGTTTACATTTGGGTCTTCTTCGCATGGTTCAGACCTCATCATTTGTAAATTCTGGGTCTGAGGGGGCTAGAGTGCCCCCTTTTCACACATCTTCACTATCAGCGAAGGGTAATCTTCTGCCTCATGATCAAACTAATTATAATACCAACATGATATCCTAGTCGGGTTTGTATAATCGCGGGCATAATGCCTTGGCCCTCCTCAATTGTAACAAATTATCTAGTCGCGACCCCTTCCTGGTCCCATTCCACCTTGACCCTGACCGCACCCCTAAAACCCATCGCACGCCATCCCTACATTTGGGTCAAGGGCTCATGTTTTGGCCTGCACCCTATAGGTAGGAGACTGATCCATCATTATTTCATAGCTTCAGTAGGTGCATTCGTCATGGCCTACCGACCTATAGAAATTACAAAACAATTGCTGGGATGTCTGCATATACTTCAGCAACAAATAACAATTATTCGTAGTGTGTTTTCCTCCTATCTCGCATATCGCGCACCATAATGCAGATGCTGCGCTCGTCGCTACCTGTGCCTCTGGTCTTAACAGCATTGGTTGTCCCCCTGCCAAGTAGTTCACGAACACTAGACAGTGGTCCTTGTCGTGCCCTTGGCCTTTGCATTTTATGCACCGTACTTCCTCGTGCACCTCCAGCCGAGTTGTCCTGTCCTATTTCAAACTTTGCATCTCCAGACACAGATTCTACAATTGCGTGTGGATTTTTTTGACTCCCAACCCAGGGTCTTGTATATGGGTCTCATGCAACCTCATTTCCATCTCCAATGCTTCAGCTTGGGTGGAAAGTTTTTGTTGTGATAGCGTTGTCCTTAAGTGTGGCATAAGTGAGGCCACAAACCATGCATGATATTGTGCATCTGTTAACATCATATTGGCTTCGTGAATCATACTCTTAAGCCTTTAGTCCAGATCCCAGGGAGTCTCACCCGGGAGCATCGCGATCTCCTTAAACCCAATGATTGATTGGGTCTCTGATTTTGGCCTACTAAATTCCTTGTTCAGCACGGTCTGGATCTCTGCAATTCCTGCATTCAAGTGGTCATTAGAATGCTTGATATACCACATTAAGGTGCGATCCTACAATGCGCTCACCAACTTAGCCTTTTTAATATTATCATCCACGATGCCCTATTCTTCCCATACTGCTCTTACCACGAACCAGAATTGGTCCGGATCTTCATTTCCTACTCCTCTGAACACTGATAGTTTGATCGAACTCGCCATACTGAACTGCGGTGGTGGCGAAGGTGGAGTGGTTGGAGATGGAGGTGAGGGGGGTGAAACGGGTGGCAGTGTGGGTGGAGGTGGTTGACCGCGCTTCTCAAAGAAACTTTCACGAGCTCCTCCTCACTTTCCCACGAGGGTGAAATTAAGGGATTGTTTTCCAACTCCTCACTACTTCCGCTTCTATAGATCTTCTTGCTTTGCATAGTCCCAAACATTAATTTTTTCACATAATCCGCTTTTCACACAATAGCATCTTAATCCAAGTGTTCAAGGATTTAATATACTTACCTCACGATCCCTTGAGGAAACGTTGCTCTACCTCACTGTAGCTGACGGTCGTGTCTACCGTGAACTCAGTGATAAATCCTCCTATTATTCAGTCGATCTGGCACGCTTCATCCACAGCCTGCTCGATATTGCTTTCTGATGCTTCTAGACATCGCACCAGTTCCGAAGTCCACACTATTGGTTTGTCGAGCCTACACCTTCCCTGACTATCTACTAACTTTGTGATCCACTCATACAGCTCAGAAGAAAAGGATGTAAAGAAAATTTCATGTATTTCCGTGTACAAGTAGCGCTCCAACCACTATTCCTTAGATACTCGCGGATTTTTGTACTCCTATGTCACAAACTTGTGAGTCTTCTTGTCTAACCACTCTTCAATTTCTTTCTTCATTGGATTCCATATGCACGACATTAGACATCCTTTATGCAAATCCCGATCACAGCAACGGAACCATTTGTTTGCTTGTATGGGCCTAACCTAGGTTCAGAGGTGATTTAGCCAAGCAAATCCCAGTACTACTGGCCCTTTCGGCAATAGTCCACAGAGCGCGGACTGAGGTCTCACCCGAATTAGTATAGGAGGGTGCTAGAACCAGGTTTCCACACTGTGGGGATGTCTGATGGGATTCTGGAGGTTCGCGGTCTGACCCGTTGCTATGCGCACTTGCTATTCCTTCGCAACCCGTGCTGTTGTTTCCGCGCAGCCCTGCTCGGGGCACGACCCATATAATACCCAAGTTCCTTGCTAATTAACTAATTACTTAACTTGTGTGTGTAAGATTTATGGTTATTATAGCATATTCAGCAATCATACTAGTGCGCGCGATACATTCACTAATACAAACATAAATAAGATAATGCACACCAAATACACGGAAATAAGAATCAAATTCTCTTTATTCATCTTCTATCACGATTACAGTCTTGACACCGCCCTGCACACCATAGAAAATTTTAGGGGCGAATGTTCGCCCTTTGGCGAAATTAAGGGGTTTTGAATTTTCAGTGGGCGAATATTTTGTATCATAGTACATTTTTACAAATCACCTCAAATAGCCCACCTTATTTTTAGGGAGAGGGTAGAAAAGGTAAATTTAGCCCTTGAAATTAGGAGTTACAACCTTCCATTCGCCCATTTTCAAGAATAGGTTTTATTTAAGTGAATCCATTCGCCCTAGAATAGGTTTTATTTAAGTGAATCCTATGGGCCAAAGGCCCAAATACCATATTTATAAAAGAGGTATGGTAAATTAATAAAAATATAAATAAATGAGAGGTATGGTAAATAAATAAAACATTTTTTATATTTACTCCATAAGTCACCTTATATACATGCAAGGGTGTAAACAAATAAAAAAACAAGTAAAGTGGAGGTATGGTAAATAAATAAAACATATTTTTATACTTACTCAAAAGGTATGGTAAATAAATAAAAATATAAATAAACTAGACGCATGGTAAATAAATAAAACCTCTTTTTATATTTAGTCCATAACCCTCGTTCTATTTATGAAGGCTCAAGAAAGAGGTTTTATTTAAGTGAATCCTATGGGCTAAATACCATATTTGTAAAAGAGGTATGGTAAATTAATAAAAATATAAATAAATGAGAGGTATGGTAAACAAATAAAACATTTATTTATATTTACTCCATAAGTCACCTTATATTTATGAACACTCAAAAAATGTGTTATATTTAGGTGAAACCTATGGGCAAAATACTATGGGACAAATACCATGGACTAGATTGTTATTAATACCATGCAAAAAAACATTATTAACCCTAATATTAGTATTAATAAAAATAAAAATGGCACATGGTATTGACCCATGGTATTCACCTGGAATGTAGCCTATTTAAACGGGGGAATTAAACCAGCATAGATCCATCTTTACTCTGGATCTACTAACCCCCGAGAGGTATCAAATATCGTGATATGAAAACTAGCATAGAGTGAAAAAATATTTGATCCGATCAAGAGTAAAAATGGATGTTGTAATTTAATGTATGTTAAACATTTTAGCTTGGTTAAAATAAAAAATAAAATAAAAATCAACTATTAATTTTATTAATTTCTATAAATTACGAATAGTAATTTTTAAGCTCCAGGTTTATGATAACCCATGGTATTGATCCATGGTAATACCATGGTATTCATGTGAGCATAGACTATTTAAAGGAGAAATTCTATCATCTTAGATCCATCTTAATTTTGGGTCTACCAAGTTCTCAGAGGGATAAACCATGGTATTGATCCATGGTAATACCATGGTATTCATGTGAGCATAGACTATTTAAAGGGGAAATTCTATCATCTTAGATCCATCTTAATTTTGGGTCTACCAAGTTCTCAGAGGGATAAATAGATTTCATCCCCCTAAGAGTGGTAGATGTGGAGTTAAGATGGATATAGGTTGGTTTTTATGATAATGAAGATATTAAATAGACTTAGGAAATTACATTGTAAAAAAATCTTAAGGTGAATGGTTAAAGCATAGACATTGGACAAGTATATTTGTATACTTCTGTTTTAAACTGAAACAAATCCAGGGCTAAAAGGAATGGATTGATTGCACTAGTCATCCTTCTATAACTTTCCAACATATGCTGGAGTAAACAGATTGTAATTTGGGTAATTTTTCTAATTGCAAACACGAACATACTTGTGTATTGGCAGGATGGTTACGAGGTCCCTAGAAGTGATGAATTTGAATTTTTCTTGGTTTTATATATAGTATTAGGTTTTTTCTCATGCTTTCTATGAATGGCACGGGTGAATTTTATCCTACACCGACTAGGTTATCGATATGTAATTTCGGTAATTTTGATTTCAAAAGATATTTTAAAAAAATGCAATGATTTGATTTGTGTATTCAATAAACACAAGATTTTATAATTGAGTAAAATATTCGCCATGCCTGGTGAGAGATTCGCCAAAAAATTATATATACATATCATATTATTGAGAAAATCGCCTTCCATTTTTCGTATATACCATGGAGATTCGCCCATTTATTATACATGTAAATTTGGGGGGGTTCTTAAAATTTTCCATGCTGCACACGCAGCTGCAGGGGTCTGCGCAATCAGCTGCAGGCTCTACTAGGCCTCTACGCACTTAGTTACAAAGCCTCTTCCTACTACTACGACCCAATACACTTAGAATCCTACTCTAAGCTTGAACCATTCCTTCACTACTCACTCTATCTTCTACTATCTTTCCAACTTAGAGCCTCACTTTATTTATACAATCCCATGGTCCACGGACCATGGGTAGGCTGACATGTCTTTACATTACATTACATTACTTTAGGGCAGATAGCCCTATGACTTAACCTCTACTTCACGCTCCACACCCGCAATTTGCAGAGTCTTACAAAACCTTTGACCAAAACTTGGGCTTTGAGCCCCAAAACATGTTGTGGGGGATTCCATGCCCAACAGGCCCTCAACACAATTAGCATGACTCATCCTGAGTCACTCTGCTAGTGCAGCGATCTTGGCACGGAGCCCCTCCAACTATTCCTGTATTGCCCGTAGGTCTGCGACGCATTGTTCTGCACTTTGCTGGACCTGCTGCATGCGTGCTTATGAATCATCCGCATCTGAATTGTTTCCTTTCATTGGTACCGGCTTCTGGTGTGTGTGTTTCTAGTCTCGTGCCTTTTGTCTGGTTCCTCGGGTCACGAAGACTGTGCTTTGGCCGGTTAGTCAGATACCCGGCAAACCCGTGTAGGGCTTCAGGCGACTACCGTTTACTTTTCCTGGGAAGGGTTCTCCAGTAAGTTTGACTAGCTAGACTACTCCTTCGTCTGTGACCTCCTTTACCACATATGGTCCCATCCAGTGCATTTTGAATTTTCCCTAAAAATTTTCAAACTTACTGTCATACAGTAGCACTAAGTCATTTACCTTGAAGGTGCGCAACTTGATATGGCGGTCATGCTAGGCCCTTTCACGATGCTTTTATACCTATTGATGAGATCCAGCCAAAAAACGTTCTTTCTCAAGTTCTTCTAATTTCACGAGCCTTTCTTCAAGAGCTTCGCGGTCCGTCATGCCTGTGAGAACTGCTATTCGCAAACTAGGTACGATGTATTCCATCAGCATGACAGCTTCCATACCATAGACCAACCGGAAGGGTGTCTGTCCCATCATTTTCTTCCATGTTGTCCTGTACGCCCATAACATAGTAGGTACGCGCAGGTCCCAATCATTCTGCTGCGCGTTACAGACTTTGGTCAGCACAGTCTCCAGTATTTTATTGAATGCCTCTACTGTGCCATTGACCTGTGGGTGGTACAGTGTACGTTTCTGATGATACACCTAGAACTCTTCTGTGAGCATGTTGATGGTTTCATTCAGGAAATGTGTTCCATGATCGCTCATTAAGATTTTTGGATAGCCAAATCGTGTCAACATGTTTCTGAACAAAAAATTTTCAGTCGTGACAGCCATGTAGTCCTTGACCAGTTGCGCTTCCCCCCATCGTTTCAAGTACTCCGTCATGGTGATGATGTAGTTCACACCCATATTTCCCTGAGGCTTGATCAGGCCCACAAAGTTGATTACCCATTTCTCAAATGGCTATAGTGTCATTTGGGGATTTAGTGGCATCTCGTCCCTTTGTGATGGTTTCCCCATTCTTTGACATATATCGCAAGCCTTACAGTGTGCTTTCGAATCCTATTGTAGGGTTGGCCACCATAACCCTATGCACAGAATCTTCCATGTGGTCGCGTGTCCTACATAGTGTCCTCCTGCAGTGCCCCCATGTTCTTCCGTGAGGATCTAACCTCGTTCAAATTCAGGTACGTATCTTCGCAATATCTCATCGTTTCCCATCATGTAGAGGTGCCTTGTGATGATAGAAAAGTTTGCCGCACGCACCACCAATTCCTTCTACTACTGGATTGAGTACTCCTTCGGTGCAATCCCTGTTGTTAGAAAATGGATTATATCTTTAAAGTGTCCATCTGCAACGTGTACTGGAAAGAGTTGTGCATCAGGTAGTCCCTCCTCCAAATTTGTTGGTTCCTTGCCTGTCTCAATTTGTGACAAGTGGTCCCTATGTTTAAGCATCCCGGCTTGACTATAACCTCAAAATCATATTCTTGAAACAGTAAAATCCATATGCATATTCGCCCCTCCAAACACAGGCTTATTCACTAGGTATTTCATTGTGGAATGGTCGGTATACATCTTGAAATGTCCTCCAAGTAAATAGTGTTGGTATTTTTGGAGCGCATACACCATTGCCAACCCCTCATGCTTGGTGGTATAGTAGTTCTTTTATACTTTGGACAATAATCGGCTTGCAAATGTGATCGAGTGATCTACACCCTCTATGCCTTCCTGTGTGAGTACGACTCCAAACGTGATACACGACGCATCAACATGTATATGAAATTCCACGTCCCATTTCAGGAAGACCAAGATTGGCACGGAGGCAAGTTTCCCCTTCAGGATATCCAAACTCTTCATGCAATTATCATTCCAGAAATATGTAACATCTTTTTTTAATAGCTTTTCCATTGCATGGTTATTTGGGCATAACTTTTGATGAACTTCCTATAGTATCCAGTGTGTCCCAAGGTAGCGCACAGTTGTTTAACACTTCGCAGTGCTTCCAAATTTAGGATAACAGAGATCTTTACAGGGTCCACCATCAGTACTTGTTTGCAGACCACATGTCCCAACAGGTTTCCAAAGGGAATGAGGAATGTGCACTTCTTCAGGTTCAGTGCAATCTAGTGCCGACGGAAGGTATCCAGCATCAAACATAATCTTGCTACATGGTGCTTAACTAATCCAAAAATAGTCCAGTCATCTAGATAGACCTCCAAAAACTTGTGGATGTATTCCTTGAACGCGGCTACCACGATGCATGAAAATATAGTTGGCGCATTCTTTAGTCCAAATGGCATCATGTTGTATTGAAAGTAGCCCCATTCTATTGCAAAGGTCATCTTGCTCCTATCTTTCGGCATGATCTTGATCTAGTGGTACCCTGAGAACCCATCCACGAACAAGTATGCTTCCTGGCTGCCAACATTCTCCAGTACTTCATTTGTAAATGGTGTTTGGAATGGATCGTGTACATAGGCATCATTCAGCTTCCTGAGGTCCATGCATATTCTTATTTCACCCTTCTATTTTTCTCCTGTACGACCATAGGACTCACCCAGTTGGATTCTTCCACTGGTTCAATAATTCCAGCTACGAGAATTTTGTCTAATTCGTCACGAACCTTTTCTTTGTATTTCGGGTTCAAGCGGTATGGTCGCTGCTTAACTGGCTTCGCGTCGGGTTTCAGGGTGATCTTCATCATCCCTAAATTTCCCACAATCCCTTTTAAGTCCGTAATTTTAGTTGGGAACAAGTCTTGGTATTCACAGAGTAGCTCAACAACTTTATCGACCGTGGCATCATCCCAATAGTCCCCCAGCGTTGCATACTTCGGCTCTGCCTCCGTTCCAATGTTGACCTGCTTTGTCTTTAACGGCGCGGTGATGTCGGGGTCTTCAAGTGATGGTCCGTGAATCTCGTGAGAGCCTTCCGTTTCTAGAATTTTAATGTTTCATGGGTCCTCATCATCCTCTTCGACATTTACGTTATAACACTCCAATGCGCCGCTTAACTGTGTCACCCAGTCTGGCTAAAGTACGCCCATTAGGTCCTCTGGTATTTTGAAGATAGCGACTTCTACTACTTGTAGCGCAACGTCAACAGTATCCGACCAATGATATTTAAATGTAAATGTTAACAATAATCCCTCGCACAAGACATCACATTCACCCATACCATGGCATAGCTCCATCTTAGTATACCAATTCATGGGTATGACGTCCAGGGTATGGTAGAATAAATGCACCCATTTAGGTTGTGGCTCTTCCCCTCAGACCTTGGTCCATTTCGGGAGGTACGTGCATGGATCATCTCATCCATCATATTTGTCTACTAGTCATAATTGGGGTTTTCCAAAATGCAGGCACATCATCCTTCTGCATCTGTGCCAGTCCTCAAAATTTCCTTGATGTGTACCCCACCATTGTGCGGGTGTTGCGCATAGTGCCCATTTCAGTGCATCAAACTGCTGTTGTTCTGGTACTGCGCTTTCAAATTTTCTCAGAAATTCATCCACCACTGACAATCCATCATATGTCGGCAGCTCCCTTGCCTCTGTTGTTATGCAATGCAATGACCTGATCATCATGTTGCAGTTCAGTGTTGTTACTTCGTGCAGCCGATTTTGCCATCGCTCTATCTCTTTGTTTGAATCCGAAGTGCAGGAGCTTTCATGCTCCCACGAAATCCTTCCATCTACAGTCAAATCCACCCAATCCCTTCCTTGTGCAGTTATCTTGCAGATAAAGTCGAGATCGTCATCATTATCATCATCGCGCACCGGTTCAGCGTATCGCGCTCCTTCGGCTGGATCGAGTGGTACTACTATGTATAGTGACTTTTTATCAAAGGTCATTTTGCTCTTATTTAGATTTATGACACCATTCATGTCAGTATCCCAGTCTATTCCTAGTAGCGTGGGATAGGTGTTACACTAAAATTTGTCACCATGACTATTTGCAGTTAGTATGACTCCATCAACTGTCATACTATCCTCCTTGGCAAGTCTTATACCTCTGCTCCTCATGTCAAACTCCAAGAAAGAGAGAAAGTCCTTAAAATGTCAATTAACTCTAGTTACGCAGTTTCTCTTAACCTTACTTGCGTGTACACACCTCAAGTTCACAATACCTGCGTACTTGTACGCTCTGTCTATAAAGGGGTGGGTGCGTACTCCTGTAAAGGTCAAAAGGCGTGAGTTTTACTTCAAAAAAGTTACTTGTGGTCGAATCTAGAGTATTCTAGAAGATGGTTTGACGTGTATTGAGCGCCTCCAGATGGTTCATGTATCCCTATGAAAGAGGAAATTATCCCATCAAGAGGGGAGCTATCCCATTGAAAGAGGGGCTTATCCCATTGATGGTGGACCTGATTAACTTCCTCCAAAGCATTATAAATACAGACATTGGGCCAGAGGGAGGGGAGGTTGAAAGCTGAACATTCCTAAGGGTAGATGCTGCTGAAATTAGGACTCCATTATAGAGCTTGAGAGGAGAGATTCCCATCCTTTCTTAGCTTCATTTGGAAGTGGGTGGGCTGATCAAAGTAAAGGAGAACTCTTGCTGGACCCTGGGAGGGACCTGCACAACACCAAGGCACTGGTTGTAATGGTTTCTTTTGTTTCCACTTAATACAATTAAGTTCATTTTTCTCAACAAGTTGTTATATATAATTTGTTTCATATACTCCTTGGTCTTTATGATGAATATGTTTTATTTTATGAGTTATTCAGGTGCTATGTAATCGTTTGCTTGTTAGTGAATGCAGGTTTCAAAGAGAAGGAGGAGCTCATCTGGATCAGAGAAAGCTGGACTGCTACAAACAGCGTTGGACTAAAGGTATGCTTTAAACACCTGGTTTCTTGTATTTTAATGCATATTTAGGGAAAGATAGTGCTTAATTGTCTTGTTTGTCACTAGAAAGCCTTAGCTTCTAGGGAGGTCGGTTTTGTCCGCAAAATTGACTCTTTCCGCATGACAAAATGGCGACCATACTGGGGAATCCATGGATTTGATTGATTTCTCTTTTGATTGATACTTTGATTTGAGAAACGTTGATTTCGTTCTAGTTTTTGACTTGATGATTGTGGGATTGGGTGAATTTAATTAATTTTGAGTTAGTTTTCATTTTTCATAATTTTGGGAGAGGTACGCACCCTCTGAGTTAAGCACAGTGCGTACTAGTACGCACTTTTGCTTTGTGCACAGAGCGTGGACGCACCTGTGTAAACAGGTTGCCTGCGTACCCTGTCAAAAATTTGAAAAATTTTAAATTTTTCTCTTTTTTATCAGTTTAGAATTTGTTTATAGGTTTTAGCCATTGCCCAGACCTGCTTGTTCCCTGTCAAAAACTTTCCTTGGTTAATTTCATTGGCATTCCTACTCTAAGCTTTCATCAATTGGGTGTTTCGAGTCTCTTTCTTGAGAAATTCTTAATTTGATTTCCTTTGGTCATTACTTGGAGGTTTGTCTCAGTATTTTCACAATTTTGCATCTTTTTGCTTTTGTTTTTGCAAAAAAAATTCCCCCTCATTCGCCGGGGGGGCTAAATTGTGTATGAGTGTTAATCGCCTTTGAGTGTTTTTATTTCTTGATCTTTGGAACTCTCACCCAATTTTCTCGACTTGCACTTGATTGGTTCTTAGATTACATTAGAATCATCTGGTGTTTGAGAATTCTCTTGCATAGATCACATTTGCATAATTAGAATTCTCATTTTCAGAATATGAATGAAAAACGTGCATAGATTACATTTGCATACTTTTCAAATGAATTGTGCATAGATTACAATTGCATAGTTTACATTCTGAAAAATCAATCGTAGATTTAGAGCAGTTTTCTTTGATTTGAATTTACACAAAAATAAAAACAAAAAAACTATTTTGGAATTGATTTGCATTAGTTTTTTTTGATGGAATTAGTGCATTAGAGAATTTGTTATATTTTCTCTTAGTGATCAATTTTTTGCATTGTTGGAAGTGAATGGAAACTCTCTCCTTACTTTAGTTAGGATTCATCGAATTGAAAAGATTACATTATCATATTCGATTGCATTCAGTTTTGAGTTGGGTCATAACACCATTGATTTCGTATCCATTTACCCATTTGAGTAATAACAGCCTTAATAACACAGCATTTAATTAAAATTCATCTAGTAATTTTTACATTTCTAGGGCTCTGATACACCAACATAGCTTAGGCTAGTGTCTTGGAGTAGGAGAGTAATTAACTCTCCAAGACAGTAAAACCAAACAAGTAGCTTATCTTGCGGTAGGATAAATCCAACTGTTACATTTATACTCTGGGAAAGCTCCTCTTAAAGGAGAAGCACGAGACCGTGTCCGAACCAGTGAGGGAATCAATCCTCCTTCATTGGGAACGACGCCAGATATGCACGTACTACAAACGGTAAACCTTGGATTAATCATTGTCGAGGAGCCTGGGGTCACTTGTCAGTAAACCTTGGATTATTGTCAAGGAGCCGGCAAGGGGATTGAGCTTGTTACTCTGCCCTTGCGTGCTATCGGATCGTAGACTGTTCCCCCAGGTATATTTGTTGCTGTTGGTGACCTTAGTGACTATTATCTTTAGGGTTCTACCCAAGGTGATGGTGGAGGGAAGATCCCACTGTACTTAGAGCAGACGTCGGCTAGACTCACTTGGATTTTCTGGGGGGTTCACTTCACTCGAGACGATTAAAGTGGAGGAACTTGGTCCAGTCTATTCATTAAGCAGGTTGCCGGGGTAACTGTTCCACCCGCCATTTCTGTACTGAATTCTGCGA
Source organism: Pinus tabuliformis (assembly GCA_031772625.1). Taxonomy (NCBI): domain Eukaryota; kingdom Viridiplantae; phylum Streptophyta; class Pinopsida; order Pinales; family Pinaceae; genus Pinus; species Pinus tabuliformis. Next base: position 1,510,738,555 of record CM062819.1, on the reverse strand, counting down.
TGTTGGATTTCATCACCAACTAGTGTTTTCGGTCCGGAAAGTTACTGTTTGTGTGTGGTTTGACTCCTAGATTTGATAGTGCGTGTTAATTTGTTTGTTTTTACTTTTAAGATACCGTAGGTGTGAATTGTAAATTTTAATTGTTAGGTGTGAATTGTGAATTGTTAATTTTAGTTTTAAATTGTTAATAAAATTCACTAAAGTTGAATATAATGGCAAATGTTCCGGAATTTACCAACCTAGGAACCCCTCCTAACGAGAATCCTAGTACTTTTCCTTACTTTGGAAATGTTGGTCCTCCTTATATGGCTACTTTGTCATTACCTAGATTTACAATAGGTTTACCGATATGGTTATTTTCAACTTCGTTGGCCCAAAGTACTCCAATTGTTCCACCTCAACTGAATGCTTCACCTCAACAGAGTTCACCATCTCAACATCACCAACCTTCTGTTGACCCTTTACCTTCTTTGCCTAATTTTTCTTCCTCCATTTCTTCCTCTTCGCTTGGTAAAAGCCTTGATGCTAGTAACCAGGTGTCTAAGAAGAAGAAGAAAGGGAAGAAGAAGAAGAAGCAAGATAAGAAAGAAGTCAACCAACCAACCACGACTGTAAGTGTTAGTTGTGTTGAGGAAAACTCCGATATGCATCATAAACCCAAATACCCTTGCAGGCTCTGTAAGGGTGACCACTTCCTTGTCAATTGTCCTGGTATTCCAAAGGTCTTGGAAGCATGGTCAGAAAAATCTCATCAACTTTCCATTGATCCATCAACCAGTGATAGTCAGGTTCCTGGGAAAAAGGGTAAAGTTAGGTTTCCTTGTAAGTTATGCAAAGGGAGTCATCAAACTCACATTTGCCCTCACATGGATGAAGCCTCAACATTGTTGGAAAACCTTACTGTTCCACAGCAAGAATTTCCAACTGGTTACCGTAAACTTTCTCCCAACCTACCGTCAACTGACGGAGTGATTGATTTAATTTCAAGTACAGTCAATCACACTCTTCCATTGGAGAGTGAAACTCAGGTCACTCAGATTGATGATCCATTAGTTGATCAAGTGGTCGATTCAATTTCACATTCGGTCGATCCCACTTTCCCTTTAGAGAGTCAACTTCATACCGCTCAGGTTCTTCTTGTTACATCAGATTCTTCTATGCCGGGGGGCATTTCACCTGTTTCTACAGAACCCCCTCCAAGTACTGAGGTCTTTTCCTTTGATTGGAATAGACTGACAGAATCTCGTCTTCCTTCCTCCATCCCTTTCCAAATCATTGTCAAGGCTGGTGGTAGGGACATACATCGTACTCAGGTAGATGAAGGTGCTTATGTTAGTATTTTATCCTCAACTGTTTGGAAAGCTTTGGGTTCCCCTCAGCTTGCGCCTATTACGCAGAATCTGAAAGCTTTTAACAGAACCATTAGTGAACCTTTAGGGATCCTTCCTAAGTTTTCTATTACCTTGGAAGGTAAAACTGTCTGTATTGATCTTATGGTAGTTTGAGGTCCCTTGGATTTCAATTTACTCCTTGGACGAGACTATGTTTATGCAATGAAAGATGTCGTATCGACACTCTTTCGCGTGATGTCTTTCCCTCACAATGGCCGTATTGTGACTGTAGACCAGCTTTCGTTCCCTAGTCTTGTCTCAACTACCAATAATATGACACCCCTAAATGTTCCTGATTCTAAAGTGGTATCTACCCTGCCACGGGTTAATTATGTGGCAACTGGTCCCATGTTTTCAGTTACCGATGTAAGTGAGCCTCACACTGTTTGCTCATCTTCCTTTGATTTAGATTTGGTAATTGACATGGAAAACTCTATGGGATTACTTGAACACGATGTTCTTATCCCTTTTGAGTCCCTTGACATGTGTTCCTTCCAAAGAAGTATTCTTCCTTCTGATGAAGACCTCTTGGAAGCCATGATCAAGGTGTGTCCATTGACATGTCTTTCTTCCAGTTGGAAGCCATGATCAATGTTTTGAGGATAGTTCCTGTTACTGAGTCAACCTCGTTAAAAAATGAATCAGGTATGAGGATAGTTCTTTTCTTGTGTCAACCTCCTTAAAAATGAAACAACTCCCTTTTCAAGTTAAATATTGAAAGTAAACCTTCATTCCATCCATCTGGTTGAATGCAATGAAGCCTGGGGGGCATGTACCTCGCTTTGCATCATTATACTGGGGGCATGCGAACTTCTGGAGCATAGTTCCTTGTCTTGTGTCAAGCTCGTTAAAAAATGAAACAAGGAGTCTTGAGCATAGTTCCTTGTCTTGTGTCAAGCTCTTTAAAAAATGAAACAAGGGTAGGTTAAGTAGGTAGATTGTAGAGAGTAGTCATGAGCATAGTTCCTTGTCTTGTGTCAAGCTCATTAAAAAATGAATCAAGGATTTTAGAGCATAGTTCCCTGTCTTGTGTCAAGCTCGTTAAAAAATGAATCAAGGTTTTTAGAGTAGAGTTTTTTGTTAGGTAGATTGTAGAGAGTAGTTACGAGCATAGTTCCTTATCTTGTGTCAAGCTCGTTTAAAAAATGAAACAAGGGTTTTGAGGATAGTTCTTTTCCTGTGTCAACCTCACTAAAAAATGAAACAACTCCCACAATTCTTTCCAAGATCTTGAAAGTAAAGCTTCATTCCATCCACCTCATTGGCTGCAATGAAGCTTGGGGGGCATGTACCTCGTTTTGCGTCATTATACTGGGGGCATGTGAACTTATAACAAGCATAGTTTTTCGTTTCAAGCTTGCGTAAACATCAAACCAAATCCGAGCATAGTTCTTTTCCTGTGTCAAGCTCGTTAAAAAATGAAACAAATCCCCCTCTACTTGAGTCGAGAGATTGACTAGATCTCATAAATGTTAAGTATTTAGGTTAGTTATTTCAGTTTTTTGCATAATTTTCTTACAGTTTTAGGTCGGGTCTTTCAAACGATCTCGTACGTGAACCTTCATTCCATCCAGCTTGTATTTAGTTGAATGAAATGAAGCTGGGGGGCATGCGCTCTAGCAATTACGCTTAGGGGGCATCAAGCACAGTTTTCTCTCTGTTTCAAGCTTGTGTAAAAATGAAACTACTTTGAAGCATAGTTTTTCTCTGTTTCAAGATTTTGTAAAAATGAAACCTATCTCAAGTCAATTTCAGTTATTTTCAAGACTCGTTAAACTCATGAAAATCTCGAGATTATTTTGCTATCTTTCATTCTCGTAAAACAAATGAAAAATGCCTAGTTCTTTCCATCTTTTCCTGCTCGTAAATTAAATTGAAAGTCGGCCATATGAGTACATTTTTATCATTTTTTCGAACTCATTAAAACTTACGAAAAAATGAAAACCATGAGTACATTTTTATCATTTTTTTGAACTCGTTAAAACTTACGAAAAAGTGAAACCGTAGAGTCATCTTTAAGCTCTTTTCTGACTCCTAAAACATGAAAAGATTGCCGAGTGTTTCTTTTAAACTCGTTAAAACGGAATTAAAAGACGGTCCACTTACAGCTCTTTTCCGACCGTAAAAAACATGAAAAGATTGCCGGATTTTTGTCGTTTCAAATTCGATATTGATTATAAAACGACGTGTCGTTGATCGCTTTTCTACTTTTTTAGGTCAATGACACTAATAACGAAAAGTACTCCTTGGTCGTAAAAGATCAAGCGGTTCTCTCAAGTATTATTTTATACTTTTTCGGGCTTGGGAGACACAAATTTACGAAAAAGGTCAACCCTGGAGTCTTCTTAAGTTTTTCAGCCTCTCTAAAATTGAAAAACACCGAGTTTCTCCTATACTGGACTCGTTAAAATTTCACAGTAAAGGACCTGTTCGATTACAAACAGGAATGGACCACTCCTTCTTAGGGTTCGAATCTAAACTAAGTTGGACTCATCCGAAGGATGAGCTTATAATCAAGCAAATGTTATCCTCCTCAAGCTTGTAAAAAATAAAGAGGTACTTTCCAGAAATGGTGGGGGAAAAGAGAGGAAAATGAGCCTATTTGTTATCCTTTGTCCCAGAAGAAACCTTATCACCACTCTTGAACACGACACTTTTCATTCACCTGGGTTGGGAAATCCTTTGCCTAACAGTTGATCAAACCACATTGAAAATCTTCAGCCGGTTCCGGGTATTAACTTTGGGTCAATTGTCACCAAGCCATCTGTTGTGTCGTTATGTGTTCAAGAGGTCACTGCAAATAAACCATTCATCTGCAAAATACCCGTCATCCATTTTGACCATCCCTGAGTCAGTCCTTACAGCTACATTTTTTCAACTTGATCTATGATTTCGTGTTGTGGGCTTGCCTGCAACGGGTCGCTTTCTATCGACATCAGCACATTATCTAGAAAGATGACCTAGAAATCGTCAGTAACTTGAAATTTGCATGCATCAATGGCAGGTTTCTCGCCTTTGACGACAGTTTACATCATTGACTTTCGATCGAAGGATTCCATGACATGTTCGACATCAACACATTCATTCACATCTCATGGATTGTACTGGGTACTTTGAGAACCATTGACATTACTGGTGGTCTCTCTCACACTTGTTAACAGTTTACATCATCGACTGGTAAGCAAGTGGTTTCTACCATGCTCGACATCAACTCATTTATTCGCATGGATAGAATCGTACCATTTCGGGAAGTAGAAATGAAGACCCTGGATCTAGTTTCCACCATCCAAGCTGCGAGGAATTTTGTATTCATTATATAGTAGACTAATCATAAACAGATGGCTGCGTCCATACTGTGTCTACAAGAGTCTATGATTATGATGTACTGCGAAATCATTCCGATATCAAAGCAGTAGTTAGGTTGTTAGTTAAAGTTTTTAATCTGAGTATGGGAATGCCTACCTCAGTGATGATATGATCTTATATATGTATTTTGTGTTGAATATTTGCAGGTTCTGACTAGGCTCTCCACAAGATAATCCTTGAAATGATAAAGTACTTCACCCTTCCTAGATGATATGAAACCCTAATCTACTACAGGCTTCGCACTTTAGGGGGCAATCTGTTACACCAAAATTTGTCACCATGACTATTTGCAGTTAGTATGACTCCATCAACTGTCATACTATCCTCCTTGGCAAGTCTTATACCTCTGCTCCTCATGTCAAACTCCAAGAAAGAGAGAAAGTCCTTAAAAAGTCAATTAACTCTGGTTACGCAGTTTCTCTTAACCTTACTTGCGTGTACGCACCTCAAGTTCACAATACCTGCGTACTTGTACGCTCTGTCTGTAAAGGGGTGGGTGCGTACTCCTATAAAGGTCAAAAGGCATGAGTTTTACTTCAAAAAAGTTACTTGTGGTCGAATCTAGAGTATTCTAGAAGATGGTTTGACGTGTATTGAGCGCTTCCAGATGGTTCATGTATCCCTATGAAAGAGGAACTTATCCCATCAAGAGGGGAGCTATCCCATTGAAAGAGGGGCTTATCCCATTGATGGTGGACCTGATTAACTTCCTCCAAAGCATTATAAATACAGGCATTGGGCCAGATGGAGGGGAGGTTGAAAGTTGAACATTCCTAAGGGTAGATGCTGCTGAAATTAGGACTCCCTTATAGAGCTTGAGAGGAGAGATTCCCATCCTTTCTTAACTTCATTTGGAAGTGGGTGAGTTGATCAAAGTAAAGGAGAACTCTTGCTGGACCCTGGGAGGGACCTGCACAACACCAAGGCACTGGTTGTAATGGTTTCTTTTGTTTCCACTTAATACAATTAAGTTCATTTTTCTCAACAAGTTGTTATATATAATTTGTTTCATATACTCCTTGGTCTTTATGATGAATATGTTTTATTTTATGAGTTATTCAGGTGCTATGTAATCGTTTGCTTGTTAGTGAATGCAGGTTTCAAAGAGAAGGAGGAGCTCATTTGGATCGGAGAAAGCTGGACTGCTACAAACAGCGTTGGACTAAAGGTATGCTTTAAACACCTGGTTGCTTGTATTTTAATGCATATTTAGGGAAAGATAGTGCTTAATTGTCTTGCTTGTCACTATAAAGTCTTAGCTTCTAGGGAGGTCAGTTTTGTCCGCAAAATTGACTCTTTCCGCATGACAATAGGTATTGTTATCATCGACAATCTCTATCACTTCAAAACCCGCTTGCGCACTTGCACCTTCAATATCGACTGTCACCCCTTGCAATCTTCCCATGGGAAAAATCTTCTATTGGTTCGCCATTTGTAACTGAATAGGGGACCATTGTAATGTAGTTCTGCCCATACGTTCCCATGTTTTCTTTGGTAGTACATTCGCATTCAAACCCAGATCTGGGATTACTTGATCCATTTTGTACTCGCCTATTTGCGCAGTCAACCTCATTTCCCTTCCTGTGCGTAATGCATGCTTTCCATGTTTTCGAACCACGCACGGTTCTCCTAAACCGGTGCACCTAGTGATAAGTTCCGATAGCCCTTTGACTTCCTTGTTGTCACGCAGTAGTTTCATGCATGTCTCCAGAAAGGTAGTGAGCATGGAAGGATCCATCCCTGTTTCTAGTTGATCCTTACTGCCTGAAGTGGTGGCCTCCGTGAAGCTCTTCTTAGCTTCCATGAATGTCTCCTTCGCGCGTTCTAAATCAAACTTGAATTCCCTTATAGGAGCCTTGAGAACCCACGTGCTTTCTTTTGGCTTCTTCCCTTTCTCATCTCTTGTTGTCATACTACTCCTAAGCATCATGTTTACATTTGGGTCTTCTTCGCACGGTTCAGACCTCATCATTTGTAAATTTTGGGTCGAAGGGGGCTGGAGTACCCCTTTTTCGCACATCTTTGCTATCTGCGAAGGGCAATCTTCTACCTCATGATCAAATTGATTACAATACCAACATGATATCCTAGTTGGGTTCGTACAATCACGGGCATAATGCCCTAGCCCTCTGCAATTGTAACAAATTATCTGGCCACGACCCCTTCCTAGTCCCATTCCACCTCGACCCTAACTGCACCCCTAAAACCCAGTGCGCACCATCCCTGCATTTGGGTCGAGGGCTCACATTTCAGCCTACACCCTGTAGGTAGGAGTTTGATCCATCATTAGTTCATAGCTTTGGTAGGTGCATTCGTCATGGCCTACCGACCTGTAGAAATTACAAAACAATTGTTGGGACGTTTGCGTATACTTCTACAATAGATGACAATTATTTGTAGTGTGTTTTCCTCCTATCTGGTAGATCGCGTACCATAATGCAGATGCCGTGCTCGACCCTACCTGTGGCTCTGGTCTTAACGGCATTGGCCCTCCCCCTGCCAAGTAGTTCACGAACACTGGACAGTGGTCCTTGTCGTGCCCTTGGCCTTTGCATTTTATGCACCATACTTCCTTGCGCACCTCTAGCCGAGTTGTCCTATCCTATTTCAAACTTTGCATCTCCAGACACAGATTCTGTAGTTGCGCATGGATTTGTTGGACTCCCAACCCAAGTTCTTGTATAGGGGTCTCATGCAATCTCATTGCCATCTCCAACGCTTCGGCCTGGGTGGAAAGTTTTTGTTGTGACAGCATCATCCTTAAGTGTGGCATAAGTGAGGTCATAAACCATGCATGATGTTGTGCATCTGTTAACGTCATATTGGCATCGCGGATCAAAATCTTTAGCCTTTGGTCTAGATCCCATGGAGTCTCATCCGGGAGCATCACGATCTCCTTAAACCCAATGATTGATTGGGTCTCTGATTTTGGCCTGCTAAATTCCTTGTTTAACACAGTCTGGATCTCTGCAATTCCTGCGTTTAAGTGGTCATTAGAATGCTTGATATACCACATTAAGGCACGATCCTACAACGCGCTCACCAGCATAGCATTTTTAATATTATCATCGAGGATGCCCTTTTCTTCCCATACTACTCTTACCACAAACAAGAATTGGTCCAGTTCTTCATTTCCTACTCCTCTGAACACCAACAGTTTGATCGCACTTGCCATACTAAACTGCAATGGTGGCGGAGGTGGAGTGGGTGGAGATGGAGGTGAGGGGGAAAACGGGTGGCGGTGTGGGTGGAGGTGGTAAACGCAAAATTAGTTGTCTTATCAAACTGACTGTGCTTCTTGGAGAAACTTTTGCGAGCTCCTCCTCACTTTCTCGTGAGGGTGAAATTGAGGGACTGTTTTCCAACTCCTCACTACTTCCACTTCTATAGATCTTCCCGCTTCGTGTAGTCCCAAACATTAATTTATTCGCATAATCCGCTTTTCATACAATAACATCTTAATCCAAGTGTTCAAGGATTTAATATACTTACCTCGCTGTCCCTTGAGAAAACGTCGCTCTGCCTCACTATAGCTAACGGTCGTGTCTACTGTGAACTCAGTGATAAATCCTCCTATTATTTGGTTGAGCTGGCACGCTTCATCCACATCCAGTGCGATATTTCTTTCTGATGCTTCAAGACGTCGCACCAGTTCTGGATTCAACACTATTGGTTTGCCGAGCCTACACCTTCCCTGACTGTCTGCTAACTTCATGATCCATTCATACAACTCAAAAGGAAAGGATGCAAAGAAAATTTCATGGATTTTCGTGTACAGGTAGCGGGCCAACCACTGTTCCTTAGATACTCATAGATTTCTGTTCTCCTGTGCCACGAACTTGTGAATCTTCTTATCCAACCACTCTTAAATTTCTTTCTTCATTGGATTTTATTGACATGACATCAGACATCCTTTATGCAGATCCTGATCCCAATAACGGAACCATTTGTTGGCTTGTATGGGCCTGACCCAGGTTCAGAGGTGATTTTACCAAGCAAATCCCAGTACTACTGGTCCTTTTGGCAACAGTCCACAGAGCGCAGACTAAGGTCTCACCCGAAGTAGTATGGGAGGGTGTTAGAACCAAGTTTCTGCACCCTGGGGATGTCTGATGGGCTTCTGGAGGTTTGCAGTCCAACCCGTCGCTATGCGCACTTGCTATTCCTTCACAAACCATGTTGTTGTTTCCGCGTAGCCCTGCTCGGGGCGCGACCCGTATAATACCCAAGTTCCTTCCTAATTAACCAATTACTTAACTTGTGTGTGTACGATTTATAGTTATTACAACATATTCAGCAATCATATTAGTGCACGCAATACATTAACTAATACAAACATAAAGAAGATAATGCATAGCAAATACACAGAAATAAGAATCAACTTCTCTTTATTAATCTTCAATCCCGATTACAGACTCAACACCACCTTACGCACTCAGTTGCAGGGGTCTGCGCACTTAGCTGCAAACTCTACTAGGCCTCTGCGCACTCAGCTGCAGAGCCTCTTCCTACTACTATGACCCAATACACTTAGAATCCTACTCTAAGCTTGAACCATTCCTTCGCTACTCACTCTATCTTCTACTATCTTTTCAACTTAGAGCCTCGCTCTATTTATACAATCCCATGGTCCGTGGACCATGGGTAGGCCGACATGACTTTACATTACATTACATTACTTTAGGGTGGACAGCCCTATGACTTAACCTCTACTTCGTGCTCCACACTTGCAATTTGTGGAGTCTTACAAAACCTTTGACCAAAACTTGGGCTTTGAGCCCAAAAACATGTTTTGGGGGGGTTCCATTCCCAACACCCCAAATGCACCAAATGTGGGAATCTCAAGCAGCTTCTAGAGTTCAACCGCCCATCCAATAATTGCCTCAGAATCATGCACCATATCAACCGGTAATGCTTACAAATCCTTTCCCCCAACAAGGATTTGTTGTTGCTTAACCTCAGGTAGGTCAAGTAGCCCATCCCCCCCAACCTTCTGATATTGGTGACTACCAGATCCTCATGATGAATTCTGATGAGTTCAATACCTCCGATATCAACTTGCAAACTCGTTCATGTCAATATGACAAGCCATCGACTTCATCTGCCACTGAGTCCAACACTAAAACATATAATGAGGTTCTTACGACACCAAACAGTTCGTTATAGACTCCTCAAACTAATGTTGAGGCAATTTCCAAGATCCCCAAGGGACCATTATGTTGTAACATTGCTTCTAACCGAGCTACCCATACATACAGTATAGTATATGACTTGATGAAATCACTTACTTCCATTTCGACGCAAGAGGTACTCCAGTCATTCCCATCTCAAAAGAAAGGTCTAATAACTACTTTGGGCACTATAAATCCTTCTGATGATCGTTTGATTTTCTTCCTACTTGATACATCAAAACATCCATCATTACCTTCATGCATTGCTTTCCGGATACCAGTCTGAGTCTGTAATGCCATCATTTCTTGATGCACTACTGATGAAGGTGCATCCACCTGTGTGATGTCCGCTTCCATTTGGAAACAACTTAAGTCATCTGAATTGTCCCCATCCACCATCACTTTGCATGCTTGGGGTAGTCACTCCTCCCAGCCTCTTAGCATGTAACGCAATTGTCTAGTGACTCTTGCAGGAAAGACTGTCCATGTAGATATTGAATTTATTGATGCCCCTTTAGATTACAACATTCTATTGGGTCATAGTTACACTTATGTCATGTCAACTGTCATGTCTACAATTTTTTGTAAGATGTGCTTCCCCCATGAAGGTAAGATTTTCACTATCGATCAGTTGACATATTATGAGCCATCATCCTTAACCTCCCCTGAGTCCATCATTTCATCAATGTCTGATAAGCAGTCTACCACTCCTCCCATCGATGTTTCAACTGGATTCTACAAATATTCCTCATTGTTGGGTGCTTTCCCTGGTCCTCCCCACTCTCATCTCATAGCCTAGCTCTTTGATTGTTTGCATGTTACAAGCGCCATGGGCTGCTCGCAAGTAGTCTGGTACATCTGAACAACAGCCAGCTCCTTAGCACCCTGATGTTGCCACCTCATCCGAACTATCTGGATGCACCCACCAAGGACCCTCTCCATTTGTGGGTGCCTCTCTTATGTTCCCACCAGGAACTGTTCCTCCAGTTCTCAACCATCCAGGAGTTATTCCACTAGGACATTTCCCTGCAGGACAGATACCTTTCTTTTTTCCTCCTATGGGGATCTTTTATGTCCCTGTCATGGCTTTGCTAGTCCTCCCTAATATGACTTTGGGGATCCTATTATGGTACATTGATCCCCATGCAATCACCCCACTTGGTTAGCTAAGACCATATCATGCTTTGACCTTGGTTCAATAGGTCACTACAGCCCCTGCCGCTGCTCCAGTTCCACCGCAACCTCAACAGGAACCTACTCCTATTGCGAAAGCATCTGGACAGGGGGCCAAATCCAAGAGGAAAGAACCTAAGTAAAAGGCTCCCCAAGCTCCTTCAGCCCCCAAAGCCCCAAATCTGTCACCTTCATTTGCTTTGTGTAAAGTTGTTGGGCAAGCCACCAATAATTGTCCTGAAGTTCCTCATCTCAAACCTTTGGTTCATGAAATGTTTCCTGAGTCTAATATCCCTAAGGTCCAAATTACCTTACCAAGTCTAGACAAGAAACTCAAAAAGTTACACAAAAAACACCCTTGTGCCTTGTGTGATCATCATGGTCATTATTCCCATTATTGCCCTAATCTCAACGAATTTCATGATTTCTTGGAGGCGCTTCAAGAATACGTGACCACTTGTAGTGGATCACCTACTCCTCTACCTATGGATTCTGGTACCACTAATACACCAAAACAAGGGGACTCTGGTCCCACCATCGTGATCCCTCCCCCCGATGTCAAGATGACAGACTCCACGGGCCATATCCTTTACCTATCATCATCCTTCAATTCCTCGTAGGAAAACCTTTCCAAGGTTTCTGTGCACGCTTCTATCGAACCTCTTTCAGTAGAATCCCATGTCTCAACACTGATAGATCTTCCATCTACTAGCTCGTCGTCTACCATTACAGATGATGCGCATCTGAACCTCATTTCTTAGGATGATGCACCAGGTACCTCTATCGCATCATGTAGTCAGTATTCCCCCAGTCTACCCATATTTCATTCTGATGAGGACATCATGGAAGCCATGACTATCCCTGATTACCCTTGGGGTGATATGCACCACCGTGCATACTTCCTACTGTAGATGTCTCTTGACTAGTATGTTGTGGAATCAAAATGCTTCATCCATGGTGAATTCGATTGGTTTAAACATCCCATCCCTGCACCAGACACTTTCAAAGAATGGAATATGGCCAACGTCTCTCTTACTATCAAAATCAACATTTCTGATAAACCTGGGTTCGAAGAAAACATCACCTTGGGGGCATAGTGCACCCTGGAATAAATTGGAAGCTTACACCAAGCTCTTTAAATAATTCTATGATGTTTTCACCTGGTCTTACTCTGAGATGCCTAGACTTGATCCCACCATTATTGAACACCATATCGAGATCTAGCCCGATGCCACTCCTATTCGTTAGAATTTGAGACCCATTCACCCTTCTCATCGGGAGGCCATCAAAGTCAATATCGACAAGCTCAAGTAGGATGATTTCATCTATCTCATTAAGTATAACACATGGGTATCCAATCCGGTTCCTGTTCTCAAAAACAAAGGCCACCATTCGTTCCTACACGATTTTTGCGACATAAACAAAGCGTGTCGCAAAGACAACTTTCCCACAGCCTTTATTGACCAGATCATTAACAAGTGTGTAGGGTACGAGATTCTAGCCTTCATGGATGGATTCTCCGAATACAACCGAATCAGTATTCGTCGTGCCAATCAGTTAAAGACAATGTTCATTAGTTTGTGGGGAACCTTTACATATAGGGTCATGCCATTCGGCTTAAAAATGTTGGAGCCACATTTCAATGGGCCATGTCATACTGTTTTTATGACTTGTTGCACCTTATCCATGCCTACCTTGATGATCTAACCACTTGTTCTAGGCCTCGGGCGCAACATATTCATGATTTTCTCACCATTTTTCTTTGATGTCGCAAGTATAACATTCGTCTTAATCCATTGAAATGTGTGTTTTGTGTTCCTATTGGCCATCTGTTAGGCTTCATTGTGTCGAAAGACTGTATCACTCTTGACCCCCTAAAATTTCAAGCCATTCTTGAGTGTCCACCTCCTTGCACATTGCAGCAGTAACAAAGCCTTCAAGGTAAGGCCAATTTCCTTCGCAGATTCGTGCCTAACTATGTGACCATCGCACATGGGTTTCTTAGACTCCTTCACACAACCACTCCATTTGTTTGGGATGATCATGCTCAATAGTATTTTTATGTCCTAAAGTGTGCTCTCACTTCTGCTCCCTTGATCAGTCCCCCTGCCTTCACCAAGGATTTTATTTTGTACATCTCAGCTTCTTCCCATTCAGTTGCTAGGGTCCTTATTTAGGAAGATGATGATCGGAATGATCACGTTATCTACTATTTCAGTAAGAACCTCGTAGGCCCCCTTGTGAACTACTCTCATGAAGAGAATTTGGCATTAGTTGTCGTGTTTTCAGTCCAAAATCTCTATCACTACATCCTTACACATACCACCAGGGTCGTGACAAACTCCAACCCCATGACCTTCCTATTGAGTAGGCAGATCATTAATGGGAAGTATGCAAGTTGGATCGTTATCCTTCAAGAGTTTGATCTTGAGTTTGTTACCCCTAAGAGTAAGAAAGGTTTGGCCCTTGCCGAACTTATTTTTGAATTACCCACTAGTACATGTGATCTGTCGATTAATGACGATCTCCCTGATGAACACTTGTTCACTATCACTATGGATGATCCTTGGTACAGGGATATTCTCACATATTTATGAACCTGGAAGTTCACCCCCCATCTCACCCGTGATGATCGACGACATATTTGATACCAGGCCCCTCGCTACCTTCTCATCGGTGATGACCTTTACCATCGTGGTGTGTATTCTATCCTTCGTCATTGTCTCACCCATCTTGAAGCAGAGAAAGTGTTAAATTCCTTCCAGAGTGGCACTTGTGGTGATCACCTCTCCAATATGGCCACTTCATAGAAAATCATGTCGTTGGTTACTTTTGGCCTGCTCTCTTCAATGATTGAATTGAGGCAGCCAAACACTAGCCCAACTACCAACATTTTTCCCCAAAGGCAAGATCCCCACCGGCTCCCCTCCATCCTTTCATCGCAGTCAGTCCTTTCTAGAAATCGGCCATTGATTTTATGGAGTGTCGACCATCGTCTATTAATAACCATAAGTATATTATCATGGTGGTTGACTATTTTACCAAATGGGTTGAGGCCATGCCAACATTCAACAATAGGATGGCTACTACGACCCTTTTCTTTTTTAACCATATTATCACTCGATTTGGGGTTCCGAAGAAATTGGTATCTGACCATGGCCGAAATTTTGAAGATGAGGTATGGCATGAGTTATCCTCATCGTTGAGCTTCTAGCACCATCATTCATCATCTTACTACCCCCAAGGTAATGGACAAGTTGAAGTAGTCAACAAGATTCTCAAAATGATGCTTCAACGAACAGTGAATAAGCACAAGACCAATTGGAACCTTATGTTCTTCCCAGCTCTGTGGGCCTATAGAAATATTTTTAAAACCACCACCGGGTTCACTCCTTTCCACCTTGTTTTTGGCGAGGAGTTAGTATTACCAATCGAGTACGAGATCCCTTCCCTTCACCTAGCTATCAAAATTCTCCCTGACACCCAACCATTATAACAAAGACTTATCATGCTTGAACACGCCTCTAAAGACCGACATGTTGCTTTGCAAACCATTCAAGTGGTCAAAAACCTTACCAAAGCCCAGTATGATATAAAATTCAACCCTCATGCCTTCCAAAAAGTTGATCTTATTCTAGTGTATGACCGGGGCCATGATACCCTGGGACATGGGAAGTTCGAATCATTATGGCTAGGACTTTACATCATTCGCAAGGACTTAAGAAAGGGGGGCATATCTTCTGGAGGATTTTGAAGGCTAACTCCTTCCTAATCCTCGTAATGAACTCTACCTTAAGAAATTTTACCTATAGCATCTCACATCGATTTGTGCATATTTATTTCTGTAATGCGTTTAAGTAGGTTGCATCACTTCATTTGATGATTTGACACTTTACCCAGAAGCCATTTTTCAAGAAGGGTCACTTCGTCGCCTCTCAAAATCAAATTTCTTCATATACGATGCTTGTACCTTAGGGATGACCTTTCCCTAATGCTTGTTGTCTCATGTGTCGATTTTCTTCATGAGTAACCATCATTCTCTCATGTTTTCATGGTCCCAACCAGGCCTATTCTATGTGGCAACGTCATCAAGTCACCCTTGTCTAGAGCATCCGCGATGAGTCACCTTTGTATCCATGGAGTCTGTTTCACATCCCATTATATCATTTCACAGTATTACATCCATATTTTCATACAATTCATCCTGTGTTTCCCATTTTGGCCTCCAGTCATACTATCCCCCATCCCCTTCAAATTCAATTCAGTCACTGCCAGGTCAACCATGCACTTTATGCTATGACAAGGGAAGTCATATGTTTCTCCCTCAGTCCCATTTTTTCCATTCTCTCTGGTGTCAGTCCATCAGTCATGTTACTATTTTCCCTCATGCCTTACTTGAGGATCCTCATTACCTCACTTATGGCGGGCCCTATTCTGTTGACATCAGCACATCTATTCTAGAAGAACAGCCTAGAGGGAGGTGTATCCTGGTTCCATATCCCACCCTTGTTTGGTGCCTTGGATCAAGAAAATGGACTCATCATTTCCCTTTGACTTGGTTGTTTCATGTTCGTGATTCATACACTTGATGGTCTAAGGATGCAGCAAATTGTACCGTTGATTCCTGCATGTGTGTGAGACATTTTAGACCTCATGAGGGGGTGGCCCTTCAGGTAGCCCCCCACATGTCCGGATGACTTCATATTATTCTACAGCCTTAGATGCAGTTCCGCAGATTTGATGGGTTCGGTTCCCGTCACTTGCAATGTTCATAGCATACATGTCTCCTTCGGATGATCCATTCATTTTTCAGAGCCCTTCCCTATTCAGCAGGGCTTCGTCAGTTGTCTACGCTCCCTCCCACCCATTGTTTAGGGACGAGCCATTATATCTCATGTACTCAAATGATATTGTATTCAGTCCTGGCTCATTCCTTTCCAGACGCAGTATGTATATGGGACACATTGTATTATTTTCTGGCTCATTCATGCCAGTGTGTCATGTGCCATTTAGCATGTACTTCATTGCTCAGTTTTATGTTTCTGGGCACATCATTATTCTTGTACTAAGATATCTCGACGGGTATAGGTATGCCTCCCCCTCCTCACTAAGATCTGGTACCACAACATAAAAGGAGACTTGCATTGGTATCACCCCCTCTATCCCTATTCTCTTTCGCTTCAACTCCATTGGTCTCTCTCTCTCTCTCTCTCTCTCTCTCTCTCTCTCTGACTCCACTTTTTTGTCTAGTGATTGTGTCTTTACAACGTGCTTTAATCATACATTTTGCTCCTAACACTCGTACATTGGGGGGAATTTGTTATCACAAAAAATCGATCATCTAGCCCTAATTTACTAGATGGATCGAAGTACACCATTTAAGGCCAATTTTACCACAGTAAAATTACTTTCAATGTGAGAAATGACTTAATAAACCACATTTTCTAAGCAATTTGTAATTAAACCCATGAAGAATAATTAAATAAATCACTATTTATTTAATTATCTTCTAGGAATAATTAATTAAACCATTGTTTAATTAATATTCCTTGTCACATTTGACCCAGTTATGAAAAATAAACAGATAAATTATTAATTATCTTATTTTTCTCTAGGAATAATTAATTAATCACTAATTAATTATTATTCCTTGTCAAGTTTGACTAAATCCCTTAGGAATAATTAAATAAATCATTATTTGTTTATTATTCCTTAACCATATTTCTTGAGATGATAAATAAATCATTTATTTATTTATTATTTCTAAATAAAAATTTAAATACTTTTTCCCTCCTAACCAAATATAATAAAATATTCCAAGTGGTTATTTCTAGAATGGGGTTAATAATATTTTATTATTGTTCATTATTTGAGGATAACCTAATATTTTGTTATAAACAGAAGGGTTTTCCATTCTTTATTCACTTTGGATCATTTTCATTGTTGCACTCACCGTTGTAACTTTGATTATTATCATTGTCGCACACCATTTTTATTTTCCATTTGAGTTCTCACTGAGCTCCAATATTTCATTTGCTAGGTTTTACACATTATAGAGGAAAGAGACTCTATCGAAAATTTGAAGACATTTGAGGATAGCTAAGAACCCATCCCATAGAGGGGGGTTGATAACATTTATTTGTTCACTTCACAGGTGTCGTTTAATAAAATATATTCTTTATATATCTGGTTTCCATTGGATTATTGGAGTTACTTGCATTTATTACTATTTCATTTTGTTGTTTAACTATGATCGTGGCATAGATTAGGTCTTTGGCAATTTTTGTTTCTATCTATACAATGTTTAGCAGCCATTTATATTGTTAAGATTGTTTGTCATCCATACTCTTAGGTGATTTCTTTTCGTACACATATGAGAACAAAACACTATAACATCAGACCTCAAGCCCTTCCTACTAGGGATGGAAATATCAGCATAAAGGATGTAACCCAATTACCTCTGAGAATGATCTTGTTCATTATCGCAAGATTGGCAAGCAGCTCAACACTACATGTAGCAAGCAAATCATACATGCAGTATGGGATAGAATGTCTAGAGCCGACAATATTCAACTCGAGTGAGGGTCTCTTGGTTAATTTGAAGGAACATCTTACTAAAGCAAAGGAGGAGAAGTTGAAGAACTTAGTCTATGGTCCGATCTTAGTCTCTTTTTCTCTAGATCGAGCACCACTACTACAGCCTTAGCGGATTGTACTTGAGCCCATCGATCTGAGGACCCCACGGATGAGGAGTTGGATAGACCATATGAGCTGACCAATCAAATTTGATGGGTGGCTATGCATGTCGTTCATCATCATTGATGATTATCCTTATGTAGGGATGGATTTCCATGATGATCCCAAGCTCGAGTTACCTAAGGGTGAGAAAAGGGATGCTTTAGGTAAGATACTTCGACCATTAATTTTTTGAAAATTTTACAATTTTTTTGTGTTTTTTTATGTTCACAGGACTAAAATATTTGATGTTGTCATGCAAACATTGGACCTGTTCGACCAGTAGGTGCTAGATATCTCCTCCGCCCAGAGCAACAACCACAGGAGAAAGCAATGGGACTAGTACAGGTCATTGATGTAGGACGGGATGCTCTATGAGATGTAGATGTAGCAGAGTTCCTATCAAAGATGGAGCACCACAGGGACAGACTGACACATGGGATTGATGAGACCCTGGTTGATTAAATTCCATTGTGACTTCAATAATACACAATCTGAGTGCCTAGTCGTATTGGTCGATTATTGCGCAATATAGCTCATGCAGTGTCATTTTATCATGAGCACTACTAATTTGTCTACTTAGAATTAATATATATCTATATATATTCAATGTTTTCTAGTTTCTATTATGCTTTCAATATGATGTGATGTGAATTTAAAGTTATTTGCATTTTTGCAAATGTTGATCTACAAAAAATTAGCTAGGGCACCTGCTAATGTGTTCAAATTTCTAGAAATATGTTCATATCATATGAAATCAAAATTTCTTTCCAAAATACGCACTCTCAAAACCATGCGAAGGATGGCAGGATTTTTCACTAAATAGATATTCACGAGTTGTAGTACTATGAGTTGTGAGTCAACCCTGATGAGTATATGGTGAATACCACATGAAATAGCATCAAAAATTAGCTCAATGATGTTGTTAGTCGAGCAACCAATGTAAATCCATTGCATACTCGCTAGCTCTCCATTTGAATCAAATATAGCCCACATTGTGGAGGATAGGTTCTGAGTACTACAGATAGCACCATCCGCATAACCAATATACGGTTCAAGAGAGGTTGACATTTGCAATCCAAAGGTAAATAGATTCAACAAAAACCATGGGAAACTCTGAAAAACACACTGCAAACACACTCAACACACCTATAGACATTATGTACAAAGTATACCATGCATAGGATCAAGCATAGTATTTTTTGAGGTACAACACATTTCTGGGTTGCGTCAGTGGAACTCCATCGATATCTACTAACTCATAAGCCCCTTTTGCAAGGAATCACTTGAAAATGTATGGGCCCATTCACATAGGTTGGAACTTTCCTCGACTTATTCGCTCAGCCTCCTAGTCATATAAGAGAACCAGACCTTCTTCCAAGAAGATTCTAGGCTTGACACATTTTTCATATTTCACTTTGATTGTATTTTATGGGCTTCATTTGCTAACGCAGCATCGCGTCGAGTTTCATCCAAACAATTTATATGTAAAATATTCTCCTCCTCTATGGAAGTAGCAGGAAGAAGTTCGATAGCTAATTTCAGCGATGGAATTTCGCATTGAGGATTGATTCTAGACCATACACCAATTAGAGGGGTGTGAATCCAATAGCAGTCCTAGCTGAGGTTCGATATGCCCACGAGGAAGAAAAGAGAAGCAAGTGCCAGTCTGACTTGTGTAACCCTATCATACATTGAAGCATAGTCTTAATAAAAAGTTTCATCGCCTCAACTTGTCCCTTAGCCTGAGGATAATAGGGAGCAGAATTTTCATGTGAAAGTCCCAATTTGGAAGCTAATATGGTCATCATATGATTCTGAAAGCCCTTCTCATGATCCATTATTGTTTCTTGCAAAATACCAAACTTATTAATCACATGGTTGAAGAAAAAGTATGCATCCATTTCACCAGTATTATTGAATGTAGGCATTTCTTCGGCCCACTCAGTAAAATAGTCAACAATGATAATGATATATCCATGCCCCCAGGCCGAGTGAGGGTTATATGTCATAAAATCGATTCCCTATTTCTCAAAGGGACCAATGGCGACAATAGGATGCAACGGAGTAGGCGGAGCGCAAAAATTTCGAACATAGATCTGGCACACATGACATTTCTAGAATATGAGGATATAGTTGCAGAAAAAGTTGGGCCAAAAGTAATCGACACATAATATTTTTTGTTTGGTAGTGTATCCAGATAAATGTCCACCGCATGCACCAGAGTGGCATTCATTCATGAGTTTCTCAACCTCCTCAAGAGTGAGTCACCTCCATAAAATTGTATCAATACCACGACGGTAAAGGGTGTCACTAATAATCACATAGTTTCTGCATTAATACCGAATATGTTGCTGCTCTGAGCAAGAGGTATTAGGATGGAAATTTTGGGTCTAGAGATAGATGAGAAAATCTCCATACCATGGGTCAGATGACGAGATCAAGAACAATGACTCGTCTAGGATGGAATCTTCAAATGTAGATTCAACATCAAGGGAAGGGAGATCACACATTAGCTTGACAAAAACTAAGGATTTCTTCGACTTGGATTTAATGAATTCTAGGTCAAACTCTTGGAGAATAATGATCCACTTAGAGTATTTTCCCCCCAGAAATTGACGTGACAATATGTATGTCATAGGGTTGCAATCCAAAATGACCGTAGTTTTGCGAAGAAAGATGTAATGGTGAAATATTTGGACAACATCAATGGTTGCCAAAGCTAACTTTTCCACATGAGTATAGTGGAACTCAGTATCGTTGAGGTTCTGACTCAATAAATAAATGAGATCTTCAATCCCCATATCCTCTTCTTGGAACAACACCATAGCTATAGAGAGATGGAGACAGCAAGGTACAGGAAATAATCGCGCTAATAGTTAGGAGGATATAAAAGAGATGTCTAAACTAGCATATCTTTCAAGGAATCAAATGCTTTATGTGCAATGTCATCCCAATGGAAGGGAATCAATTTTTTCGGTAAGCGAGTAAATCCTTTGCTCATTTCAGCATAGTTAGGGATGAACCTCCTTAGGAAGTTGGTTTTCCCTTGAAGTCTTTGTAACCGAACAAGAGTGGAAGGCACAGGGAATCAATGATTGCCTGAAATTTTAAAGGATCAATACAAATTCCTTGTTTCGAAATGATCAAACCAAGGAGCTGACCAGAACCGACACAGAACACACATTTATGCGAGTTGAATCAAATGTTATAATGTCTACAACAGAGGAAAATGGCCCATAAATGCATGGGGTGATCAGCCCGACGATTGGAGTGGGCAGGGAGATCATCCAAATAGGGTTGCACGATGTGCTTGATATTGTGGAAATCATAGTCCATTGTATGTTGAAACATGTCCCCTGCGTTCTTTAAACCGAAAGGAATCTTTCAATAAGGAAAAGTACCCAAGGATAAATAAATGTGGTTTTAGGTTGGTTCGTCGAGAGAATGGTGATTTGGTTATAACCCATGAATCCATCCATAAATGAATAAATCTCGTAGCCAATGCAATCATCAACAAACTGGTCAATAAATGGGGTCGAGTAGTTTTCCATTGGACAAATTCAATTTACGTCCCAATAATCGACACATTCTCGGATCATGTGTTGTTTCTTCATGACAGGGACAATGTTCAATACCCAATAATTTAAATGAACGGGGTATGTTAAACCATCCCAAAGAAGCTTTTCGATTTCAGATTTTATCCCAGTAGACTTCTTGGGATGAACCGGATGGAGGCATTCTCAGACAGATTTGGCATCATGAAACGTCTATATTTCGTGCACTATGATGTTTGGGTCGATACCTGGCATTTCCTCATATGTCTAGGCAAAGACATCTCTGAACTCATGAAAAAGGCCTCGATAAATCTCGATTCCAGATGAAGTGCAAGATGCTCTGATGTATAAATTTTTTACTACTCTTGGTTTAATCGAAATATCAAGAGGAATGGTTTCTTCAATATTAGAAAGGTTCTTTTTAGAGTTGATATCATGAATGGAAACAAAATTCACAAAGGGTTCGATAAACTTAGGTAGGCATACACCACTGAGATTATCTTCAATGGTATCTAGGAAGGAGGAATGATGAGATGTTCGTTGTTGGTAGGCTAAATTGTTTCATTTTTAACCCATTTTCCCTTCAAAACCATAACCTTAGACATCTGTTTTAACCTTGCAAACCTCCCTATTCGTGCACTAGTCCAAGAATCGTGCCTTTTCCTGCACTAGCTTTATATTTCATGTTTAAGGGTTACAAATGTGCTTAATTAATCATTTTCATAGATTTTGTACCTTTAATAATCTTTGCAACTAATATATCTTTTCCTAAAGTATTTGATAAGAAATGTATTGATCATCTCGTTAGCATGGTCAAGTGCAGGTAGGATTTCCGCACCACTAGCGAATCATTAACTATCATGACATCTCACCACCTAATGTGAATACCTTGTTCCAGAATGGTCAACTCGAGTCGGTCTCAAAGCGGAGATAAGTCAAGGATATGGTGGAGTTTTCTTCCAGAGTTCTCGCATCCATAATTGTTTGAATCGATGTTTTGAGCCATCCACTGTGGCTTGTCCTGATGATGAGCCATGGTGGATGGCTCGAAACATCGATTCAAACAATTATGGATGTGAGAACTCTGGAAGAAAACTAGACACAAAGCACTAATCGCAGAAGCCTCAAAACAATGATATGGTGGAGATTAGGTCACCGGCCGAATACTTAGATTAGCGTTTTGTTATAGCCGAAAGGCTTAGTATCAATTGTTATTGTTATTTTGTTACAACCGAAAGGCTTAGATTGAAATGATTGATGTAATTTGGTTACAGCCACAGCACTGAACAAATGTATAGAATATAGTATTCATATAGAAAATGGTAGCG
The DNA here is from genome assembly GCA_031772625.1 of Pinus tabuliformis. Lineage (NCBI taxonomy): Eukaryota > Viridiplantae > Streptophyta > Pinopsida > Pinales > Pinaceae > Pinus > Pinus tabuliformis. Next base: position 1,510,715,834 of record CM062819.1, on the reverse strand, counting down.
AGCGATAGCTATAGCAAGGATATTGTAATTTTGTTGATATCACCCTCGTTCTGGGATGGATTCGAACTCATGATGTACATTTGCTAATTATTAATAGAAATGGATTGCGCCATGATTTTTCAATCTTGTGTTGTAATTCTGTGTTGATGTGTTTATTTAGAGCTGAATCTTTACATTTCCTAAACATGGAAACGAGCTAGTTGGCTAGGGCCCATCCAACCCAACTCGTTCTACATTGTATTCTTGTTTTTTGATTAAGGTGTGTTAATTTTGTTTAATGCAAAGTGTGAATTAAATAGATGCTTTTATTTTTCTACAAAGTTTAGATCTAATTTCATCACTGTGTGATGGATATGAGTGTACATGCTCGACTGAGTTTAATTTTATGATTTCTTTTCTTCAAAGTTTAATATCGTTTCTTCCTAGATCATGCAAGCATGCATTCCTGCACTAGTGCATTTATAGTTTTGCATATTGATTCCTTTGGTTCATTACAGTAATAGTCTTTTATTCTTATATGATTGATGAGCCTTAATACATTTCTGCAGTGCGTGATTTTCATTCTGAAGTGTTCTTGATATCTCGAACTAAATATGCTTTGGTAATTTGAGACTGAACATCGTTGTGACACACTAATTTGTACCTATACTTCATATTGTTTAGGGAAAGATCAGACTCCATGTCTAATTATTTTCAAAGAGAATCTTTCTGAGTTAAGAAGGTTATGAATATAGATCAGTTCGTGTGAATAACTATTACAGGATTGAAGCCTGTTGTCACAATTAGATGATTTCTTTAGATTGCATGAAGGAGTTCCTCGATTAAAGAAGGGTGTGCTTTGACTTTGGAAATTAATTCTTATTTTAGATATTAATATTGGTTGAAGCATATTTTTGTTTGAGGAATTTATTCTAAAGTTATGTTCACCTTTGCAAGCTCTTTCTTTAAGTTAACACATTCTTTATTTTCTTATAAGAAGGATTGGAAAACTTGGTGCAGGAATCTCTGTTCCAGTACAGGAATCAATATCCTGATACAGGAACAGAGTGCTCTAGTCCTGAGGCTTACATCTCCTGCATGAATATATAAGTATTCAGTACAGGTGTAAAATATACTTCTAGCACCTAAACTTTGTTCTAGTACTAGTGCAAGCACATTGCAGAAGTACAGGAATAATAGCTTAGTGTAGGGAGAAAGATCTATAAGAAGTCAGATATCTTCAAGGGTCCAATTATTAACCTGGCACACAACTATACTGAAGATAAACATAGATTTACATTTTCATTAGTCAAGATTGTTTGCAAGAAGTTTGAGAGTTCCTTTCATTTATTTTCCTGCAAGAGTACTTTCTTTCACATTCTAACACTAGAATATCTTTGGTGTAAATTGTCGGGTGATCTTTTCTTTTTGATTCTACAAGATTACAATTAAATAAGTAGGAATAGAGTTTGGAAAAGTTCATATCATTTCTGGCATTTCCTGTGCTTCGTCTCTAAGTTTACGAAACCCCTAGGTTGACAATTAAGTGTTGAAGGAGTCTACCTAACTGCAATTCCTGCACCCAACATTTTTGCGCCATTGTTGGGGAGGTGATTTGAAATTGGTAATAACTTTCCATTTTCTACAACAGGGGTAAGTTTTCTATTATTTTTTCTGCAGTGTGCTTCTATTGTTTTGAGGAGTTTACGAGTGTTGATTTTTTTATTCATTGCAGCAATTAATATATTCTTTTTCTTTATAAGCATTTGAATTTTGTTTTTGGATTTGATTTTTAAAATGGATGCCTAAGAAAGGTAGGGGTCCAAATCCCAACAAGGGCCAATGAAATACTGAAAAATCTGAAAAATCTTCTCATATTGGACCTTCTTTTGCAGGTAGAAAGTCCAAGGAGTCCCAGACTCATCACGCCAAAACAGTCCACCTGGATTTTGGAAACAGTGATTCAGGTGTGACACAACCCGAAAAGGGGAAGAAGGAGGCTAACAGTGATCGAAGAGTTCAATTTAGCATTAGTCAACCTTCATCTTCTAGAAGTGGTCCGATTGGAGGCACAACAATCATTGATCATGAATACCATGCAGAGGGGACTGGTGAGAACCAAGTAAATGAAGAGAAGTCCACTTTTGGATTTCCAATAGTGAACTCATAAGTGAATGTACAAATGAAGAATATTTCACCTTCATCTCTCCCACACTTTCATGGTAAGTTGCACGAATACCCGGATTCATTTCTTTTTGAGTTTGATATATTGTGTTGGAGTTATGATTATTCTTCTGATGCCCAGAAATTAAAGTTGTTTCCTGCAACTCTCAAGGATTCAACCTTGCGCTGGTTCATGGGACTAGGAGGAAACACTGTAAGTTCTTGGGACCAAATGAAGAGAGTATTTTTGAATAAATATCAGGAATATTGTAAAACTAGAGAAATTCAGGACGAGATCTTCACCATTATACAAGGTGATGATGAGACTTTGGAGGATTACTTAGAGAGATTTTTGTATATACTCCAAAGGTCTAAACACAAATTTGATTTAAGTACTATTCGAACCTTGTTCCTACGAGGACTTACTGAGGATTCTAGACATAATCTGAATATGTTAGGATAAGGAGACATTGCTCAGTAAAATTTTGAACAAATTTGTGACTTGTGTAGGAAGTTTTCCAGAAATCAATCTAGATCCACTAGAGGAGGTTGAAGCAAAACTAAAAAACTGGGATCTACAGATGCTATGATCATTGGCTTGGAGAATAAAATGGACAACATGAAAATTGAAATAATGAATATTGTTAGCAAATAAATAGACTCTTTGAAATTTCTGAAAAAAACTTGAAAAAGAACAAGATTCATTGTATATTTTTTGTCCAAAGTGTACGAAAGAGCATCCTTTAAGAGAGTGTCTTGTTGATATGAAAGGTTCTAATAAATGTGTGATTTCTGCAGAGAACCATGCCACCGAGGAGTGCCCCTCCATACCTGGATTAAAAGTTGTACTTGAAGGAGAGAATTTTGAAACTAAACCATTATATGCCATGGGAACATGAAGAAACTAGCCACAGGTAAGTGTAGGTATGGCTCCTGAATCACATTTTTATGGTTATAATACACCTTCATAATCCTATTATAATAATACTAATCACTCTCAACATTGGCAGCACGGGAATCATTTTCAACATGGATGGTCCTCTAAACCTTGGTAACAAGGATGGAGAGGGCCAAACCATTCATATCATTCCTATATTACTCAGATGCCATCGTATCCTCCTTCCTATGCACCACACCACATGTCACAACCATCTTTTCCCTCCCTACCTCAGCAAAGTCAATCATTTCCACCATTGCCTTTTCCACCACCATTTAGACCACCTCAACTACCTTCTCAACCAGTACTGAATCCTAATAATAAGGTGGTACAACTAATTCATTCAGTTGGACCGTCCCCTCTTCCTACCTATAGAACCTCGTCGGTTGGGATAAATGAGATTCAATTCAAATTGGGATGGGTAGTTAAACTAGAAAAACAAAAATAGTCCATGGTGATTATTGAGGAGAAAAAAGAGGAGGTAACTCCTGATCGTTCGAAAAACAATTTCGCCCTTCAGCCCATTCCTGTACCTTTAGATTCACCATATTCTTCAAACCAGCCCCTATCCAGAGTAGTTGGTCATGGAGAAGAGTGACCCTAAGTCCACTCTGGCTTCTGAATTAAGGAATCTTTGTATAAAGGTCCCTTTACTTCAGGCTATCCGAGAAATTCCCATCTGTACAAAGATCATTCGAGAATTATATCTTAAAAAGCCAGGGAGGAAGAGAGTAGAACCTCGAACCATTTAGTTTGTTGGTAGAGCAACTGAGTTGATGACAAGATGCGTATCAATGGAGAAATACATAGATCCTGGAAACCTAGTTGTTTCTATCCAGATAGGTGATATCCTTGTCTCTAATGTATTAATATACCTAGGGGTGGTCATCAATGTTATGCCTAGGAAAACCATGGAACAACTGGGGTTGGGCCATATTTGTCCTACACCCGTCGTGCTTGAACTTGCAAATGGATCTAAAATCAAGCCCAATGGAGTATTGGAAAATGTGGTTGTCTCTATAGATTCATGGGAATACCCCACGGATTTCATTTTGCTTTAGCCAAAGAATCCAATGGGAGGACATCCTTTGATTCTGGGACAACCATGGCTTGCCACAGCCGATGCTTATATTGGATGTCGCTCCGGTGATATGTACATTTCACATGAGATTCTAGGAAAAATTCACCTTATATCCACCTGCTAGATATATTTGGGAACTCAAGGATACTTTATGGTTGGATTATTATAGTAGTGATAAGGAGATCCGAACTATTTCTTTGATTTAGCATCATATCGAGTCTACCCAGGATGGTGAATTACGATATTTCTTGAACAATCTAGACACTATGCTTAGTTTTGATACACTTCATCAGATCTTTGGTCTGGATTTCCAAAAAAAATCTAATTCCCAACCTTCCTTATCCTATATTGTGGCATCATCTTCTTGTACTCTTGAGCCCGAGACCACTCTTGTTGAAATTAGCCCAAGAAAATCTTTAAACATTAGTTCAAACCTGGATTCATCTTAGCAAAAGCAGCTTGTTACCTTGTTGCGAGATCACTTGGATGCATTCGCTTGGAGTTATGAAGACATGAAAGGCATTCCTCCTGAGACTTGTACTCATCATATCTATATCCAGGAGGGAGCCCGACCTGTCTGACAACCCCAGAGACGAATGAATCTCGCACTAAGAGATATTGTTAAGGAGGAATTACAAAAACTCTTAGATGCTAATTTCATCTACCCCATTTCTGACAGTCAGTGGGTCTCTCCATTAGTGATAGTCCCTAAGAAATATGGGAGATGGTGTATTTTCATTGACTATCGAGAATTAAACAAAGCCACTCTCAAGGATTACTTTCCCCTTCCTTTCATCGATCAGGTGCTAGATACCCTTGCCGGTAAAAAGTACTTTTCATTTTTAGATGGCTTCAGTGGGTATAACCAAATCCATATCGCACCCTCAGATCAAGACAAAACTACCTTTACATTCCCTTGGGGTACATTTGCTTATCAAGTGCTTCCTTTCGGGTTGTGTAATGCACCTGCTACCTTTCAAAGGGTTGTGCTGGCTATTTTTGTTGATCTTGAATGTGTTGAGATTTATATGGATGATTTTTCTATGTTTGGTAACTCATTTGATGAAGCTCTTAAAAATCTAGAAAAAAGTGATTTTACGTTGCCAAGAGGCCCATCTTGCTTTGAGTGATAAAAAATGTAGATTAATGTGCAAAGCAGGAGTGGTTCTTGGCCATTTGGTTTCTGACAAAGGTATCTAGGTGGACCCTGCTAAAATTGAAGTCATTATTCGTCTGCCTACACCCAAAACCCAAAGGGAAGTGAGAGGTTTCCTGGGACATGTTGGTTATTACCAGAGATTCATTGAAAAATTTTCCAAGATTGCTACCCCCCTTTTTCGATTACTAGCTAAGGATAGTGAATTCACCTGGTCCACAACTTTCCAACAGTCGTTTGAAACATTGAAGGAAAAACTAGTACAGGCACCAGTTTTGAGAGGACCAAAATGGTCCCTTCCATTTCATATTTCCTTTGATGCTTCACACACTGCCATTGGCACAGACTTAGGAAAAGAGGAGAATAAACAATCCTATGCTATTTAGTACATCAGTAAAAATTTATCACCTACCGAATTTAACTATACAATCACTAAGAAAGATTTTTTAGTCATTATTTTTACTATTAATAAATTCAGATATTACATTACAGGATATGAAGTTTATGTTCATACTAATCATTCTGCTATAAGATATTTAATGAATAAACATTTAACTAGTGGTAGAGTGACTAGGTGGTTGCTTCTATTACAAGAATTCAATGTTATAATTATTGATAGACCAAGAAAGTATAATGTTGTAGCTGATTATCTTTCTAGATTAAACAATCCTGGTGAAGTAATTCATGTTGATGATGATTTCCCTTATGAGCATATTTTTGCTATGTCAGCAAAATCTCCATGATTTGCTGACATAGCCAACTATTTATTCACTGAAATACACCACCTCACTTATCCGCTTGTGGAAAGTGGAATATTATTCAAAAAATTTCTTCATATTCTTAGATACAGGGAGACCTCTTTTACACTGGACCAGATTTTGTTATTCGTAGATGTGTAAGAGAGGAAGAAATGTTTGATATCTTAAAATTTTCCATGATGAACCTTGCGGTGGCCACTTCGCTGACAAGAGAACTGCATATAAAATTTTACGCACTGGCTATTTTTGGCCTTCTTTGTTTAAGGATGCCAAGAAATATGTTAGGTGTTGTGATAGTTGTCAACGAATGGGTCAACCTGTTCAAGCCAATGAAATGCCTTTATGTCCTCAAGTCATGATAGAGCCCTTTGAAAAATGGGCTATTGATTTTGTAGGACCCATAAACCCCACATATTTAAATAAAAAGCATATCTTGGTTTGTACTGATTTTGTTACTAAATGGGTAGAGGCTAAAGCTGTTTCTTTTGCCACTAAAAAAGTTGTTGTTGATTTTTGTTCAATGAAATTTTTACTAGATTTGGTGTTCCTAGAGAAATTGTTTCTAACAATGGACTGTAGTTTGTTTCTAACTTGGTACAGGAAGTCATGAATCAGTACAAGATTCGACACAGGAAATCTACATCGTACCACCCACAAGAAAATGGCCAAGTGGAATCCACAAACAAGGTGATCGAATCCATCCTCACCAAAATAGTAAACATGCACAGGAAGGATTGGGCTAGCCAATTTCCTGAAGCCTTATGGGCTTATCGAACCACTTGGAGGAACAACACGGGGCATACACCATATGAGCTAGTGTATGGAAAACAAGTACTTTTGCCAATTGAATTTCAGATAAAGACTTTCAGAACTGCAGTTTAGTTGGGTCTATATCTCTCGGAAGCACAGTAGCAGCATCTATTGCAGCTAAACGAGTTGGATGAATTTCGAAGGGATGTTGTTCAACAAAATATTTTGGTGCAGTAGCAACGCAAGAAGTGGCATGAAAATTTTATCAGGAAGAAACAGTTCCAACCAGGTGATTGGGTACTTCTCTATGACTCTAGATTTAAACATTTTAAAGGGAAGTTCCATACTCGTTGGAAGGGACCGTATGAGGTAATTCAAGTTTTCTACAATGCGGTTGTAGATGTCAAAACTATCTATGGGTGAGATTCATTTTTCCTTGTGAATGTGCATAGGCTTAAAGTATAATTTCAGCCCATCACAAAGGAAGACTTCATACAGCAAGTGCAGCAGCAGTGTGAACTTTAGTTGGTAGTTGGCTATGCCAGCCTATTGTAATCTGATTTCTTCTCTCTTGAAATAAAGTTTAATGGAAATCCAAAAATATATAATAATAAAGAGAAAAAAACAAAAAAAAAATCTTGTTATTGTGAAAATCAATTTTACAAAAGGATCAACCTGAAAACCAGCTTGCTGGCAGGAAGATCAGTTCTAATAAAATGGGAATGTTGCTTGATCTTTAGATGTGTTAACTGTCACCAAGAAGAAGCAGGTTCAAGTACAGGAACCAGGCCCTTATCCAAGTTTGGGATAGCTGGCACGGAAATTTTTATTCAAGAAACACTCAATTCCCACTACATTTATTTTATGGATCAACACTATACAGGCAGATGTCAAGTGAAATTATTCCCTTCTTCTATTCCCATTTTCATACAAAAAAAATCCCCTTATTTTCTTCTTTTTATCCCATAAATTTTACCATCCCTTTCTTCACAGAAATTTTCCCTATTCAATTTCATATTTCCCTCTTTTTCCCTTGAAACTTTTTCCCCAAAATCCATTGTTTGATTTGTCCCTCTTGGTGGTTTCACTCTTGAATTCCTTTTCATAATTTCCTTCCCATTCTAAAAATTTACCATTTTTCCCACTTCTTTTTTCCCTCATGGATCAATTGCAGGATCTGATGTGAACTCATCAATCAGATCGAAAGGCATATGTCAACACCAAAGAATGGCGAATAAAACCTCCTTTCTATATTCAAATAAAAATTTTTTATCCAGCCTATGAATTATATCCTATCATAATTTTCTTTTGGTTCCCTTTATGCTACAAATATCCCTGGTGCAGGAATGTGTGTTTGAGTGCAAGCAAATTCGGTGCAGGCATGGGTAGTGAAATCATGTCTAAGTGCAAGCATACTCGATGCAGGTATGGTTGGTGAAAGCACATTCAGTGCAGGCGCATTCAGTACAGGAATCCTCACTGCTAAGCGTGCCCAATTCAAAAAACACATGTTCTGGTGCAGGAACACCTGGTGAAAAAATGTGTATTGAAAGCTTATCTTTTGTTTTATGAAATTGTGTACAACCAGAATAACTATACCACCTGCAAATCATGGCATTCAATTGTATTATGATTAACACTTTGTTTTATCATTTACCAAATTAGGAAGAAATCGTTTAAGTACAAAGATATTTTAGGTTATGAAATCTCATCTTTTTAATGAGTACTAAGTACACCTTATGTGAGATCATGGAGTAAATGCAGGATGGTACGATTCTCCCAAAATCCAATACTTGCCTTTCCTTGGAAAACTCATCACCTGATAATAATGGCCTTACTCCATATCCAACCTTGCATGACCATTATATGAAATTATTATATAAACTGCTGCCTCTTCCAATCATCATCGCCTGCCTGTACTTGAACCAATTTGTATTCACATTTGTGTAGTTTTAATGATGAAGCATGACCATTCAGGAAAGTGGTTAATATAGTGACGGATGTATAGCTCGACCATCATTTGAGTTCTTTATGTTGTAATATCTTTTCAAAACTTGAGATAAAGATTGGGTGAATTCGAACAGATATGGCGCCTATAAGGATTGAGCCATGGTCCATATAAGAGATGGAACAGACAGTTGAGTACAGGAATAGTCTTGTAATATTGCAGGAATCTGAGTTCCTCCCGTTTTTGTAGAAATTCGATGGATTTGACTCAGCTGTGGCAATAGCATTCACCCAGACCTTTGATGGGAGTTGAGCCAAGGTTGGTTCGTTAGAATTTGCAGTCACAGAGGAGTCCATATCTTAGGCTACAGGTTTACCAGTAGTGGGGGAGAAATGGTTTAAGAAGGAGAAGTTAGAAAAGAAATTGTGGCACCGGTTCATGGTCAACTCGAAGCAGAAGGTGGACTAGAAGAATGGCCTCCAGCGGAATGCTATGATTGAAAAGTGGAAGGATCTCCTACATGTGTTGCAAAAGTTCCTTTCCTCCAAAGGTCGCTACTCACTAACTTTCCTCTATCACATACGCCTACTCTTGCACTTTGAGTCTGGTAAGCTCATCAATTTCCCTTATTATTTGCTCAGAAGCTTAGAAAAGATGGTGAAAGGGGTTCAGAAAGGGAAGTCCAGTCAGGTTGCATATAAATTATATCACCACAGGTTGATCACAATCTTAATTAAGAAGGAGCTGGAAGCTAAAAATGTGACTTGGGAGGAATTCTTGAAGGAGTTTCAGGGGTGAAGTGTAGAGAAGTCGACTCAGAAGAAGAGTACAGGGAAGTCAGCTCAGAAGAGGAGTGCAGGCAATAAGGATACATCGAAAACATTGACCCCACATACTACTGAGACCAGGAGGTCGGCCAGGAGAAGGACTACCTCTTCGAGGGCGGGTCATGTTCAGTCGACCTCTTTGATATTGTTGGATGACTCACCACCTGCTTCACCAAGTAACGATAATATTTCGGTCCTCGTTGAGGCAGCGGCCCATATAGTGGTTGATGGTGACTATGTGGAGAAGGAAGACGACACACCCTTGTCGGTCCTCTTTGGCAGGATGAAGAAAAGAAAAGTGATGTCGAGTGCAAGCAAGGACCCATAGAGGGTCAATTGGATGACAAGGCATAGGGTATTGAAACCCTTGGTAAGATGGACAAGCAGGGTACTGAAACCCTCAATGATTTTGAAGAACAGGGTACTGAAACCCCTGGTGAGATGGATGAGCAGGGTATTGAAGCCCTTAATGAATTTGAGGAGTAGGGTACTGAAACCCATGGTAAATTGGATGAGAAAGGTACTAAAACCCTTGATAAAGTAAAAATGTAGGGCATTGAGACCCTTAGTGACATGGATACTCTGGGTGTTGAAACCCTTGATGATATTGAAATGCAGGAACTGAAAGGTGGCCAAGATAACCTCGACCTTGATGATGTTGGCACATGTCTGGAATCGATTGTCGAGAAGTCTGCGCCTAACGAATTGGGAGTGGATAACTCCACCCTCTATCTAAACAGACAGATAAAAGAGCTCAAGCAAGATGTCTATGGCTTGGAGGTATTAAACCAAGCCATGAAAGCGCAGAATACAATGCAAAAATGAGAAAACATAGAGTTTTCAAGAGAGGTGAAGTAGCAGAAAAGATAATTTAAGATATGGAAATTTTGGGCCTCGAAGTGTTATGAGCATCTTAAAAAGGTGACTAAGAAACTTAAAAGGGCTTGAAGCAGGAAGGCAAAGACAGTGAAAGTAGGGATCAGCATACAAGTTCAAAATTGAAGGGAGGCTCTTCTGTTTTGGTTTTTTTGCAGCAGGTAAAGGTTGTGTGAGGACCACAATAGCTTAAGGATGGGAGGAAGTTGGTAGGCTGAATTTCTTCATTTCTAAACCCTTTTCCCTTAAAAACCATAACCTTAGACCTCTGTTTTAGCCTTGAAAACCTCCCTATTCTTGCACTAGTCCAAGAATCGTGCCTTTTCCTGCACTATCTTTATATTTCATGTTTAAGGGTTACGAATGTGCTTAATTAATTATTTTCATAGATTCTGTACCTTTAATAATATTTGTAACTAATATCTCTTTTCCTAAATTATTTGATAGGAAATGTGTTGATCATCCTGTTAGCATGGTCAAGTGCAGGTAGGATTCCTCCACCACTGGCAAATCCTTAACTGCCATGATAGCTCACCATCTAATTCCAACACCTTGTTCCAGAATGGTCAACTCCAGTCAGGCTCGGAGCAAAGATAAGTCAAGGATATGGTGGAGATTGGGTCACCGACTGAATACTTAGATTAGCGTTTTGTTATAGCCGAAAGGCTTAGTATGAATTGTTATTGTTATTTTGTTATAGATGAAAGGCTCATATTGGAACACTTTATGTAATTTGGTTACGGTTACAGGCTTGAACGAATGTATAAAATATAGGATTTAGATAGAAAATGGTAGTGAGTGATATCTATAGCAAGGCTATTGTAATTTCGTTCTTCCATATTTTTTCTAGTATCGCTCTCGTTCTAGGCTAGATTCGAACTCATGATGTACATTTTCTTATTATTAATAGAAAGGGACTACGCCATGATTTTTCAATCTTGCATTGTAATTCTATGTTGATGTGTTGATTTAGAGCTAAATCTTTATGTTTCCTAAATAGGGAAACGAGCTGGTTGGATAGGGCCCAGCCAACCCAGCTCGTTCTCCCTCGTATTCTTCTTTTTCGATTAAGGTGTGTTAATTTTGTTTAATGCAAAGTGTGAATTAAATAGATGCTTTTATTCTTCTACAAAGTTTAGATCTGATTTCATCACTATGTGACAGATCTGTGTGTACATGCTCGATTGAGTTTAATTTTATGATTTATTTTCTTCAAAGTTTAATATCGTTTCTGCCTGGATCGTGCAAGAACGCATTCCTGCACTAGTTCATTTACAGTTTTACATATTGATTCCTTTGGTTCATTACAGTAATATTATTTTATTTTTATATGATTGATGAGCCTTAATGCATTTCTAAAGTGCGTGATTTTCATTCTGAAGTATTCTTGATATCTCGAACTAAATATTCTTTGGTAATTTGAGATTGAACGTCATTGTGACAGACTAATATGTACCTGCACTTCATATTGTTTAGGGAAAGATCAGACTCCATGCCTAATCATTTTCAAAGAGAATCTTTCTGATTTAAGGAGGTTATGAATACAGATTAGTTCATCTGAATAACTATTACAGGATTGAAGCCTGTTGTCACAATTAGATGATTTCTTTAGATTGCATGAAGGAGTTCCTTGATTAAATAAGGGTGTGCTTTGACTTTGGAAATTAATTCTAATTTTAGATATTAAGATTGGTTGAAGCATCTTTTTGTTTGAGGAATTTATTCTAAAGTTAACACATTCTTTATTTTCTTATAATAAGGGTTGGAAAACTTGGTGCAGGAATCTCTGTTTCGATACAGGAATCAATATCCTGATACAGGAACAGAGTGCTCTAGTCCTGAGGCTTACAGCTCCTACATGAAGATATAAATCTTCAGTACAGGTGTAAAATATACTTCCAGCACCTAAAATTTATTCTGGTACTAGTGCAATTACATTGCAGAAGTACAGGAATAATAGCTTAGTGCGGGGAGAAAGACCTAAAAGAAGTCAGATATCTTCAAGGGTCCAATTATTAACCTGGCACACAACTATACTGAAGGTAAACATAGATTTACATTTTCATTATTCAATATTGTTTGCAAGAAGTTTGAGAGTTCCTTTCATTTATTTTCCTGCAAGAGTACTTTCTTTCACATTCCAACACTAGAATATCTTTGGTGTAAATTGTCGGGTGATCTTTTATTTTTTGTTCTGAAAGATTACAATTAAAGAAGTAGGAATAGAGTTTGGAAAATTTCATATCATTTCTGGCATTTCCTGTGCTTCGTCTCTAAGTTTATGAAACCCTCAAGTTGAAAATTAAGTGTTGAAGGAGTCTACCTAACTGAAATTCCTGCACCCAACATTCATCCCACGGTGCAGTGTCTGACATCATGACCTCCATGATGCTTTCTTCGATAGAGAATGTACATGAGAAAGGATCAAAAGGCAAGCCATAATCCAGTGATCGATATACCTAATTAATCAAAGAAAAATTATGGGTTGCACAAGCCGAGTAGATGGCTTCGTAATCTTTCCCATTGGGACTAAGCGACATTTGGTCACCAAAACTTTTGATGTAATTTTCATCAGGCACAATCCATGGATCAGTCAAGATAATAGATGATGATATCACGTGATATAAGAAATCGAAGTGGAGGAGATGGGAAGGGGAGGAGGAGGGAGAGATAAAGTTCCCATAAGTGATGAATCCTTTAATAAACCAACTCTAACATGTTGATAGGAATGTAGTGCTTACCCTACAAGAGGGACACTTCCAGTAACATTGGAATTAGAAGCGAAAGATGTGAGTTGATATGTGGCCATGATCCCACCTTTATGAGGAAAGGCGATCATCTTGAAGTAAGTTGAAATGACAACATCCATATAATAAACCCATGTATGTCCCAATAGAATATTATAATCCAAAGATCCGTCAATAACTTCTACTTCAATGGAGACGACATTGTCTCCTAATTCCACTTGGAGGGAATTGAGAATCCCACAAGGTTTGTATATCCTTCCATCAAATAATTTTAATGTGGTGGTCGATTGAATCAGTTGGGGTGAACCAATAGCCTTCTAGAAAGACAAGGAAATGATGCAAGTCGAGGCTTCCTCATCCACAATAGAACAATGAATGTTTTTACTATGGACAAGGACCTTGATCATAAAATCTAACTAAGCGGGAAGTCAAGGGGTATAGTTTTTAGCAGAGAAACCCACTAGGTTGGAATCCGATGGATCCGCACATCCGATAGCTGAAAATAAGGCCTTATTTTGGGTGGGACAGTTTTTCAACACCTCAAGAGTCGACATAGCCGAAGGATACTAGGCCAAGTCTTCAACTATGTTCTAATTTTGGAAAGCAGACTTATGGATAAGACCCTTCGGAGGCTTGATAGTCAATTTCATAGGAAACAGAGGTGTAACAAGACCAAATGAAGGTGGTGCCAAACTAGCAAGTTGATTAGTATCATGACCATTCGGTGGATTCACATTACCATAGTTCTTATTCTGAGTGGCCACCATGAAATCGAAGTTTAGCTTCGATGAGGAAAGCATCAAAATTGTGTTAGAGTAAGAGGAATCCCAAGCAACCATATGGGTCTCTTGATTGGGAAATGGTTCGTTCAACACAGTGGGATAAGTGGATGATTTAAGGAATGGATTCAATTCAGTGTGGTACGAACAATCATGTGTAAACTAATCCTCATTACAAATCAAACATAGGTTTTGAGGCTCTCATTTCTCATCAGAAGACAAATTTGTTTATTAATCCTGTGGTGAGGAATCTTTCTTTTTCTTACCTTTACCTTTCTTCTTGCTTCCAGGTTGTTTTTGAGACTTGCCTTTATCAGATGAGACAGCATTTATCTCAGAAGAAGAATTTGCAAGAGTATGATATGGAGGGTTTTGCAGGAGCGGTAAGAGCAATACTAGATGGTTTACTCGCCGACTGCAAACTGGCAAAACCTATAATTCCATCGAAAGCATGAGATTCTTTACCAGGTGGAGGAGGAACAATATTTGAAGGTCTCTGAGAATTTGGCATATTATCATATAGTGTTCCAGATTGGGTATAAACAAGATCTGAATACTGAGCACAAGAAATAACTTGATCTTCAGTCATGACTCCACCTTTGGCCACATCTTCTATTATGGGAGCCAACAGAGACTTGACAAACCATTTCGTTAACAACTGATCATGAACAGAAGTATTGACCAACCGATGACGACATCTCCACTCATGAATGTGATCTGAAAAGTGAGTAGAGTCTGATTGTTTGAAGTTAGTCAATAGTTATGTTCCAGTTTTAGATCTGATGGGTAATTGGAAATATGTGAGGCAGGTAGTGGCTAAAGTTCTGAAGTCGTAAAACAAAGCTCTAGGTCATTCAATATACCATTTAGTTTTGATACCCGTAAGAATTCATTGGAAAATATGGAGTCGAAGGGAATCATTATTAAGTGAATTGGATGAACACCATAGATGATACATCATAACATGCGTCGACGGGTCTTCTCCTAGATTCCCGTTAAGATTTGGGGTATCAGAAGATAACTTAGTGGGAATAATTGGCCACCATGGCGAATGAGCGATGGGATCATTAGTAAGTTGAGTTAAATCTAGTAATTCAAGAGTATCCACAAAAGGAAACTAACAATGTCTGAAGGCGGATGACCTGAATATCAAGGGATAGCCTGGGCAACAAGCACTTGCATTCCTGGATAAGGAGGGCTCTGATAATAAGGAACTTGGTTACTAGAATATGGAGAGGTCTGATGTTGAAAAGTGTGCAAGAAGAAATGCTAAATTTAGAAAGTGCTAAAAATAGAACTCCTAAAAATAGCACTTCTAAAAATAGCAGTTTGGTCAATGAGCATTTTGGCCACCTTGGGTGAGAGGTGAAACTGCTAAAAATAGAATCTTCTAAAAATAGCATTTCTGGGTCCCTTCCTATTTTTAGCAGTCCCTGGTCTAACTATAGGAAGTAAAAACGAATTTGGTCTTAACAACAGTTTAAAATATTAATTAATTAATCTCCATGAGTTAATTAATTATGAAAAATTAAACTTGAAGTCTTTGTGAGAACATGCAATTAGTTGTCCCACTGATTGAGGAATTTATCCTTGATTTTCTCCACTAATTGAGGAATCAAGTATGAGTTCTATAATGAGAGGATCAGTTGACTTAGTTTTACTTAGTCAAGTCCAGTTAGATTAATTTAACAAGTTGTTAAATTAATGAGATATAGTTTGTTAATGCTTGCATGCATGTGACAACTATTATTTTAGATAACTGAGCATTCCTATATGGATAACTGATGCATGTCAGTTCAGACAAAGACCCAGTTGAGATCAGTTGAGGGACAATGTACTATCAGATGCTTGGATATTTCTAGTAAGTATTCCTTGCATGGAGAAGGATTTATTTCCAAGAGAAATAAGAGATATAGGAGCTTTGAGGACTTGTGGTCTATATATTGAGGCCTAGGGAGTCTGTGATATTCATCTTTTGATTGCAGAGAGTACAAGATAACTCTTGAGCTTATTCTTTTTGTAAACAGAAGAGGATTTCCACTTGATTGATAATACAAATAGGGGTTTTATGCTGGTGCTTTCCCCAGTGATATATCTTGTGTTATGGTTGATTATTTCTCTTGATCAGTTATATGTGTTTATGCTTGATGTTGCTCATGAAATCGATTATGCTTCCGCTTAATGTTTTGTAGAACTAGATCAAGTATTATGCTTTAGTACATTGCATATATTAGTTTGATCTACAGGTGTGAAATTTCTACATGGTATCGGAGCACAGGTGATCAAGGAAGAACAATATACAAGCAAGAGAAATTCGAAGTTTATTATTTGGGATATAGATCTCAAGTTCTTATCACATCTATTTCACCGATGGCTTTCTATGGTTTGAGGCTTGAGTATGCCCTTGATGGCAGCTCAAACTACATAGCTTGGAAGGATTGCATGGAGGTAGTATTGGAAGATAACGGCCTTAAGGACTTCATTGATCAAGAAGTCCCTAGGCTTATTGATGCTACTCAACTGGCCGAATGGAAGAAGTGTGTGGCTAGAGCTAGGAGAATCATCCTGGAGGGAGTTCGAGATCACATAATTTCGAGCCTCCATGGGAAGGAGACTCCGCATGCAATGTGGAAAAAATTGAAAGATTTATATCAGAATAGCAGTTATCAGAAGAAGCTGACACTGAAGGATAAACTTTGCAAGATCAAGTGTGAAAAGGATGACACTATCTCTACGTTCCTGAACAAGCTCACCACGTGCAGGGATGTTATAGACATTTTTGGGCACTGCAACCCCAAGCATAAATGTCCATAAACCAAGGGCTCCTAAGTCCCTAAAGGTGTTGTTCCAACCCCTAGAAGAACAAGGTCAACTAATTACAGCATCTCCCAGAAGTTCTCCATGAAAAACTACTCAGAACTGGTCAAAACTGGACCATTTCACCTGCTCCATAGGCAAAGTGCATTGCATCCCACCTAAATACACACAGTAGGTGCGATGCATGTCAAAAATCCCTTCTATGGGGTGCGATGGGCGAGAAGGGACAAATGGCAAGGTCAATCCGCAAGGTGGAGAAGCATGGAATCTTCCAGAAACTTCTCCTGTGACACTTGCCTCTCTGAATTCGACCAGGGATGAGTAAGAGATCATCAATCTCCAAGTGGAATCAAGAACTATCAGAGGGAAGACACTAATCAAATCTCAAAAGCTGACTCACCTCCCTTGCAAACATCTATATATGGATCCCTCATCCCAGAGATCCAGAGGCTGGAATTTTGTATCTTGTAAGGAAGTGTTGTTGGTTTCTTGGTGCAATATCATAGTGTTGGGTGATCTAAGCTTTTCATGAGGTGAAGAAGGGCTTACTTGCTGAGAGGATGATGCTGGGTTAGAACAATCGGTTGTAATTCTCTTTGCTCTTTCTTGATTATCAATAAAGCTATTCAAGTTTTCCTCCATATTCTTGTATGATTGATTATTTATGCATTTGTATGGTCAATGTACATCTGATCCTATATTGTTTATGATAATAGATCTATGTTCTTGGATAGTGTTATGCTGCTTTGATTCTACAGGTACTCTTTGAAGCTGGGTAGACAAGGAAGCGAGTGGCAAAGACCTACCAGAAGAGAGAGGAATCGAGCAAGGAACCAAGTGCAAGACAGAGGTTGGTCTCCTTATTCTTCTCTTATCTATTTCTCATAAAGGAAAACGAAAGTAGTTTTTAGTGTGTTTGTTTCTAAGGTAGCTACCAGCCTTAGTGGGATTAGCAGCTCTGCATAGACACTATTCCCGATAACAAAATGGCGACTCCACTGGGAAGCGAGTAGATTGTTTGTTCATATACATTTGTTTACTTTATAAACTTACAGACGGAGCCTGAAGTCAAGCCAGCTAGCCTTCAAACTGCATTTGCTATGCTAGTGCAAAGTAGATCAACACTGCTTCAGTCAATCTCCGGGTTTTGTTTATGAATTAAGCGATTGATTTACAAGCTTTCTAATTTCCCTCGTGGTGGCTCTAGTAACCTCCTTAGATCTACCCCTGAGATTGATTTACTGATTACCACTTGCTTGGCCTAAATCCCTGAACTGAACTGCAAACTGCGACCCGAAATCCAATCAAAGTCTTGTCCCTAGTCCAGCACACTGTCTGTTCTGTGAACTTCAAATGCAACGTACTTCCTGAGTGTAGTAGGTGCGTTGCATTTCAGTTTCACTGTGTTACAGGTGCGCTGATCAGACAAGGTCTTGTTCCTAAATTTTGGTTTCTGTGTTCACTCTTTTCAGCTCTATTCAGGAGTTTTGTTGCTTGTAGTCAGTACACCTCTGTTTGAAACCCCTTTCCTTGCTGTTATTCTGCCTCCATTGTGCAAAGAACTGTAAATGTTTTT
Organism: Pinus tabuliformis; assembly: GCA_031772625.1. Classification (NCBI taxonomy): domain Eukaryota; kingdom Viridiplantae; phylum Streptophyta; class Pinopsida; order Pinales; family Pinaceae; genus Pinus; species Pinus tabuliformis. Next base: position 1,510,697,440 of record CM062819.1, on the reverse strand, counting down.
ATGTATTTTTGAGTCATTTTTAGTTCTCCTTTACAAAGAAGTAGCATAATTGTACTATCGTTTCTTGATTTGAAAGTTTCTCAAGTGTCGTTTTCAGTCATAGAAGAGAATTTGATTGTTCTTGATAGTCGATTACACTGTTACTCTTGTATTTGATCTGAATTAGTAGTTTTTCCTAGTGTCGAAAGCAAGTTTTTAATTCCAAATCGCAATGTGTTGTCATTGTCCTCATTTTGTTTTGAAAAACTTGTTAGTAATTGTCGCTTTGGAAAATAATTCAGATTTGCGCTTAGCTTTCTTTTTATCATTCACACATTAAGAAGGCTGAAAACAAATACATGCATGTGCATTTGCATTTAGACTGTTTGTTGGTTTGATTTAGGACAGTGCACATAGCGTGTGCTCCATGCTCTTTGTTGAAAGAATGCCATCTCTCTTTCCTTAGTAGCTAGGATTTTCATTGCAGAAAGAAGATTAAACGATTGTTTATCATCTTAGATTGCATTTTAGGAATTGTACATCTACATCACGCGGTGAACCTGAAAGGCAAATTTCTTAAGCAAGATCAACTATAAAATAAATTTAATGAATCTAAAAACGCTTTGGAACCTAACGCACAACATCTAGAAGTCTAGGCTAGAGACGTATTCCGGCGTCGTAAAGCCTGGTAACTGTTGTTTTCACTGTTGGTTGGGTGATTCCTCCACTTTGAGACGATAAGTGCCAGTACGGACTTGTGCTCCCACGTACCGTCAAGTATATTTTGGGAGACCACAATAGGCTTTATCCTTTATCCATAGGAAGCCGTGTCTGCCGCCCTATCGATCACAATGCACTGAACACAGCATTCGGGAAGATTGACTGCCGTACCGTAAAAAGTATTCTACAGTTTTGCGATTGGTTTGGTAATCCCTTTGCCTAGATTTCCAGAGCAGTCCCTTTCGTTCCTTTTCAGACTCCTTAACGGAAAAGGTCCATTTGAGCACTTGTCACTTCAAGCTCATTAAAAATCGAAGGCGACTAGAGTCATCTTTTGCTTTTTCTCGACTCTTAAAAATTAAAAAAACAAGTTGTGTCAAAGCGTCTAAAATTTATTTTAAACGGAATAATCATCACCTTTCCTACATTGATCTTAAGTTGAGAAAAATGGAGTCCACCAACCAAGGAGTTCCCCTTGGAGGAAATCCTAGTCCCTTCTCCTCTTGGGGAGATGTTGGTGCACCCCATATGGCCACATTGTCTCTTCCAGGATTGACAATCGGCTTGCCCATATGGCTCTTCTCGACTTCTGTCGTTCAGAACACCGTAATTCCTGAACAATCAAGTCAGCAACTAAACGATATTAGAGTTACCCCCCAACCCTCTACTTCGTCCAATTCTTCCTCTCCTCCTTCCTCTTCGCTTGATGAAGCTGGTAAAGCCCAAAATCAAGTAACTGAGAAGAAGAAGGAGAAGAAGAAGAAAGAGAAGAAGAAGAAGGAGCCAAAGGCGAAAAGGGGCAACCAAGCATCGTCTAGCGAAAATCCACACACTGCACCGACCAAGCCTAAATCGCCATGTGTCATTTGCAAAGGAGACCACTACCATCGAGATTGTCCTTGCATCCCTCGGATCTTAAGGGACTGGTCTCCTCATTTGCACAATCCGGTGTCATCAACCTCTAACGATCATGTTGAGCATACACCGTCAACTAGTGAAAGTGAAGCCCCTAGACAAAAAGGAAAGTATAAATTTCCTTGTAAATTGTGTGAAGGTGATCACGTCGTCCACCGTTGTCCCTTCTTAGACGAAGCTAAAAGAGTCTTGGACGACCGTCCGGTTTCACCGTTACGGCTTCCTCCTGGATACAAGAAACTCTTGCCGAGTCCGTCACTAGTTGAAAATCCGGCTGACACACCCTTGTGGTCGGCCGAAGCATCTATCATTGAAGATAAACCATCTGAATCCATACCAGACGAAAGTCAAAAGGTCAAGGCGGCAGTTGACCCAGTCGTGCCTTTAGACGATCAATCTTCGGATGATACAATCACCGAAGAGAACAAGAATGACACCGTTCAAATTCTCTTCGTAAACACAGACTCCGATGAACATGGGGGCAGTCTACCCGTTCCTTTACCGCAAGAAGGAAGTTCGTCAGAGTCATACCCGGCCGTCTATTCGGTCCCACCTCCAAGCAACCTGGTTGTTTCCTTTGACTGGAATCTACTAGGCAGACCCCGTTTACTAGCTAGTGTACCATTCTGAATCATCGCTCAAGTATATAGAATGGTTATGGCCGGTACCATCATAGATGAAGGGGCTTCTGTGAGTATCCTTTCCTCAACTGCTTGGAAAGCGCTTGGTTCGCCATCGCTTTTTCCTGAGATGAGAAATCTAACAGGCTTTGACAAAGGAACCAGTCGACCGTTAGGGATCCTTCCCGATGTGCCGATAACATTGAGAAGGAAAACTGTTCACATGAACGTAATGGTAGTCCAAGGACCCTGGATTATAATCTACTCCTTGGACGAGACTATATTTATTGCATGGGAGCCATTGTCTCCTCACTCTTTAGAGTAATGTGTTTTCCGCACGAAGGAAGAGTGGTCAAGCTCATAGACCAACTTTCATTCCCCGGTTCACACATAGCAAATAGTCATATACCAACCCTGAATGGTCTTTTCACGCAAGGAATGTCTCATCAATCCCCAGTCTATCCTCCTGATGAGCGTGAGTGATTCAGAGGGCATGACTGAAACCCAAGGGGCATGCACCATGGCCTGTTTCGACAGGAAAACTTCAGGTATAGGGTAGGTTTCCGCGAAGGATATCTGACTAGTCTGACACACCCGTCCGTTTAGGAAAAGGGGATTAGACTAGAATAAGATTCCCTCGTCAAAGTTATGTGAGTGGAGGCGTCTGCGCCACTCACCTTTGTCTATTTCGGTAGACATCGCCGAAGAAGTGTTTTGTTTGTGGCACAAATAGAACAATCTTTGGTAACCTGAAAAAGGTAGGCCTTTCTCGATAAAACAAATGTTTTGTCTGCAAATTGAGGGGTAACCTGAAAAGGTAGGCCTTTCCCGATAAAACAAATGTTTTGTCTGCAAATTGAGGGGTAACCTTGAAACTCTATTTCACTATACCTGGGGGCATGCAAACCTTTTGGCATGCAAGTGAAGAGCGACCATTTATTTTTTAAATTTATAGGCCCTCTAACCCTTTAAACTCGTAGGATTGGTCGTTTCCTAACTTGCATAAAGAAAGGATGTGGGCAAAGCTTTGAAATAATGTCGTTTTTATATGAGACATCCTTATTATGCGACTGGATTAATCGAGCAGTTTTAACGCGGAATTCAAGCTCGTTAAAAAATAAACATAAGCAATGAGCAAGTGTTTCCCCCAGCGTTTAAGCTCATTAAAAAATGAACCAATTTTCAGTAAATAACCATCGTGCATGTATTACTTCAGCCTTTGACACCTTGGTCGTGTTCTCATCATCACCTCCACTCTGTATTGGCCGATCATTCACCTCCACTTGATTGTTTACCCCTTTTGAGGAACAGCTGCGAAGAGTGATCTTGTTAGCCATCCTTGTGACACTGCCGTGATTGGAAAATTCCAAACCTTACCTGGAATCAGCTGCTACCCGAATCTATCACTCGTTCCTCAAAAAACGAGTCTCCTTTAAGCTCTTTTCAACTGACTCGTAAAATATGAAAAGATTGCCGAGCCATTGGCCTCTCCAACTCGTTAAAGTGACCGGAAGTGCTATCCCTCCTTTAGATTTTAATCTTTTTGGACCTGAGGGATTATTACACAAAAAGATCGAGCGCTTGTCTTGTTCGGCTCGTTAAAATTACCAAAAATTCATCCCTTTCGTATTATTTTATACTTTTTCGGACTTAAGGGATTAGATGACGAAAAAGAATTTTTGGAGTTTCCTTTACGTTCCTTTTCAAACTCTCTAAAATTGAAAAGGACCAAGTTATCTTTGTCGTTAAACTCGTTAAAACCTAATAGCGACAAACTTGTCCATAACAGACAAGAACGAGTTTCACTATCACTAGGCTCGTTAAAACATAGCGATGGGTTTGCCCGAAGGGAAAATTATAGAACAAGCATATGTTATCCTCCTCAAGCTTGACAAAAATAAAGAGGTACTGGTCAGCAATGACTGGGGAAAATTTGGGAAGAAAACTTGAAGAAACTTTGTTGGTAGCAAGTCGCTCTTGAACATGACACTTTCACTCCGCATCCGAGTCGGGTTGGGTTGTTCCATTCACTGGTCACATCACCATGGTTCCATCACACCATCCACATTTGGGGTTAATGCTACCAATCCATCATGTCAGTGTCACCGATATGTTCAAGAGAAGTCACTCAGAGAATTCACCTGTGTCTCACCCACTACAATACATTTTCGCTCCATTCTTTCATGGCTGCCACCCTGAACCGTATATCACTAGATTGTTTTCACCTCCATTAAAATCATTTGCTTCGTTCCGTGTCATTTATGTGGGATTCACTAAGGCCCTCCTATGACAGATCGCTTCTTGTCGACATCAGCTCATTATCCAAGAAGTCGATCTAGGAACAACCCTTTCAGTACTTTGAAGCTTGCATGCCTCAATGGCAAGTTTGTCACTTCCAGCAATAGGTTTACATCAATGGCCTTCGACCGAAATATTTTGCGTGGTGTTCGACGCCAAGTCCCTTATTCACACCACATGAATTGTACTGCAGTACCTTGAGGATCATTATCATTATCGGTGATTCCTCTCGCGCCTGTTAACAGCTTACATCATTGGCTGGTAATAAGGCGATGTCTTTCCATGTTCGACTCCAGAACATCTCTCACATGGATCGACTTGTACTTTGAGTGAAGATCGAACGAGATTGAAGACCCCGGATCTAGTTTCATCCATCCGGGCTACAATATATATTCAGGAAAATAAAGACATCAAATGTACATCATTGATGCATAGACAATCATCCAATCTAAGGGATGATGGCTCTACCAGAATCATCAGTCTACACTCAGACGATTGTCTGTCCTATGTACATGAAAATGAATTTATAAAGCTGAGCATGGGAATGCCTGCCTCAGCTAGATCATGAAAATAAAATGAAGATAATGTATTGTATTGTATCTTATTACAGGTCGCCTCCCAGCTCGAAAAAACTTCGGATCCTCATGATAAAGCATTTCACCCAACATCAAAAGATTAACGACCTCATGCTTTAGGGGGCAACTGTTATAGACATTTTTGGGCACTGCAACCCCAAGCATAAATTTCCATAAACCAAGGGCTCCTAAGTCCCTAAAGGTGTTGTTCCAACCCCTAGAAGAACAAGGTCAACTAATTACAGCATCTCCTAGAAGTTCTCCATGAAAAACTACTCAGAACTGGTCAAAACTGGACCATTTCACCTGCTCCATAGGCAAAGTGCGTTGCATCCCACCTAAATACACACAGTAGGTGCGATGCATGTCAAAAATCCCTTCTATGGGGTGCGATGGGCGAGAAGGGACAAATGGCAGGGTCAATCCACAAGGTGGAGAAGCATGGAATCTTCCAGAAACTTCTCCTGTGACACTTGCCTCTCTGAATTCGACCAGGGATGAGTAAGAGATCATCAATCTCCAATTGGAATCAAGAACTATCAAAGGGAAGACACTAATCAAATCTCAAAAGCTGAATCACCTCCCTTGCAGACATATATATATGGATCCCTCATCCCAGAGATCCAGAGGCTGGAATTTTATATCTTGTAAGGAAGTGTTGTTGGTTTCTTGGTGCAATATCATAGTGTTGGGTGATCTAAGCTTTTCATGAGGTGAAGAAGGGCTTACTTGCTAAGAGGATGATGTTGGGTCAGAACAATCGGTTGTAATTCTCTTTGCTCTTTCTTGATTATCAATAAAGCTATTCAAGTTTTCCTCCATATTCTTGTATGATTGATTATTTATGCATTTGTATGGTCAGTGTACATCTGATCCTATATTGTTTATGATAATAGATCTATGTTCTTGGATAGTGTTATGTTGCTTTGATTCTACAGGTACTCTTTGAAGCTGGGTAAACAAGGAAGCGAGTGGCAAAGACCTACCAGAAGAGAGAGGAATCGAGCAAGGAACCAAGCGCAAGACAGAGGTTGGTCTCCTTATTCTTCTCTTATATATTTCTCATAAAGGAAAACGAAAGTAGTTTTTAGTGTGTTTGTTTCTAAGGTAGCTACTAGCCTTAGTGGGATTAGCAGCTCTGCATAGACACTATTCCCAATAACAAGGGATGATATTGCAAGTGTAGGGGCGGTGACTGCTGATGATGATATGGTGAGTCTAGTACTCCTTAGCCTTCCAAAGAGCTATCATAGCTACTAGGACTCAGTGAATGGAAGGGACAAACTACCGGATTGGGAATGACTATGGTCGGATTTGATGTAGGAGGAGATCAGACAGAGCACCAGGGATGGAGATTCTTCATCAAAACATGATGATGAAGAGAACTTGGCTTTAGCATCCAAAGCTAAGAAAGGGAAAGGGAAGGCATCCCAATCCAAGTCTTCTCAAGGAGAGAAGAAGTTTGATAAGTCAAAGGTGAGATGCTTTCATTGTCATGAGTTGGGCCATTATGCTACTAATTTCCCAAAGAAGAAGTCCAAGAAAGGTTCCTCCAAGGAATCTGATGGTGATGCACTAGCTTCACAGTTTGAGATGGATTTCTCACTTATTGCATGCATGGTTTCATCCAGCATGGGATGTGTTTGGTACTTGGACAGTGGAGCCTCTTTCCACATGTCAGGTGACAAGAATATTTTCAGCACTTTGGAGGAGAAGGATCTCCAGATACGGATCGAGATGGGCGATGACGGAAAGTATCGTGTCTCAGGTGAAGGTATGGTTGTGTTTCAGAGGGAGCATGGTTCTCCCCTCACTCTTTCTAATGTTATGTATGTACTAGGGCTGAAAAAGAATCTTGTGTCTATTTTTATGCTTGAGGATAAAGGCTATGATGTAGTCTTTAGTTTGGGAAAGGTTTTCCTAAGGCATATCGGCACTAGACAGACCAAACAGATAGGGATTCGAATTAAGAATCTCTATAAGTTACAGGTAGAAGACTATGCTGCATTGAGTTCCAAAGTAGAGGTGGTGCATGGCCAAGATATTGGCGAGTTATGGCATAGGAGACTAGGCCACTTGCATCATGGGGCCTTGAAGATCATGCAGCAAATTTATACCGGACTACCCAAGTGCAAGCTGGAGCAAATGAGCACATGCAAAGGTTGCACTTTGGGTAAGTATGCAAAAGTTTCCTTTCATGATCAGGATAGTAGAGCAAGAGCAGTTCTGGAGTGAGTTCATTCAGATGTATGCGGGCCCTTCTCTATAGCCTCCACGGAAAAGCATAGGTACTATGTTATTTTTGTTGATGATTTTTCTCGTAGATGTTGGATCTACTTCATGCAAAAGAAGGATCAAACCTTCTTGAAGTTTTGTGAGTTCAAAGCTTTGGCAGAGAAAGAATCAGGGATGAAAATAAAGGCCTTGCAAACTGATAATGGTAGAGAGTATCTTTCCCAGCAGTTTAAGGACTTCTGTGCTTCAGAAGGAATTAAACAGGAACCCATGGCACCTCATAACCCACAACAGAATGGGGTAGCCAAAAGGAAAAACAGGTCTATTGTGGGAGCAGCTTGAGTGATGTTGCATGACCAAGGCCTACCACTTCATCTATGGGCTAAGGCATGCAATACAGCAGTATATCTTCAAAACATAAGTCCTCATCGCATGTTTGGGATGAAGACACCTATAGAGGATTTTTCGGGGAAGTGACCAGATGTGAGTCACTTCCGCATCTTTGGATCACCAGTATTCTATCATGTGACCAAATATGCGCGGAAGAAGCTAGACCCAACAGTTGAGTTGGGAATACTTGTGAGGTACACGAATACACCTCACAACTATCGTGTGTTTCTGCCTGCCAGTCAGAGGATTGTAGTGCGCAGGGATCTAAAGTTTGATGAGCAGCGAGCCATGTGAGTGTCACTTGAGAGGGAGCTCAAGTTGCATGGTGATGATGAGGAACTATTAGTTCCTAAGGAGGAGGAGCCTCCTAATGATGTGAATCAGCCGCATGCAGAGATTCTAGTAGTGGAGATCACCACTGCTGGAGAGTCTTCCAGAGATGGGTGGAAACGCTCACGGGAAGCTGACAGATTGATGTAGGATGCGAGAGAGAATGTGGGGTAGTCATCCTCTCAGCAAGACAGAGGATATCTCCCGATAGACTTATTGGCTACATGGCCCTGGTTGGGGAGTGTGTAGCGATCGAGCCTTCTTCTTTTGAGGAGGCAGTGCAGCAGCCAGTTTGGGTGGATGCAATGGTAGAGGAGTATGATTCTATCATGCAAAACAGTGTGTGGGATGTTGTCCCTAGATAGAGGGACACGTTAGTGGTTACTTCCCGATGGCTTTACAAGGTAAAGCATGCAGCTGATGGCAGTATTGAGAAACACAAGGCAAGGTTTGTTGCCTGTGGTTTCTCACAGGTGGAGGGGATTGACTATGATGAGACCTTTGCTCCTGTTGCAAGGTACTCATTGATCAGATCGATTCTAGCACTATCAACATAGATGGTTTGGAAGATCCATCAAATGGATGTGAAGACAGCTTTCCTCAATGGGGAGATTTAGGAAGAGGTATACATAGAGCAGCTTGAGGGATTTGAGACCTTTGATTGTGAGTCGCATGTGTGTCGGCTCAAGTGAGCATTGTATGGGCTGAAGCAAGCACCCCGTGCTTGGTATACCAGGATCGACAGCTATTTCACTGGGTTGGGCTTCACCAAGAGTGAAGCGGATGTGAACCTCTATCACATCATGGTAGAAGGTAAGCTATTGATTATTGTACTTTATGTCGATGATCTGATTTTGACAGGTGATGATTAGTTGATCAAGTCTTGCAAGGAGGACCTTGCAAGAGAGTTTGAGATGAAGGACATGGGCCTCATGCACTACTTTCTAGGCATGGAGGTGTGGCAGAGAGATGGGGAAGTATTTGTGTCTCAAGGCAAGTATGCCAATGAGATACTCAGGCACTTCCACATGGAGATGTGCAAGCCCATGGAGACTCCTCTAGCAGGGAACTGGAGGAAGGAGGATGCTACTTCAGGTGAGGTAGTAGCTGCTACTATTTATCAATAGCTTGTGGGTTCACTTATGCATCTAGTGAACACACAACCAGATTTGTGCTTTGTGGTGAACTCGCTGAGTCAGGCTATGGTTCAGCCAACCAAGTTATTTCGGAAGGCGGCAAAGCAAGTGCTGAGATATCTCAAAGGCACTACACAGTATGGATTATGGTACAGGCGGACAGAGGGAGTGAAGCTCCAAGGCTTCATGGATGTAGATTGGGCAGGTAGTCCATCAGACAGGAAGAGAACTTCTTGAGGAATCTTCAACCTTGGGTCAGCTACGGTTTCTTGGTATAGCAGGAAACAGAGATCAGTTTCACTTAGCTCAGCGGAGGCTGAATACATGGCTGCTAGTCAGGCTACATGTGAGGCCATCTGGATGCGGAAGATTCTAGTGGGATTGTTTGGTCAGATGATGGATCCTACTGTGATATATTGTGATAATCAGAGTTGCATTAAACTCTCTGAGAATCCAGTGTTTCATGACAGGTCCAAGCATATAGATATCCACTATCATCATCTATGGGATTGTGTGGTCAAGAGGATCATGATGTTGCTATACATTTCGACCGAGGAACAGGATGTAGATATTTTGACAAAGGCATTGTCAAAGGGCAAGTTTGAGTTCCATAGAGATAGGATCGGGGTTGCTGATAATCCCTTTCTTGTTGAGAGGGAGTGTTGAAAAGTGTGCAACAAGAAATGCTAAATTTAGAATGTGCTAAAAATAGAACTCCTAAAAATAGCACTTCTAAAAATAGCAGTTTGGCCAATGAGAATTTTGGCCACCTTGGGTGAGAGGTGAAACTGCTAAAAATATAATCTTCTAAGAATAGCATTATTGGGTCCCTTCCTATTTTTAGCAGTCCCTAGTCTAACTATAGGAAGTAAAAACGAATTTGGTCTTAACAGTAGTTTAAAATATTAATTAATTAATCTCCATGAGTTAATTAATTATGGAAAATTAAACTTGAAGTCTTTTTGAGAACATGCAATTAGTTGTCCCGCTGATTGAGGAATTTATCCTTGATTTTCTCCACTGATTGAGGAATCAAGTATGAGTTCTATAATGAGAGGATCAGTTGACTTAGTTTTACTTAGTCAAGTCCAGTTAGATTAATTTAACAAGTTGTTAAATTAATGAGTTATAGTTTGTTAATGCTTGCATGCATGTGACAACTATTATTTCAGATAACTGAGCATTCCCATATGGATAACTGATGCATGTCAGTTCAGACAAAGACCCAGTCGAGATCAGATGAGGGACAATGTACTATCAGATGCTTGGATATTTCTAGCAAGTATTCCTTGCATGGAGAAGGATTTATTTCCAAGAGAAATACGTGATATAGGAGCTTGGAGGACTTGTGGCCTATATATTGAGACCTAGGGAGTCTGTGATCTTCAACTTTTGATTGCAGAGAGTACAGGATAACTCTTGAGCTGATTCTTTTTGTAAACAGAAGAGGATTTCCACTTGATTGATAATACAGATATGGGTTTTATGTTGGTGCTTTCCCCAGTGATATATCTTGTGTTATGGTTGATTATTTCTCTTGATCAGTTATATGTGTTTATGCTTGATCTTGCTCATGAAATCAATTATGCTTCCGCTTAATGTTTTGTAGAACTAGATCAAGTATTATGCTTTAGTACATTGCATATATCAATTTGATCTACAAGTGTGAAATTTCTACATCTGATAACTAGCATACAAGTGGACTTGGCTCCCAGCCCCAAGATGGCAATAAAATTGTTGGAATGGTTGGGTTTGGATTTGTTGGCCTGGAAAAGGAACTTGATGTGATCCATATTTTTGCCTGATTGGGGTTTTCATTTCCCCCTAATATGGGTTTGATTGAGACTGTGTCAAATTTTGAAGAATTTGACCTACCGAAACTTCAGGAGTACCTTGTGAAAGTGATTGAGAAGGTAAGGAGCCTTGTATAGGTTGATGAACTAGGATCCAGGGGGAACCAGACACCATTAGGATGGGTTGTAAAGGTTGGATCACATGTATTTGAGCTTGTTGATGCATTGATAGATATCTAGGAATTTTCGAGGAAGATGGTACAGTTTGAGGATTCAACAATCGATCCCAATATGAACCAGGCTATACGGGTAAAGTAGGTTTGCAAACGCTAGAAGCCATTCCAGGATAAGGGGGACTATAATTAGGAAGATTACAATATTGAGGTATACCAACAACAAGTTGACCCCCTATCATGTTAGGAGGTGATGATGGAGGCAACTATGATCTATATGGAGGGTACCCAACATACAGAGGGTTGGGTTGTTGAGGGTATCTTTTCCCACTGATATAAGTGCCAGCCTGCTACTCTATTGTAGGTGTATATGGAGGAAGAGGAGAAAATTTTGTGGGATTTATAGGAGAAGTACCAAACATTATTCCTGCATTAGATATCATGGGAGAGGTGCAAGGATTAGAAGCCACACCAGAAAAGGTACCAGTTAACAACTGATAGCCAAGCGAGATAGACAAGCCACCATACAAATGATCATTTGGTGATGTTCAAAACATATATGAGGATGTGATGCTTGATGTCTCAACCATAGTGGTGGAAATAGACTGGGAGTTTGAATTAGTTCCAGTCATGGTTAACAATCCTAACAAAGATTTCCACGAAAGATATGAGGGTAGGCCCAAAGAATCAGGTAAAGGAGATTTTGTCTAAGGTTGAGGAGATGGAAGAGGATCAGTTTGATAAAAATGAAGTCCTTCCCAATGAACAAGAGTAGAAGGACTAGGCTCTTCCTAAGGGATCTCTTCAATACATATAAGTTTGTATGGAAAAGGCTCATCGTTAGGCCCAAGATATATTGGTTATGTCTGAGACAAAGGAAGAGAGGGGGAAGGTCCCAAAGACTCAGGTAAAGATGGTTGAGGCTCCTCAGGTTCAATAACCTCAAGAAACAAATTTTCTGACTCAGGGAGATTAGATCCAATGACCTCAGGTAACAAAGTTTCAGGGACTTTTGTTTCAATTATGTCAGTGTCACCAACAAGAATATATGTAATCTTGGGTTCAAAACTCAAATGGATAGATGATTCTGGTTGATCAATATCAGGTGGAGGGCCATAATTAGTTCTTGATGTTTTAGATTCGATTGTTTTTGTTTTCCTATGTCTAGGGCTATGGTTAGGAGTAGCCTCTAGAGGAAATGGAGGCTTATTTTTCATTATACATGAACGACGAGAAGGAGGATTTTGTTCTTCCATGTTGGGCAATAAATTTTACTAACAAAAAAAGAAATGAATCAAAAATAAGGTAATCTAGGCATAAAGGATTACCAAGAAACCATGAACTGCAATATACACCTTGGTGAACCAAGGAATTAACGTATGGAATCCAATCTCCCCGACTCTTGTCTTCGGTGTATCGGTATACAAGGTGGAAGACTCGGTTACCTATGTATGGATATCAACATATTGGGGACTCCCAAAATATATGCGGCAGTATGTGAGAGTACAGTCTGTAGTAGTTTTATCTAATGCATAATCGTTCAATGAGATTGTTCCCATATACTTTATGTGCGTGGAGTGCCACCAATATACCTGAAGGTACATGGAGTATGGTCATATACACTTACATACATGGAACGAGATTTCACCCACGGATGCAACACTGGAAAACAACAATAACTCCTACATTTAACAATGTTGGAACACGTCTCTAGCCTAGACCTCTAAATTTTTGCGTTAATGTTACAAATGCTCCTTAGGTTGATTCAATAAATTTTATTGTTTATCTTTGATTATGTTTCAGTTTTAGGGCTCACCACGAATGTCACCTAAATATCCTAAAATGAAAATCTAACATGAGAAAATAGAAAATCTTTCTCTTTCAATGAAAAACTAGCTAAGGAAGGGAAGAAACAATCAAGATGCAACACACAATATGCGGCAAACAAGAGGCAAGATGCAATTTCCTTTCCTCTGAAACTGTTCCTATGCTAATGCACATGCAAAACCCTAAATGTCGATGAATTTTTTTCCTTTTCACCACACTTAATTTTTGAAATTGATAAAACTAAGATGTAAATTTTCAATTATTTATTCAATTACACTTTTTAGAATGAGGACTAAAACAACAATTCATCCAAGCGACCAACAACCAAATGAAAATAGTTTTCAAGCAACCAAGTGATAATAACAAAGAAAAATCAAAACCAATTCTTACCAAAGGAAAATAACACAAATGCAAACCACATGGAAGCTTTAGAGAGACCACAAGACATTAAATACTCAGGGAATTTCAATTGGAAGTAAGCTTACCAAAGATAGGCCCAAGAACCAAGGAAAATTCATGCAAAAATAGGGTCCAACATTGGTGAAAAATAAGAACCAGTGCATTGCAACAATGGTGTAAAGTGGGCCAGTGATCCAGGTGGATGTTGGTGGCCACCCACCTATCCCACTCGGACCCCCACAAGTCTCTTTCATTTTTCAGTTTCCTTAATTGTAGCACAGTTTACTATTTTTAGCAGTTTTTCGAGTCTTAAACTTCCGGAGCCATTTTGAGGCCCAAAACGATGTTTCTTTGGAAATCTACCGCCAGCGATTTTATGACTAAAATTTTGTTTTTTCCGTAGTCCTTGGAGAGATCTTTCCAACGGGTTATCATGCATGTCAAACGGAGATAATATGACCAAGTCACGACCCCAGGAAGTTGGTTGTCCAACTCACCCCAACAGGGCCCATAAACTCTTGGTGTTACATCTCCTCGAGTTAGGGTTTTTGTTGTTTAGGGTTTGCTCTTATTGTTCAATAATAAAAAGGCCCTTGAGTCTCATTGTAAGGTAGTTCAGAGGCATGTAGCTGCCACATCTCTTCTCAGAGATAAGCTACCATCGCCCTAGCTGGTGTATTTCCATTTCTGTTTGTAAGCAGATTTCAGTATTTTACATTAATGAAATGAACTATTATTTCCACTGCATCTCTTTGTTTATGTGTATCTCTGTAATTTGTTGCGTTCTTGTTTAAATCCGGATCAGCCAGGGTGAGTTGCAACGCTCTGTCAAAGACACAAGGGGTGTGTTGGGCCTGGGAAAGAGGTTTCGGGCACAAAAATTGCAAAAAAAAGGCTCAATGAAATCACTTCCTAGGTCCTTTCCCAGTTGGATGATACAATGACGGTTTTTCAAGGAGGTAATAAAACACAATGGACAAAGATACCACCGAGGGAATGCTTTGTTCCCTAGTGGAGTCACCAATTTGTTATACGTGGTTTACGATTGCCAACAAAAGTATCTCCCCTAGGTCAATGCCTAACCTAGAACAACAGAGAGACAAGGAACACAATGCTTTTCCTTAAAGTAAATAGATGACAGAGTGAGGCCTACATAGAATCCTTCACACACTTCACTCCTTTAGCTTGGAAGCTCCAATTCTAGCTCCGAATGCCAAAATTAGAACTTGTACAGTCAGATAACACAAGCCAAGAAACTACAAGATCTATGTAGTATCATCTAAGTACTTCATTCAATAGATCAATATGGTATTGAAATAAATGAAATAACAACATCACATATAGGAAAACAATGAATTAGTTTCCTTAATATAAATGGAAGGAGATTACAAACATAGATAATAGATGATCTTGTAGAAGATCTCCTCAAAGTTGTTGACTTGTCCTTTCCTTATCACAATATGCACCTCCAATCACCCTAAATGCATGAGATGATGACCACTCGCTACAGCATTATAAGGAAAAAATCACTCTCCAAAATCCAACCCCCAACCACATAGAAGGTTGGGAGTATATAAAGAAGTAAGGTAAGTTTGGAGTTCTTATCCAATTACCAATCTAGGGTAAGAGATCCAGCTCTGATGGATGGATAGGATCAAAGGATAAGCGTTGAAAAATCCAATGTAGGGAAGGATGGGATCCGAATGTTTTATCCTGGGTAAGTAGTCGAAACAACTTATGCAATATCCTAGAAGGGGAAGCTTTCGGAATCCCGATCATTCTCCCATATTTCTAGAACCAACGAAGGTGCAAAGGGGAGCAACCTGTTGGTGATCAACTCAGGCTATAATGGAGCAACCTGTTGGTGAATGCACCCTAGTAGGCTTACAGGGAGTATTGGTCCCCAAACTAGCTCAAATGATGCAGTTTAGAGCGAAAACTCTAGGAAATGAAAGGTACATTCTTAGGGATTTGTTAAAGATTCTTAGCACTTTGTGAAAGATGGTGACAAGGGAGAATAGGATGTTAATTGATCCCATTAGGAGGGTAATTGATCAGATGTGAAAAAATGGCATGTAACACTTATTGATGCACCTTCGACATTTCAAGGTTTGATGAATTCCATTTTCAAACCCTTCCTTAGAAAATTTGTGTTAGTATTTTTTGATGATATACTAATCTATAGCAAGTCTTGGAAGGATGATGTTAAACATGTTGACACGGTGCTCAAACTATTGGAGGAGAAACAATTATATGCAAAAACCTCCAAATGTTTCTTTGGAGTACAGGAGGTGGAATATTTGGGTCATATTATATCTCATGAGGGTGTTAAGCTAGACCCTAACAAAATTAAATCCATTAAGGAATGGAAAATTCACACAACCATAAAGTATTTTTGAGGATTTCTTGAGTTAATAGGCTATTATCGCAATTTTGTTAAGAATTATGGGAAAATAACAACATTACTGGAGAAAGATGCATTTTATTGGACTCCAAAAGCAACTAAGGCCTTTGGACATCTTAAAGAGGCAATGTGCCAAGAACCGGTCTTAGCTACGCCTGAATTCACAAAAACCTTTATTGTGGAATATGATGCCTCACGAAATGAAATTGGTGTTGTTTTAATCCAAGAAGGAAGACCCGTTTCTTTTTAAAGTCATCCAACCAAAGGAAAGTATTTACACAAACCTATTTATGAGAAAGAAATGTTGGCAATACTACATACACTAAAGCAATGGAGACCTTAACTAGTGGGAAGACACTTCAAGGTAAAAACAAATCATGAAAGTCTTAAATACTTTTTGGAACAAAGATTATCTTCAGAAGAGCAAAAAAAATGAGTCACAAAGATGTTGGGTTATGACATTGAAATCATCTACAAAAAAAGGAGGCAAAATGTTGTTGTAGATGCACTCTTAAGAAAGGATGAGGATGTGGAAGCATTGCTTTGTGCCATTTCTATTATCCAACCTGATTGGATAACCGAAGCAAGGGATGAATGGAAGAATGACGAAGAGGTGTGGACACTCATTCAAAAGTTGCTACAAGATCCTAGTACATTTGTTACATAGCATTTTGTCACTGTCCATGTACTCCATGTTCCTTGATCCTGGAGGACCTCTACAGTGAACTCTTCATGCTTTCCCATCATGTAGAAACTCCCAATGTGTCCCTCTTCATGAGCAAAACAATTCCCCTTTTCATTTTTCCCGAAATCTTCTATTTTTCCCAGTTTACAAGAGCGACGCTAATGACCTGTGTCCTCTTTGCGTCGATATGCAGGGATTACAACTGTCCCTAGCGTCGATCAGATCGATTAAGCCTTTTCCCAGTCGCGTCGATCCTCTTTTGGAAAAAAATTTAAATATGGAGCCGAAGTTTCCAGCTCTAGAAGCTTCGTAATGGAAGTCTGGTAAGTGGTTAGGCCGGATGAAGCTAAGGAGGTCAGATTTGGCTCCTTTCCCCTATAAGGATGGAACTACCTCAAGAGATAAGACCTTCTCCCATGAGAAGAGGAACCATCTCCCATCCATTCAAGCTATATAAACCTCCACTTTTCCTAAGCACAAGCTAGTGTTGGTGTGTGTGTTCTAGTGCTAATTAAGTTTCGTTTGGAGTAACCAACAAGTTATCCATACTCTGTAGCTCTCTAGTTTGTGTTTAAGGGAGAATTGTGAGCTGGTTTGGTGTGAATCCTAAAGGGAAGACCTTTGAGACTATCATTGTTGGGGGCATCCATGGAATTCTAGAAGAAGTGTGTGGGAACCTGGATTTGTCAGAGGAGAACAAAAACGTCAAGACATCGGTTGTAATCTCTTCTTGATTTAATAAAGATGCAACCATCGATTGATTTCCTACATAAGATGTCATTTCACATGTTTATTGCTTAGTGTTTCTTGACTTGTTAAGTAGGTTGAATACAATTTGTATATTATCACGGTTTTTGTATGTTGTTGTCTACTTGTTTCAGGTGTTCGCAAAAAGAAACAGAAGATAGTTGGAGCAAGGAAGCAAGGTTATCATTAAATGGATAGCATATTGAAGTAGGCCCTCTTAATTGGTTCTAACCTAAGGAAATCTTCCATAGAATGTCTTGTTTGTGGCTAGACCCGCTCTCGGGCTAGAGGAATTGTTTGCATCTGCACTTAGAATTTTACTTCACCACAAATTGGAAACTCCGCTGGGGAACTAATCTTTCTTTTTCCATGGTTTTGTGTGAACTTTTCTAGTATCACCCTCTACCTTTAGTTCTAGTGAACTTTTCTAGTATCACCCTCTACCTTTAGTTCTATCTTCTATGCCTTGTTTAATACTCTGGGTTTGAAATTTACAGTAGCAAGTTTGGTCTCAGCCTTAGAAAAATTTTTATTTTTTCCTCGGCCAACGCGCTTATTTCGCTGACAGTCACGTCGAACAGCGCGATATGCTCAGGAAAAGTCACGTCGACCCCCTTCTGGTGCTTTTTGTCAGTTAGGAAGTCGCGTCGATGCTTGTAGGTGAAGATTAGGGTTTACCCCAGATCTCAACCAATGTGTCTTGCCCTCTTAATTTTTGCCTCTTAGCTCATTTTGCATGTGTTCTCCCTGACTGGAAAGCTTCTTTAGCTTGGTTTGTGTACTTGCTTGGTTTAGCCCACCCTCTGATGTGTTAAGTCTGGCCCTGTGTGAAGTTCTTTTTTATTTTTTCTTTGAATCCCTCGATCACCGCTACTTGTCAGTTAGGAAATCGCACCAATCATCCCATCAGCACTAGTTGTAGTCTAGCCAATCGTGTCGGTCGTGCCGATCGGCGCTAGTTGTCAGTTAGGCAGTAGTGTCGATCTCTGAGTTAAGAAAAAATCAGAATTTCTCCCATTCCAGTGCCAGTGTGTCTTGACCTTCAAACTCCCATCTTCATTGCTTCATTTTCAATTGAATGAGTCAAAGAGTGTCATTTGCTCTCTTATTTCGAGTGTCTCTTTTCTCTTTCAAAGCATAGATTACATTCCTTGGTTTGCCAATTGAAGAATTTATATGTTTGGTTTGTTTGATTCGGGGAAGAAGTTGCTTTTAGTTTCATTTATCATGCTTTGGATTTGATCGATGCTTTTTTTTTAGAATTGTGAAAATTTTCATTAATATGATTTATGTGAAAGATTCATTTTGCATTTTATGAAAATAAGAAAATCATTCTATTAAAAAAAGTCTTTCGGTAGAAATCACAAGAGAGAATTTTTTAGCCAAAAAATTCTCTCATGTGATTTCTACCAAAAGATTTTGTTTAATTCATTATGGATCACAGAAGCTTGAATACATAAACATCATTCTAGTTTACTTAAATGAAAATATTGCATTAGTAGTGTTATTGAGAAGCTAGAATTGCATCATCATAGGCATGGAAATGAAATGGAACTTATTTTGTTGTTAAGGGAAGATTAAGTGCATTTAGGACATATATTAGTGAAAGATTTCATTCTTTTATTGTTGCATTGATTTTGTGTTCCCTATCTCTCAATCAGTGTTAACTTTCATCGAAGACAAAGATCTCTTTTCTCATATAGCTGCATGTAGGAGTTTTTTCAGATGACAGCACTTGGGCCTTGTAATTGAAACCTAATTCAAGATCAACCGTTAAAATTTATCGAATTAACCTAAGGTAGCATTGAAACTTAACGCTTACATCTAGAGGGCTAGGCTAGAGACGTGTTCCGGCATCTTAAAACCTAGCAATTATCGTTCGCTCCAGCACAAGATAACGCTAGTACGGACTTGTGCTCCCTGTACCATCATGTATATAAAGGGATACCCCACTAGGTTGCAATAATTTATCTATAGGAAGCCAAGTCTGTCGCCTTGTAAACATGATACACCGAACTCAGCATTTGTGGAGATTGCCTGCCCGTACTTCTCGGTTCGCTGGGAGGTATTTTGCAGTTCACGGTTACCTGGTAATCATTTTTCCTAGATTATCCTGAGCAATCATTTTGGTCTTTTTGACTCTTTAAATTTAAAATATCACCGAGCACTTGTCCTTTCAAGCTCGTTAACTCCAAAAGTGACTAGAGTCACCTTTTTTCCTTTTATCGACTCTTAAAATATGAAAAGGGAAAGTTTTGTTTCAGTGTCTAAAAATTAACTACCCATGAAATATTCCTGGTTAAAGTTATCTTCCTCAATGATCCTTTAGGGTCGATTCCAATGGAAACATTCCCAGATTCTACCAGTCAAGGATTCCCCTCGGATGGGAATCCTGGTCCTTTTCCTTCTTTTGGAAATGCTGGTGCTTCTTATATGGTGATGTTGTCCCTCCCTGGGTTAACCATTGGTTTACCTATCTAGTTATTTTTGACCTCGGTGGTCCTGAGTGTCCCGACCCTTACTCAGCCATCTCCTTCATTTGAACCACATCATGTTGATTCTAAGGTTGACCTCTCACCTTCTTCCCCTATTTCTTCACGCTTCTCTTCTACATCACCTAGTGAAAGTTTGAAATCCAGTAACCATGAGGCTAAGAAGAAGAACAAGAAGATGAAGAAGAAAAACTCAGATAAGCAAGAGGCCAACCATGCAGCTATTACTCTAAATGCACTTCTTGTCGACAAACCTTCTGATCCTCCACGAAAGGTAAAATTCCCTTGCAGGCTATGTAAGGGTGACCATCTCCTTTGAGATTGTCCTGGTATTCCCAAAGTCTTAGAGGTATGGTCTCAAAATATGGATCGACCATCCCCATCGACCTCTAGAGATCATGTCGATGCTACGCCCTCAGCTAGTGATGGTAAGAAGAAAGGGAAGGTTAGGTTTCCCTGTAAGTTATGTGAAGGAGAGCATCTTCTTCACGTTTTTCCTCTTATGGATAAGGCTTCCAAAGTTATGGGGAACCTTACAGCTCCTCAACCCCAACTTCCTGTTGGTTATCAGAGGCTTTCTTCTGACCCTCTCCCAGTTGGTGAAGAGATTGACTTGGATTCATCTCTTGCCCATCCTGCTCTTCCTGAGTGAGACTCTCTTGTGTCTATTCCCGACCAACCATTGTTCAAAAGAGTGTCGACTTGGCTCCGTATTCAGTTGTTTGCTCTGTTCCCGAAGAGAGTAGTGATGATCACACTGCTCATGTTCTTCTCATCTCCTCATATTCTCAGGAATCGAAGAGTGATCCTCCCATCCCAGTTGTTGAGGAGAGTCCTTCTCCTTTTCCTATACAACATGGGGGAAATCATATGATACCCCCACCAAGAAGTTTTGTCGTCTCTTTCAATTAGAGTCCATTCACTTCTTTCCGCCTTCCATCTTATGTGCCTTTCCATATCATAGTACATAATATGGTAGTACATGGCACTATATTAAATGAAGGCGCGTCTGTTAGCATCATTTCTTCTACTACTTGGAAAGCTTTGGGTTCCCCACAGCTTGTGCCTGTCACCTAGAATCTGTTGGCTTTCAACGAAGGAACTAGTCAACCCTTAGGGATCCTTCGGAAGTTCCCTATTATTTTGGGAGGAAAGAACATCTATATAGGCATGATGGTAGTCCAAGGTCCCTTATATTTCAATCTTCTCCTTGGACACGACTATGTTTACGTCATGGGAGCTCTTGCCTCTTCCCTTTTCCGTGTGGTTTGTTTTCCGCACGAAGGGATAATTGTGACTATTGATCAACTATCATTCATTGGTCACCAGGTGCCTCCTATGCAACCATCATCCCCTATTGGTTCTTGTTTGCAAGAAGTACCCTTTGCGTCACAGGTCAATTATGTGGCTACCGGTTCTGTCTCCACGTCTGCTAATGATCACACATATGGTATTGTACATTATATACTGAGGGAATTAGAGCCCGATCTGTCATTGGTACCAATTGACATATATTCCTTCCAAAGCGTGGTTCTCCCATCTAGTGAGGACCTCTTGGGAGCCATGTTCTTGTATGGTCCATGAACATATTTTACGAGGATAATTCTTTTTTATGTCAACCTCGTTAAAAAATGAAACAGCAGATGAGGATAGCTCTTTCTCTTGTGTTAACCTCATTAAAAAATGAAACAAGGGGTCAGCATAGTTCCTTGTCTTGTGTCAAGCTTGTTAAAAATGAATCAAGGAATATGAGGATAGTTTATTCCTATATCTACCTCATTAAAAAATGAAATAGATGTCTAAGGATAGTTCTTTTACTGTGTCGACCTCATTAAAAAATGAAACAACTCCCTTTTCCAAATCAAGTCTTTGATTAAGATCTCGTAAAATCCCAGTCAAGTCTTTCCAAGATCTCGAAAGTGAACCTTCATTCCATCCACCTAGTTGACTAAAATGAAGCCTGAGCGGCATGTACCTCGAATTGAGTCATTACGTCAGGGGCATGCAAACTTATCTCAAGCATAGTTTTTCATTTCAAGCTTGTGTAAACATGAAACCAAATTCAAGCAGAGTTCCCCATGGTTCAAGCTTGTGTAAAATGAACCCATGCCAAATTTACATTTCGTGATTGTCATTTTAATTAGTTGATTTATGTTAGATGATCCTTGGTTGTTTTATTCCATCGCCACCATCTCTTTGGCCAATCATATGCTTTCACTTGGTTGTTTTTCCTTTCTTCAGGAACCGCAACAATAAGTGGTTCTATTAGCCAACCTCTTGACCATTACATGCTTTTAGTAGTTCCTCCATTGCTAGAATGAGTTGCTACCCTTTATGCCACTCGTTCCTCCAGGATGAGTCACCTTTAAGCTCTTTTCTGAATCGTAAAGGATGAAAATATTGCCGAGTATTTTTTTCCCTTTTTGACTCATAAAAGAGAATAAAAATGAGGGGTCCGCTTTCAAGCTCTTTTCTGACCCTTTAAACATGAAAATATTGTCGAGCTCTTGTTGTTTTGAACTCATTAAAGGCTGTGAAACATCGTGCACCCAGTATACATTTACCCCTTTTTCGGGCTGGGATTCACTATTTACGAAAAAGGTACTCCTTGACTAAAATGGTCAAGTGGTTCTCTCGAGTATGGTTTTCTACCTTTTTGGGCTCAAGAGACACAAATGTATGAAAAGGGACCATGTGGATTTTTCTTCTCCGTGTCTTTTTCAAACTCTCTAAACATGGAAAATATACTAAGTTAACCCTTTGTCAGATTCGTTAAAACATTAAACGACATTGGATTCATCGCCATGACAAACGTGAGCTTCTCCTTCCTAGGGCTCATCAAACTTACTATGTCAGATTCATCCGAAGGATGAACTTATAGTGCAAGCACATGTTATCCCCTTCAAGCTTGCAATCAAAAATAATTGGGGTACCTACTAGAAATGGTGGGGGAAAATTGGAAATTTTATCAGTTGTGTCAGCAGCTCACTCTTGAACATGACACTTTATGCTTCGTGTCTGGTTGGGATATCCTCCTTTTCATCATTGTCCTTCCTGGGTTGGGCCGCTCATTTTTTCCTTCCATTTGATCTCTTCCACATCATCATGACCACCAATCTTATGGATCCAACAGCTGCCAAATTCCGGAATAGTGTCGTCGATATGTTCAAGAGTTGTCCTTTTGTAGTTACCCTTACCTCTAATTCTTTGTATCATCCAAAATAATTTGCATCCCTTTGTCTTGATTCAATGATGTGGGATACATCATGGCCCTCCTTCAACATGGTCACTTCTTGTCAACTTCAACTCATTATCTAAGAAGTTGGTCGAGAGACTCCCTTCCAGTACCTTGGAGCTTGCATGCCCTAACGGCAAGTTCTTTGCACTCAATGATAAGTTCACATCACTGGCTTTCAATCGGGTGATTTCATGGGTGTTCGACTTCAGTTCCTTCATTCACATTCCGTGAATTATGCTTCTAGTACCTTGAGAACCATTGTCGTTATTGGTGGTTTCTCACGCACTTGTTAACAGTTTACAACATTGACTAGTAATCAAGAGATTTTCTAGCATGTTCAATGTCAACACGTCTATTCACATGTTAGAATCTGTACTTTGATCAAGTCGTGTTGGAGCGCAAGACCCTGGGCTTAGATTACAAAAGTCCAGGTTGCAAGGCAATGTGACATGATCATGTTGATATACATGTCTCTTTTAGATGGATGGTTGTGACCATACCATGAGTTGTCATATGTGATCATTCTCATTATTCGATGGTTGCGTCCATACCTTGGTTTCGATATGATCCCCTTTATCGGATGGTTGTGTCCATGCCTGGATCCATTTACATGATCATTCTCTGGATGGTTGCATCCATACCATGATTCATGTATCGTTTGATAGAGTTTTTAGTAATATGTATTTGTACTTGCTTGCAGGTTTTCTGGCGACAGACTCTGGTTCCTCGAACTGAGTTATAAATCATTTCACCCCTCACTCTAGTTCAGCCTTCACGCTTTAGGGGGCATCTGTTACACAGCATTTTGTCACTATCCTTGTACTCCCTGTTCCTTGATCCTAGAGGACCTCTACAGTGAACCCTTCATGCTTTCCCATCATGAAGAAACTCCTATTGTGTCCCTCTTCATGAGCAGAACAATTCCCCTTTGCATCATTTTCCCAAAATCTTATGTTTTCCCAGTTTACAAAACCAACGCTAATGACCTATGTCCTCCTCACGCCGATATGTAGGGATTACAACTTTCCCTAGCGTCAATCAGGTCGACTGAGCCTTTTCACAGTCACACCGATCCTCTTTTGGAAAGTTTTTTAAATATTGAGCTGAAGCTTCCAGCTCTGGAAGCGTCATAACAAAATTCTGGTAAATGGTTAGGCCGAATGGAGCTGAGGAGGTCAGATTGGGCTCCTTTCCCCTATTAGGATGGAACTACCTCAAGAGATAATACCTTCTCCCATGAGAATAGGAACCATCTCCCATCCATTCAAGCTATATAAACCTCCACTTTTCCCAAGCACAAGCTAGTGTTGGTGTGTGTGTGCTAGTGCTAATTAAGTTTCATTTGGAGTAACCAGCAAGTTATCCATACTTTGTAGCTCTCTAGTTTGTGTTTAAGGGAGAATTGTGAGTTGGTTTGGTGTGAAGCCTAAAGGGAAGAGCCTTGAGACTATCATTGTTGGGGTCATCCATGGAATGCTAGCAGAAGTGTGTGGGAACCCGGATTTGTTAGAGGAGAACAGCAACGTCAAGACGTCGTTTGTAATCTCTTCTTGATTTAATAAAGATGCAACTATCGATTGATTTCCTACATAAGATGTAATTTCGCATGTTTATCGATTAATGTTTCTTGACTTTTTAAGTAAGTTGAATACAATTTGTATATTATCACGGTTGTTGTTTGTTGTTGTCTACTTGTTTCAGGTGTTCGCAAGAAGAAACAGAAGATAGTTGGAGCAAGGAAGCAAGGTTGTCATCAAACAAATAGCGTACTAAGAGGTAGGCCCTCTTAATTGGCTCTAACCTAAGTAAATCTTCCATAAAATGTATTGTTTGTGGCTAGACCCGCTCTTGGGCTAGAGGAATTGTTTGTGTCCGCACTTAAAATTTTATTTCACCACAACATCTGATACATTTAATTGGAAAAAATATTCATTATGGTATAAATATCACTTATATATTTGTAATAATTCCCAACTCAAGCAAAAATACTATTTTGGAATTGCACACCTGCCCCTTAGGATGGCACTTAGGATTTTTAAAAATTGACCATAGGGTCAAGAAGGATTTTTTTTTTGGATGGTCTTAAATCTGATATTCATAAGATTATTGTTGAATGTTTGGTTTTCCAACAAAATAAAGTTGAGACAATTAAGACCCTGGGTCTATTACAACCTTTAGCCATTCCAAGTCAGTGTTGGGAGGAGGTATCAATGGATTTTATCACAAGTTTATCCAAGTCTTAATGAAAGAGTGTCATCATGGTGGTAGTTGATAGACTTACCAAGTATGCACACTTTTATGCATTATCTCATCCTTTTAAAGCCAGTGCAGTTGCTACTGCATTTATGGAAACTATTCAAAGGCCACATGGAAACCCAAAGACTTGTAAGTGACAGAGATCCCATTTTCACTAGAAAGTTTTTGACGGAATTATTTTCTTCTCTTGGTACTAAATTAGCTCATAGCTCATCTTATCATCCTCAATCTCATAGGAAAACTAAGATGGTGAACAAATGTCTGTAAGGATATCTTTGTTGCTTTATATTTGATAAATAAACACAATGGGTCAAGTGGTTACCTCTAGTTGAATGGTAGCATAACACTTCCTTCTATACTGCAAAAAAATGACCCCATTTATGGCACTTTATGGATATCATCCACCATCCATCATGTTAGGGTCCTATAATTATAGGAAATATGATGATTCAGATATTATTTGTTGCTCTCATGATGAATCTCTTGGCTTGCTAACTCGCCCCGCTTCCTCTCCATTTCACATCATCCTTTACTCAGCTTCCCGCTTTATCACCCACTTTCCTTGTAATTCATCTGAATAGTACCCCAACATAAGCCTAATACCTGCTTTCAAATCATTAAGAATAGGTTTGTGTGACAAAAAAGGTTATATATTGCAGAGCTTTTTGTTTTAATGCCTTGGATTTTATTGAAATTTGCATAAAAAATAAGCTCGAAAGCTTAGCTCCCACTCCATCTCCATGTGACCTGCATTCACAATACCTAAGGCTAGCCTTGGGATTATTTTTGTAACTATGGGCTTATATAAACCATCATGAAGAATGTTCCCTTGTGAATGTGGGATAAATCCCATAAAGTAATATATATATATATATATATATATATATATATAATTCCTCTTTTTACCCCTTACTTCACAAAACCCTATTAATATAAAGTTTTAAACTTAATATTAATTTCTCCCCGTAAGCCTATACTACATCTTCCCCTGCAAAGTCAACCAATGGCCCACCCCGCACTAAGAATTAAACCCCCTTCATTTTTATGTGTCTCGAGATTCATAAAAATAAATGAACGGGTAAAATTTTGTATCGCGACCTCAGCTCACCCAACACTTAACATTTCAAATTCACGCGATATGGGTGGCCCATTTTGCTACGTGGCAGCCACCAGATGGTATCGCGTTCTTTCACAATAAAACCATGTAAACCACTTTCCACTCAAGTTCACCCACCCTAAATTTCCTTGTGATTTTCACCTATCCTAAAGTTTCTCCATTATATATTTTATATCCTAAGGTATGCTAGACAGGAAAATTATCAAATATATGTTATAGGAATTAGGGTTAATTAGTGAAATACCTGAGTTATGAGAAAGCTGTAAATTACATTGCTACAGGAAAAGCCATACTTGAGGGAAAATAATACAGTGATATAAGGCTAAGTTTGTGAAATGGAATTCAAATGTAAATTTCTTTTACATTTACAGGGAGGTGTAAAATCATGTTGCAGGTGAAAGGGAAAAAAGAAACTATAGGGGCGGGTAAAATGAATTTACAGAGGAAGGTAAAGAACAAACAAGACATGGTTTTGTAAAACCATCCAGGTATTTTACAAGGGAAAAAGGAATTTACAGGTGCAGGTAAAATGAATTTACAGAGGAAGGTAAAGAACAAAGAAGCCATGGTTTTGTAAACAACACATGGTTTTTTGTTAATTAAATTATGGATTTCATTTTAAAATATTATTTATATATATATATATATATATATATATATATATATATATAGATATATATTATTTTCCAAAATATTTTGTGACACTAATGGACATAAAACAAAGGAAGCGCAGTCACAGGATCAGCCAGCAGTGAGGGAAATCTCAGAGTTTTAGTCAGAGGATCAGCAAACAATTTTGAGTCAGTTATTAGAAAAAGAGAGATACATCTGCATCTGTTAGTTTATTTGACAGCACGGCCATAATTTTGGGTCCACGTCCTAAATGTTCCCACTTCTACAACAACAGCATTTGCACAGCACTTCACCAAGTCTATAATTTTGCAGCAGTTAGATTTTTTTAGTTTAGCTATAGTCTAAAAATGTCATGTCTGTTAGAGACAGCATTTATGTAAACAGTTTATAATTTTTTATATAAATACTTCACATTTTGAAGTATTCAAGGAGATTATTTTCTAAACAGTTTGATATTTATAATTTTCTAGAACCTAAGGGTTATTGTACTAGTTTCAAGCTAAAAGATTTGATTGAGCAATAAAGCATCATATTACACGATTCCTATGTTGAGCTACTCCAGTAAAATATTTTCCAATGTCCAGTTATTTTCTGAAGTTTTCACTATCACATGTTTTCTAAATCTTAATGGTATAACAAGAAGCATATTTCAGAACATGTCTAAAAGCACTCTGTCTTAAACTGTTTTCCATTTTTATGTTTTCCTCTAATATCCAGATTAGGGAATTCTTAATTGCTCCCTAGTTTCGATTGATTCATCCATAATATGGTTTAGAGGATTCTTAATTTCCCTCTGATCTCGATTGATCTCCCTTCCATTTCGCCCATGATCTTGATTGAGGAATTCTTAGTTTCTCCTTGATTTCGACTTTTCATCATTCAACCTAAAGATCTGAAATGGCTCAGTTATTTTCCTTGTAAACATTTCCTTTAGAAACTTGATTATGCTTTGTTGCTTGACTTTTGACTCCACAACCCAATGGTAAACAGATCTGCATCTGTCCATCTAAAGCAGTAATCTCCCCACCAAACCAAAATCAATCAAAACCAATCAGTCCCACATAGCTAGCCTAAAATTTTTCCAAACAAAGTTAAATCTGAAAGAGAGAACCCTCTCTAAAGCTGGCAGGGCTAGATCCCAGCTTCCAAAGTAGGTTTGTAGTTACCTCGGTGATTTCTTTCTTCAACCTTGAGAAATTTCTGAGTGGTAACACATCACATCATCTTTAAGAGAAAATTCTAAGGTTCAAGTAGTGGAAGATCACATCGAGCATCAAAAACAAGTTCTCCAACTCTTAAAGGATAACTGCACTATGGCACAAAATCGAATGAAACATTAAGAAGATTAGAATCACAGTAAAGGAAGTTTTTATGTAGATGACTAGGTATTTTTATGGCTACAACCATACAAAGAAATGTCCCTCAAGCAAGCTAAGAAGGATAATAAATTATTACCCAAGTACTATGGTCCTTACAAGGTGTTGCAAAATATTTGTACTATGGCATATAAATTAGAGTTTCTTGCATCTTCCCAAGTACACCCATTTTTCCGTGTTTCATGCTTAAAGAAGGTTATCAGTGACAAACTCCTAGTTCAAGCAGTTTTTCCAGAACTTGACAAAGAATGAAAAATCATATTTGAGCCTAAATCAATCACAGAAACAAGAACCCGACATCTACAAAATTGATTAATTTTAGAGTATCTCATTAAATGGAAGAACTTACCCGTTGAAGATTCCACATGGGAGGATGAGAAGTTTATACAGAATCCTTAGAAACTACTCAAGCGTTGATGACGAAACTTTTTTGGGCAGGGGCATGTTAGTTCCCTATAATACTAGGGCATTCGCCTTATTGTTATTTTTACTGTAGCCCCCTATTTTTATTGTTATGCCCATGTATCCCTCGTGTTATTATTGTCGTGCCCCATAGAATCCCACTATTGTTATTGTTGTGCCCTTAAATTATTATTGTTATGTAGGCTCTAATTAGATTGTGACCCCTTAGACTCCTATATATACCAAGGAGGTCTTATCATTTGCATCATTCAAGAATTTTTCATTTATGTAATGTAAATAAGGTTTCCCCCTCAAAGATGACAATTTTTAAGTCATTGATCTATCTTTTCTTTTTTTCTTTGAGTTGGTTGCATAACACATTATGGCTAATGTGTTGTCTTTGATGGAAACCTACTACATAAATATGTCAACGTTGTCATAACTTGATGATTATCCAGATTAATATAGATGTTGTAGATGGTATGAACACAGAAATGACAGTTCAGAGATAGATGGATGTTTAAGGTGAATTTTCAAGAAATTATACGCAGATCATATGAAGAAGGGATGCGTACATCCGTAGATATTGTTAATGAAATTCGCGTACATAATCTGAACCATGATAATCTAGATATTGGGGTTCTTTACCAGGGTATTGTCCCATATTAAAAGGAGCAACAACAGTTATTTTATCATGTCAAAGAATACTAATGACGTTACCAAGGGATTTGCCTAAGGTATTGGCTAAGGCTAATTCTATACAAGGATATGGGGATCAAGGTGTTAGGTGTGCAACAAATGGATTGCTTATGAATTATTTGATTTGAAAAAAGGCGTGCACTAGGGATTAAGGAGAAGAATCGGATCTAAAATATCTGTAATGAAATTTGTGGAGAGTGAAGTTGTGTTTGCAGCAAAAGTTTTCATATGTATAACTAGGTTTTTCTTTGGATAGTCGTGTACATATGCGAATCTGGTTTGGTATAGTCGCGTATAAATTCTACGAATTTATTCTATATGTTGAGATATGTACACGGGTGTTATGCATGGTAGTCATGTACATACAATCATATGATTCATGGAAGTTGTGTATATATTCTAGGGTTTTGCAATATGTCTTGAAGATGACATTTGATGAGTTATGTTATGTTTGTTGTTGTTTGTCAATGATGTCTCTATCTTGATGATCTATGTCTAACAGTATTGATTGGGTTGAATATGGAATGGTATATTGATTGGTAATGATATTGTAGTGTGGTGATTTGTGATTGGTTTAGTAATATGTGATTGGTTCAGTGATCTATGGTTGCTGCAATGATCTATGTATGGTCCAGTGATTGATGATTTAGTGTCCAGTATTCTAAGATCTATACACAGGTGTAATACAGAGGAAGTACATACATACGCGGGTCTACTTTATAGAAGTAGTGTATACATTCTAAAGTATATTTGATCATGGTTTGCAAGAACAACACAATGTTTTTGTGATGATTAATAGTATATGGTTTGGTATATTGATGAATGGTTGTGCATTGGTATGATTTGATGGTTTATATTTGATATGCATTGGTTTGATCTAATTACAATGGTTGATTGAGATTCAGTTCAATGATTGATGTTATAGTGATTCAATTGGTTTAGTGATTGTCTTTCAAATTTAGTATTCAGTTTGATATTGAGCTTAATGATGGGTGTGGGTCTAGTGTGAAAATATGATGAAAGGTGGCCTACAGGTTTTGATTTTTTCATTTAGGTGGATCCAGTATGAAATATTATGAAAAGTAGTCCACAAGAGGTGTTGAGGCTTAGAGCCTTCAGTGAGGGAGTTGGAGCTTCCTTCCAAAGGTAGCTGATAAAAATTTACATGGGGTAGGTGCTCCCTTCCGGTAGGATCCGTAAATGATATCAGGGGGTTGGAACTCCCTTCTAATGGGTGTTGGAAAATGGGAGGAGTTTGTATCCTTCTGCAGGTGGATGCCTGCGTACTGGTAAGAGACCGCACCATTACAAGATGTAATGAAGTTTTCTTAATAATAAAATAATAAGACAGAGACGATGACAGTGGTGGTTTTCTCCCACATTGGGTTTCCACCTAAAAAATCCTAGTATTTTTATGTGTTGTTGTGTTTCTTATGTGTGATGGTTTATTTTTCTCTTATTGCTCATGGTCACTATTTAATTAATGAATATTGAAATAATAAAGTACTAATTGAAGATGAATATCTGATGAAACATATAAAAAATATTTTTCTGGATATACATGGTTTGCATTTACCATAGTCTCGTACATACGCATGTTTCATGAATGAAAGTAGCATACATAAATTAGAATATGAAATGAAAAGTTAAAGTGAGTTTAAAATGTTGATGTCCCCCCAGTGTTTTTCCAACAATTGGAATCAAAGTAGATCACTCCAGCAGAATCTTAACCATTTGAGAGTGGATCAGAGACAATGGGAAAGAAGAAAAAGAAGGCAACTCAAAGGAAGAAGGAAGTCCAAGAAAATCGTGAAAGTGAGACGTCAGATGCAGTTATGATTATAGATGTCAACAAATATTCAGCTACAAGAGCACCCCACTTTCCATTGATCAAGAATGAAGAAGAAAATAACAAAGAATTATCAAGTACTAGTTTTTGTTCTACTTGTGATCCATTTCCCTTTTCATGTAATATTGATGATAGTGAAGATGACAATGAATCAACTGAAATTGCTCTCATGGGTAGAAGTGAAAGGGATAATCTGCATGCAATCCATGAAGGATAAACAAAGGAAGATTGCTCATCAAGTAACCTTGTCTCTAAAGGAACTAATGATATGTCAAAAGATGAGTATTATAATCAAATAACCTCTATTATGTTAGATGGAGTTACTAACTCAAAAGGAAATAGGTTAGAAAGAGCTCTTAATCTTAGAAGAAAACTTGTTTTTTCTTTGAAAAGGATTAATTATCTTAAGAACAAGTTGTAGGCATATGAAAATAGGGATCACGATAAATCGGTAAATATTGTAGCAAAATCTAATTAGTATTGTGAAAGACTTGAAGCTGATATCACCTCTCTATATTCAAATCTTGAAAATTCAAACAAACGTAATGAAGATATAATCCAAGTATTTAAAGAATAATAGAATGGGTTGAAGGAAGAGATTATCAAATTAAAATAACAAGTGGAAAAAGGAAGAAAGGTTGAAGAAGGAATGAGGAAGCAGTATCTAGAAAAGAAAAATAGTGTCAAAAACTCGAGGTTGAGGTAAACATTCTAAAAGGTAAATTAGAAGAAAAAGATAAGCAATTGATATTTCAAGATAGCTCAAATATATTGGACAATATTCTTAGCAATCAAAGGTCTCCCTCCATTAAATATAGTCTTGGCTTTCATGAAAATGTAAAAGGAGAATCTAGCTCACAAGCTTGTGCAAGCAATCATAAGGTTATCAAAGCAAATTCTAAAAAACTAGATAAAGAAGTGAGAAGTCAACCAATCCAACAACCAAAGAAAGAAAATATTCAAAGGAAATCATTTTCTCCTAATTATAAAAGTAACAATCGATTCTCTCCTCTACACAATAATGTTGAATGTTTTATCTATTGTAAATTTTAACACTTTGCAGCTAATTGTAGAAGCAGATTCATAGGAAGATCATCATCCCCCTGGTACTCAAGTTTCTTTAAAGGATATTGTTTTTATTGCAACATCTTTGGTCACAAATCTATTGATTGCAATAAGAGGAATATGAAACCGAAATATTATGATTCCTTTGCTCCCTTTTCTGGTCATATAAGATGTTATACTTGTAATAATTTTGGGCATGTAGCAAAAGAATGTAGTAACAAGTCAATGAATCCACACAGATGACAAGTTGGTTTCCTCCAAGGTAAACAACCAGACAATAATATTTTTACCAAAAGACCTGAGAAAGATGAATCCTCTAGAAATTCTCATATTAAGAAAAGGAAGAATAACAAATAAGGTTTGGCCTTTCTCTTTGCTCATTTGAATACAAAGATGAATGGTGTGACTGTAGAAGTGAATTTGAGGTACATAACCTCATGGAGAACAGGTGATGATTATTAGGTCCACGGAATCAGTAGTGTATGATCTCAGGGGGGGAGCATTGTATGCATATCTTATGAAGGACAGCCACATGTATATGTTGTTTTGGTTGAGACAGTTACGTGAAAATTTCTCAGTGATGAATAAGCAGTGGCACAGATTCAAGGAGAGCCTCTCATATGTTTTTATCAGTTGGTTATTGGCATTCTAGCCCTAACCTTGGTTTACTTCATACTGTTAATAATGCCCATATGATGCTTAGGAATGATGTTGTTTCATGATGAGTTTATGATTAGTTACAAAATCCTATATTGATGTTGTTAAAAATCTTCTTGATGCATTTGTTGATTAATGAGATGGATATAATATCATATTTGATGATGAAGAGTTGGAACAAGTTCAGTGGGAGCATCTACTATGCTTCTAATAGTGCATTGTTGGCATTATGGTTTCTTGAGAATTTCTTGTTGCATGTGTCTTATGATGACTACATATCATTGTTGGCGTTTAGTTGTTGTTGTTGTTATTGATGAAGATACATATGATGTTTACATTCTATCATTAGTGATGATGAAGTTATGGGTGATTCTTATATATTGATCAAGTTTCACTTAGTGAAGTTGATCCTATTTGATTCACTTGATGAAGAGGATGTGTATGGTATGGTCATTGTTGACATTGGTTGTTGATGATGAGTTCATGATTTACTCCCCATTGTTGGCATATATGTTGTTTTCATTATGGCATGGGTTATCAATGATGCATGGATTGCATGTTGTGAATATATAGATGTTGTTTGAGGAAAAGTTGTTGTTGTCAAACACTGATAAGGAAGATACATATGTTATATTCATTGAATATGTTGGTTGATGATGTTGTTGATCAGTTCTATGTCTTGTGATGCTAAAGGTATTATTGGTTCTCACATATGTTGTTGGTGCATGGAAAGAATATGCATATGTTTCCAATGGTGTTGTGATACAATAGATTGATATGTCTTTGGTACTTGAGGATTGTGGCTCTTCCTACAAATGGAAAGAGCATGTTGACCTTGATGATATGAGGTCAAGGGGATGAGTTGATGATAGATCTCTACGGAACAATCTTATGCTTCTGCTACAGTTGGTTGGTAATGCTTGGAAGCATTACATATTTGGACACATGTTCATGATTGATGCTACATTTCCTTATCTTATATTACTTCTTGATGAAGAGGATGTTCATGTTGCTATCATTATGACATATATATTGCTTATATCATATGTTTTATGTTGCATATTCCTATATAGTGCATGGTGGTTGCTGATGGCGATCATGGTCTTTCTAGCTCACTTGAGGTCTATGGTTTTGGTTATAAATGTCATATATGTCTCTTGATGTAAAGGTCATGAAAATATCCAAGTTATAAATAATTGTAAAATTCAGTCATGTCTGGACTATTAGGATCAAGTCATGTCATGTATGTAATCCCATTATGTTGGGACATTGATGGAAAATTTTGGTCCAATATGTAAACCCCACAAGTTGGGTAATTGATGTAATCATGGGAGCATAGATTCATTGGTCATAGGAAAGGTCATATTTGGTTAAGTCATAAAGTCTTGTACTCTATTGAATACTTATAATATGCTCAGGGGGAGCATGGTCAGTATGCGGTCTTCATACTTAGTAGATCAAACCTATAGTGATCCTCTCTACAAAGGGGGAGAGAAGCCTTCATTCAACATTGTTCAATTATTTTCCCTTGGTTTCAAAGGGAGAGAGAATCTTGGTGTTTGCATAAGAATGCTTGGAGAGAAGCTTGGTGTGTTTGAGAGAAGACTTGGTGTTTGCAAGTGGCGTCCAAACACCAAAGTGGTTGCCATCAAGTCCAAAGGGGGATATTGTTGGCATTATGGCTAATGTATTGTCCTTGATGGAAACCTACTTGATAAAGATGTCAACATTGTGATAACAGGATGATTATGCAGATTGATACAGATTCTACAAATGGTATGAATAAAGAAATGACAGTTCAAAGACAGATGGATGTTAAAGGTGAAGTTTGAGAAAGTATATTTGGATCCTATGAATAAGGGTCATGTATATATGCGGGTCTTGTTAATAAAAGACGCGTACAGAATCCAATCCATGGTATTCTAAATACCAGGGGTCTTTACCATGGTATTGGACCATAGTAATGGGAGTGACAATGGTTATTTGATCTTGTACAATAATACTAACGACATTACCAAGGAATTTTCCTAAGGTATGGGCTAAGGATAAATCTATATAAGGAGATGGAGATCAAGGTGTTATGTGTGCAAGTAATGGATTGTTTATGAATGATTTGATCTGAGACAGGTGTGCACCAAGAAGTAAGGAAAAGACTTAGATCTAAAATATCTTAAATGAAAGTTGTGGAGAGTGAAGTTGTGTTTGCAGCGAAAGTTCTCAGATCTGCACGCAAGTTTGTTTTTGGATATCCGCGTACATACGTGAATCTGGTTCTATATAGTCACGTATAAATTATGCATCTTTATTCTGTATGTTGAGATATGTATGTGGGTTTTATGCATAGTAGTTGTGTACATATGTTGATATGCTTCATGGAAGTTGCATATATATTCTAGGGTTTTGCATTGTAACTTTATGATGACATTTGATGAGTTTTGTTCTATTTGTTGTTTTTTCAATGATGTCTCTATCTTGATGATATGTGTCTAACAATATTGATTGAGTTAAATATGGAATGGTATATTGATTGGTAATGATATTTTAGTGTGGTGATCTGTGATTGGTTCAGTAATATGTGATTAGTTCAGAGATATGTGATTAATGCAATGATCTATGTATGGTCCAGTGGTTAATCATTCAATGTTGAGTATTCTGATATTTGTATGCATGTGTAATACAGAGGAAGTGCATACATATGCAGGTCTACTTCAAAGAAGTAGCATAGACATTCTAAAGTATATCTGATCAGGCTTTGTAGGAACATCACTATGTTTATGTGATGATTAACAGTATATGGTTTGGTATATTTATGAATGGTTGTGCATTGGTGTGATCTGATGATTTATATCTGATATGGTTTGGTTTGATCTAATTGCAATGGTTTATTGAGATTTAGTTCAGTGATTGATGTTACAGTGATTCAATTGGTTCAGAAATTGTCTTTCAGATTCAATATTCAGTTTGGTATTGAGCTTAATGATGGGTGTAGGTCTAGTATGAAAATATGATGAAAGGTGGCGTAAAGGTTTTGATTTTTTGAGTCAGGTGGATCTAGTATGAAATATTATGAAATGTGGTCCATAAGAGGTGTTGAGGGTTGTAGCCTTTAGTGAGGGATTCAGAGATTCCTTCCAGTGGTAGTTGGTAAATTTGTTCAGGGGGTTGGAGCTCCCTTCTAGTGGGTGCTATAAAACGAGAGGTTGTAACCTTCTTCTGGTGGGTGCTTGCGTACTCATAAGATTTTGTGCCAGTACAAGATGTAATGAAGTTTTCTTAATAATAAAAGAAGAAGACAAAGACAACAACAGCGATGGTTTTCTCCCACATTGGATTTCCACCTAAAACATCATGGTATTCTCATGTGTTGTTGTGTTGCTTATGTGTGATGTTTTATTCTTCTCTTACTGCTCATGGTTATTGTTTAATTAATGAATACTGAAATAATAAAGTACTGGTTGAACGTTAATATCTTATGAAACATATAAAAAGTAGTTATTTGGATATACACGGTTTGCATTTACCACATTCGCATACATATCCAGGTTTCATGAATGACAGTGGAGTACAGAAATCGGAATATGAAATGACGAGTTCTCAGTATTTTTACCAACAGTTATTAAATATTAAATAGTTAAAAATAAAAAAATAAAAATAGTTAAATAGTTTAAAAAATGTATTTGGGAAAGGACAAATTATTACTGGATTCTGACAAAAAAATATAAAATTATAGTTAAATATTAAATAGTTAAATAAAAAATAGTTAAAAAATGTATTCCAAAAAGGACAAATTACTGGATTTTGCCCAAAAATATAGAATAGATAGTTAAAAATAAAATAGTTTTAAAAATGTATTCCAAAAAGGACAAATTATTTGATAATAAAATATAGAATATTTAGTTGAATATAAAATAGTTAAATAGTTAAAAAATGTATTCCATAAAGGACAAATAACTGGATTTTGGCCAAAATATATATTTCGGGCGAAATTGTGGCTTTAGTAGACAATGGCATCAAAAAACTCCAAGAAAACAATTAAATATAAAGTATATATACACAATTAAATATATATATATAAATATAGGCAATATATATATATATATATATATATATATATATATATATCGACAATTTTTTAATAAAAGTCTCATATATTGAGGGAATAAAAGTCTCATATATTGAGGGATTTCAATAAACGTAAAGTAAAAAATTAGAAATAATATATTTAAAAAAATTTACTAAATCTCGTGCTAATAAATATTGTGGAACATAGATAAAAGTAAAACAATATTAAAAAATTTTCCACATGGCATTTTTTATGAATTTCTTGATTTTTCCTTAGGAGGCCACTTTAACACTGAAATTTCGTCTAATATGTGAAGAATCATTGAAGGCTTTCTCATTGCCTTGGTTGAAGATATTCTTGGAGATATGTGAAGATGATGTTCAGGACTTATTGAAGATATTTTTGAAGCCTTGAGGAATCACTAAATTATCTTGAAGTTGTGGGTTGGAGCCCTAGAGGTTAGATCCTTGGAAAGATCAGGTTGGTACTTGTATTGTAGAGAGGATTGGAATCCTCAAGAAGACCATGTTGGAGCTTGATGGAGCACAAGGTTAGAGCCTTGGTAAAGTACAAGTTGGAGCCTGGTTTGATTGAAAATTGGAGTCTTCATCTAGAATTGGACCTCTGAAGAAATCATAGGTGTTATTGTACTAATTTGAACTTGAAATATTGTAAAAGAGGATTCAATAAATTATTTATTTGTTGTACATTTTTTGTGTTCTGATTTATTAAGTGATCTTAACAGGCATAAAATTAATAATTGTGAAAGAAATATCGATTCACTCTACCTCTTAGTATTTCCAACATGTCATGCTTCCAAAATCGAAGGAAGGATTACTTGGAGCCCCAAATGTAATCACACTTGCCTAGCCAACAAAATTGAGTCACTTATTCCTCTATTCCAATCCCAGTGGAGACTTCGAATATGTCACGACAACATTAGTAGTAAAAATCACCTAAATGAGTACAAGCACATTATGCTTACCTCACTATCATTTTGGGGTATCCATCAATAACAACCCAGTTGTAGATCTGTTATAGTCAATTTATTTTATTCAGAAAGAAAAATAGAATAATATATATAAAAGGAAAAAGAGAAAATATAGATAAAGGGACATTTGTATATATGTTTTGGAGTTTGAGATTTTTATCTAAGAAATGGTGCAGGCCCAACGGTTCAAATTATAAAAACATATATATTAAACATATTTTATTTAGAATTGGGCCAACCTCGCCAATGAAAATCGAAGGAAGATTTAAAGGGAGTGTGACTTTTGTGGCCTGGTGTCATTGGCCAAAGTTGGGTCGCGCGCATATTGAACTCGACATCACAATTAGCTTAGAGGTTATGCCATAGGGTGCCCCTGAGGGCAGTCTTGGAAATTCAATCATCGAGGTGATCGACGGTTATGATCAACCCCGATGGCACTCCCCAATGAAACGAATTACCGCCCAAGGTGCCACCAATGGCAATAAGCGATTTCCACTGATACAACTATGCTACGGAAAGTGAGAGTGATCAGGCGAACGCGCTTCTATATCAATAGTTCCATGCCATCTCCACGTCACCCCTCCACACTCCACTTCATCCACCCTTTTTCCACATCACCTGCCACGCTGGCCTACACATCATTCATATGTACTCCTTTGTCTTCATTGTCATAACT
This sequence comes from Pinus tabuliformis, assembly GCA_031772625.1. NCBI lineage: Eukaryota > Viridiplantae > Streptophyta > Pinopsida > Pinales > Pinaceae > Pinus > Pinus tabuliformis. Next base: position 1,510,658,700 of record CM062819.1, on the reverse strand, counting down.
ATGTTTCTTTCCCGCTCTTTCATTTATAAAAACCTTGTGTTTTCCCAATTCACCTATTTTATTTGTCATTTTCATACGGATCATTGTTTTCTTCAACAATTGTAACTTCGTCACCAATTTCCTCTAAAATTACCAAGTATTTAAACGACTTTAACTACTCTGTGTTTTTTAAACGAAAATCTAAATGACTAAAAAAGTTGCCTTATCTGGTTCTTTGACCCATATACCTCTCATGGACATGGAGCATGACATTTTTTACCCTATCTATCCAATAAACTTAATGGAAATCCATCATAATATACTTGTCGGTCAAGTTGAGTCAAAACCATCCCTAAGAATGGCTAAGTCGGGTTTAGTCTCTACAATTATCCCACAAATTTATTTTTTCCCAAAATTTGTTAGTTGGTTGACTTCATCTTTATACTAATATAAATGTTATTTAATTAATTCCCTAGGATAAAAAAAGTTTGCAATTCTCTTCATTTTTAATTCGAAAATCCCTAGATTTTCCTCAATCAGATAACTATACAACATTCTCTGATGAAACCCTACTATCTGTTTATCAGAATCTGTTAGCAGAGGATAGAAAAAAATTGCACAGCCTCGTCTTGCCTCCAAATGCAATTCTTCTTTCAAATTCAACTCAATTTCCTATAATTTGTTTTTCTGAGAGTGGCAGGCCAATTTTACAAGTAATTGTAAGAATTTTGGGAAAATATGAAACCTCAGTAGTCTATTGTCAAGCTTTAGGATTGTTTCATTTAATGATGCAACTTGATGTTGTACTGGACATTCCTACCTTTTCGGAACATTCAATTAACTCATAGCTCTTCAATTTTGTAAGTTTTAACCCCGTACAGAAATTACCTACATACAAATTCTAAAACACATAAAATAAACAATGCGAGAGCATAACACATATACACTGAGATTTTCCCCTCGATCCCAAAACCGGGACTACTAGATTGATTTTTCATTGTTTCTTTCAATGTTACAATACACATTTATACATGTCGAAACATCCAATACCATGGACCGAAAACCATCGCGTCTAAAACCATGTGCGAAAACCATGCACAAAACCATAGGTAAGTCCACCCAAACTAATATAGGGTCCAAAAAAAAATTCCCCGACGCGCTGCCCTGGATCCTGTAGAGGGGGCTACCCGCCTCCCATGTGACCCCCCCCCACTGCACAATCAGCGCAACGAAGAGGGGGCTCCGCCCCCCCTCTAACCCCCCGGTTGACTAGGGTAGATAGTCATGGAAAGAATATAACACAACCCAACATTCCCCCACTTCTTGTTTTCTTTCCACAGGAAAGCTTAGTCATTTATCCAGCCATGCAATGCCCATTCTTTCTTTACAACAAAAGAACTTCTTAGAGCTCACGAATTTTGTCAATGCATCTGGAGTATTCTTCAAAATGTCCACCTTTACCAGCAACACCTTTTTGTCTTCTATCATATTCCTCACAAAGTGATATTGAACATCAATGTGCTTTGTCTTTGAATGGTAAGCAGGGTTCTAGCCCATACTGGAACACAATCTCTGCAGCCAAACTGCTTCCTTGCTTGCATGAGTGGCTGTCATGTATTTTTCCTCTGTAGTTGATATTGCCACTACAAATTGTTTCTTGCTCATCTAACTAACTACACCTCCAAATAGGTTAAACACATACCCACTTGTAGATCTTCTCTGATCCAGATCTCCAGCCCAGTCTTCATCAACAAATCCATGAATATCTAAAACTCTGTCAAATCCTAGTCTTCCTTGGTAGCACAAACCATAATCACTAGTGCCACGGAAATACCTGAAAACCCGCTTCTCTGTTGTCCAATGCTCCTTCCCTAGTTTCGACATAAAGCTTCTCAATACTCCCACTGCATGTGAAATGTCTGGTCTAGTACAAACCATCGCATACATCAGGCTACCGACTTCACTTGCATATAAAACACGGGATATGTCCTCTTCCTCTTCTTGTGTCTTGGGACACTATTCAGCAGATAACTTTACACCTACAGGAATAGGAACCTTCACTGGTTTATTATCCTACATATTAAACCTCTGCAATATTGTCTCAACATACTTCCTCTGGTTTAACCAAAGCTTCCTCTTTACCCAATCTCTTTTAATTTCCATGCCCAAAATACAGTTTGCAGCACCAAGATCTTTCATGTCAAATTAGAAAGACAATTAGGTCTTCAAATCCTGAATAATTTCTTTGTCATTTCCAACTAACAACTTGTCATCCACAGCTGCAGGGGGAAGCCTCTTTACTTCTAGATATGCTCCAAGGAAAATCTCCTTCAAAGGCCACTGCCAAAGACAAAAGAGGCTGGGGGTTCATCTCTGGCCAATATACTGTTTCTGAAGGTTATAAAAGAATTACGGTTGTTCCTCATGTTCCTCCAAATCCGGCCCAATGGAAATTTATATGGGACTTTCCAGCTCTCCCAAAAATAGACTTCTTCTGTTGGACCGTGGCACACCAAAGCATCCTCACCAGAGATAACTTGAGAAGAAGAGGAATGGAAGGACCTTCCAGATGTCCCCTTTGTAGGTCTGATGAAGAAACTACCAATCACCTGTTGCTGCTATGCCCCTTTGCTCAAGAAGTCTGGAGGGGAGTGCTGCTGTTAGAGCCCTCTATCCTTGCTCTTCCAGACAACATCCCTGCCCTGTTCAGAACTTGGGCCAGCTTATCTCCCTTCTGCCTTAAAAATAAAAGTCTCCTTAAAACCAGCTGGATGTGGATCCCTAAGTTTATTTGCTGGAAATTATGGTTGGAAAGAAACAACAGAATTTTTCGAGAAGAAAGTTGCACTACAATAAGAGTTATCTCTAAAATAAAAGCATTGTTGGGCGAGGCACTGGAAGCCAACACTTCATCAAGGAACGAAACGAGACTGCTCATAGAAGAAGAGAATTGGTTCAAAGAATTAGTTCCAAAGTTGAAGGAAAGGCCCCCTCAATCTGTTCCCGTTCATTCCAGTTGGGAGATTAGGCTGGAAGAACAAGAGTTTATCAAGTGGAGATCGGCCTTGGAAGATCACTGTTTATTCTTCGATGGGGCTTCTAAAGGAAACCCTGGGGTTGCTGGCAGCGGGGGAGTTCTATTGAGCCCTGGAGGCTTTCCGGAACTGAGATTCCATTGGGGTCTAGGAACTGAAACTAACAATAGAGCGGAGGCTCTGGCATTGTGGCAAGGGCTGACACAGGCGATCAAAAGAAATATCCTTTCTCTCTCAGTCTTCGGGGACTCAAGACTCATCATCCAGGCCATGCTTCGTCCTAAGAACTCTCACCAGGTTCAGTTAGCCTCCATCATCAGGAAAATCAGACTTCTGCTGCCCAAATTTAACAAAATATCCTTCTTTCATATCTTAAGGAACCTCAACTCCCAAGCTGATACTGAGGCCAACCTTGGTGTCCTCTGTTCCCGAAGATCCCTGGTAATTAACTCAACAGAATCTTCTTGCTCCATTCCTTAAATCTCCAGCTCGATCCTCCTTTCCTATCTGAAATAAGGGCTCCCTGTTCAATCAATTTTGTAATCCGACAATCCAAGACTGATTCCAGATTCTAGGCTCAGCCCAAAGCCAAAGAACCCTTTCAGTCATCTCGGTTGATTCTCTCTGTTTCATCCCTCAATAGGCTTTCCTAGGAAATTGATATTTGATGTTTACGGGATCAGCTTCTGAGACAACAATCTTGGATTCCCATCAGGTTTTGCTGTTCTAGCTTCCAGGTTTCAACTATACCAAGCTCCAAGGGCAGGAATTCATGATAAGTTTGTTACTTTGGAATCTCTGTATCTAGCAGACTCTTATGCTCTGTTTCCAGCAGAATCCTGCTCTGTCTTGGACGTTGTGTGTCTGTTTGGTTGAATGCACGGTACAGGTGAGCTTCTGGAAGAACTAAAAGAGTCTTTTCTGGTTCCCCATCCACTTGTCGGAAGAAAGCCAAGAATGGCAGCAAAATTCGGATCCTTCCTCTGCCTGTCAACTCTCAAGCTTGTTGAGTCTGTTAGCAACGCATTCCTTTCCAGAACTTAGATTAACTCCAGAAAGAGGATCTTGTGACTGTTTGTTCCATCTCCATCGGCTCCACCGTCCGGTCTTCTGCAAAGGGAATTTTGATTCAAGTATTAGAGCAAGCTGATCTAAACATCGAGACTCATAAAGCATCGGATTAAATAGTCAGAGACCGCAAGTTGTTTGCCCAAGGAAATTGCATTACAATTCTTCAAAAATGTCCTGAGGAATACATGTGATTGATGATTAGAGAGGGAAATCGACATTTCATTTGCCAGATTGAAGAAACTCAGTTCCGAACTGTCTCACTGGCAGCCGAGTTAGAGGTCAGCATCTCAAATTTCTGCAATCTCCCAGGGGCAACAGGTAACAGCCATTGATTGTGTGGAAAATCGCTCCTTTATTGATGTCCAGAACTTTCAGGCAGAGACTCGGCGTTTTTTCCCTAAAAGACGTTTAAGAAACAAAGCAGGTCCATGGATTCACCAGGTAACAAGAATTCTGAGGGTCAAGAATTTTGAGGATCCTTTTCAATGTAACTAGCACGCGGTAGCTGTTTTGCCGCCATTCAATAAAAAACATAACCGTTAAAGTCAAAAAAAAAACAACTTGTCATCCACATACAAGACCAGATAAATAACACGGTCACCAATTAATTTAAAATACACAGTGATTTGCGTTGCTTCTGGTGAAGCCAAGTCCCCGTATAAATGTATCAAATTTCTGATACCACATCCTTGGTCATTGTTTTAGCCCATACAGAGACTTTTTTAACTTGCATACCAGTTCTTTCTTACCCTTCACCACAAAGCCTTCAGGTTGCTTTATGTAGATCTCTTCCTCTAGATCCCTTTGGAGAAATGTTGTCTTCACATCCATCTGTTCTACCTCAAAATCAAAAGTAGCAGCAACAAATAAAATTAATCTGATAGAAGCTACCTTGGCAACATGAGAAAAAATATCACCAAAATCAATTCTCGGCACCTAGGAATAACATTTTTCTACTAACTGAGATTTGTATTTCTCCACCTTTCCTTTTGCATTTGTCTTCTTCTTGAACACCCATTTGTTGCCAATGGGTTTCCTTCCAGTCGAAAACTCCACCAAATTCCAAGCCTCATTTTTGTGCAAAGATGCCATTTCATCAACCATGGCCTCTTTCCAGAGTTTTCCATCCTCTAAATCTATTGATTCCTTCACAGTTATGAGATCATCATCAGTAATAGATAAAGCAAAATTTGAACGGAAAGCAGATGGAGTATACCTTTCTGGTTGCCTTCTTTCTCGAACTGGTCTTCTCACAACCGGAGTTTGTGGCTCTTCATCTTCTGATTCCTCTTATGTTTTAGAGTCTGATTCTTCCTCCTTTAGCTCAAACTCTATCTACCCAGGTTCCTTTTATGGGACTTCATATTTAATAACATTTTTCACCTCTATGAACACCACATCTCCGTTGTACACAACCTTCTTTGTTACTGGGTTCCAAAGCTTATAACCCTTAAACCATCCTTATACCCAATAAAGATGCACTTTTCAGATTTACTATCCAACTTTGTTCTTTTCTCCTTTGGAACATGTACATATGCATCACATCCAAATACCCTCAGATGTGAAAGAGATGGTTTCTTACCAGTCCATACCTCTTGTGGAGTCTTATCCTCCAACACTGATGAAGGTGATCTATTGACCAGGTAACATGTTGTTTCCACCACCTCTGCCCATAATTCTTGTCCTAACCCGGCACCACTGAGCATGCTTCTTGCCCTTTCCATCAACGTCTTATTTATTCTTTTTGCAAGTCCATTTTGCTCAGGTGTGTATAGAGTAGTCTTCTTTAATGTTATACCACACTTCTTACAGAATTCTCCAAATTCCTTGCTGCAAAACTCTCCATTGTTATCTATCTTCAGCACCTTTATCTTCTTCTTTGTCTAGTTTTCCACCAGAGCCTTAAATTATTTAAACCTATCAAAGACTTCAGATTTATTCTTGAGGAAATATATCCATGTATTCCTTGAGAAGTCATCTATAAATGATACATAGTACACAGACTTACCCATTGATGGAACCTTCACAGGTCCAAACACATCATTGTGCACAAGTTCTAATATCTGTTTCGCCCTCTTATCACCAGAGGGAAAACTCATCCAATTTTGCTTCCCATATACACAATTTTCACAGAAATCAAAATCCAGAGAGTTATTAGTCATACATTCTACCATACCTTTACCATGAAGTATTCGAAGGCCCTTCTCTCCAATATGTCTAAGCCTTTGATGCCATAACATGGTCTTTTCTCCAGAGACCACTAGATTTTCTGCGCCACTTTCAGGAACCACAGAACTGTATAGACTTCCAATCCGAACTCCCCACATCAATATCAATGCTCCTCGAACCATCTTACAGGTATCTTTCTCGAACACTGCTTTTACACCTGCATCATTCAGCTTGGTTACAAAAATCAAATTTGTATCCAATGCAGGAATATGCAGAACACCCAGAAGTGTTCTAACCCTTACACCTTGCAACTTCAACTTTACTTTTCCGCGACCAACGATTCTGGCCTTCCTATCATCCCCTAAGAATACATCACCACCATCATATTTCTCATACTCGCAGAACCACTCTTTATCAGGAGTGAAGTGAAAGCATGCACTTGAGTCAATCAACCATGCCTCATGATCTACATTTGTACTTGAAGAAGCCAAGTATACATCCCCACCTTCATCTGAAGTGGCTTTTGCCTCTGCAAAAGGAGCATCATCAGATCCCTTTCCTTTGTGAGGAGCTTTAGATTTACAGTCTCTTTTATAGTTCCCTTCTTTTCCGCATTTCCAACACACCTTTAAAGGTTTTCCTAGAGATTTAGATCTCCCTCCAGATTTAGATCTCTCACTCAATGACTTATTTTTGTTTCTGTTCTTGGACCATCCTCGTACAGACAAAGCATCACCATTTTGTCTCTCCATATTTTTTCGTCTCATCTCCTTCGTCAACAAGGATGAGACTATCTCATCAAACTGCAAGGCAGTTGCATTGCTACCTATTGCAATACCCAGAATATCCCACAAATCTGGTAGATAACACAACAAACGGATGCACTTATCTTCATCTGAAATTTTAATATCAACAGATAATAACTGACTTACCACAATATTAAATGCGTTTAGATGCTCTGTCACCAAGTCTCCATCTTTCATCCTCATGTTATACAACTTTTTCAGTAGGAACAGTTTATTCACTAGAGACTTAGATTAGTACAAAGTCCCTAACTTGACCCACAAATCCCTAGTAGCTTTCTCTAATACATTCAGTAATACTGAATCTGAAACATACAATCGTATTGTGCTCTTTGCCTTCTGATCCAACTTCTCTCATTCTTCATAGGACACTCTCGTTGGTTTAATACCTGGATCTATTGCGATCCACTGATCTTTATCTACCAACAAATCCTCCATCTTGAGTTTCTATTACTCAAAACTCTGACCATTAAATTTATTGATAACTATCTTTCCACTGCTCGCCATCTTCTTTCACCACCAGAATTGGTCCCGCAAATCTCCCACTGAACAGGGTCTACCACAGGCCTGAGCGAAACCCCTCAGCAACAAAGGCGTCCCCTTGAAGCCAAAACAGCTCTGATACCAAATGTAGGTTTTAACCCCGTACAGAAATTATCTGCATACGAATTCTAAAACACAAAAAATAAACAATGCGAGAGCATAACACATAAAACACATATACACAGAGATTTTCCCCTGGATCTCAAAACCGGGACTACCAGATTGATTTTTCATTATGTTCCTTTCAATGTTATAATACATATTTATACATGTCGAAGCATCCAATACCATGGACCAAAAACCATCATGTCCAAAACCATGTGCCAAAACCATGCACAAACCATAGGTAGGTCCGCCCAACCTAATATAAAGTCCAAAAAAAGTTTCCCCGGGGCCTTAGAGGAGGGTTGTCCGCCCCCCTCAAACCCCCTATGACCCCCCCGCTACACAAGCGACGCAACGAAAGGGTGGCTCCGACCCCCCTCTAACCCCCCAGTGGACTAAGGTAGATAGTCGTGGAAAGAATATAACACAACCCAATAAATTTCAGTATTGTTGGGTGTTTTAGGTTTCCTTCCTTGTTAATATACCTTTTCATGTATGTTCATGTTGATCAATTTATGGACCTGGGTCTAAATGTTATAGATGTAAATAAGCAAAAAAAAAATAGTGGTTAATTGGACTGACTTAGTCAAGATCAAACAAAACAATGAGGGACTTTCTTATTATAATGCCTCCATGTCAATTGTGTATAGAATTATTAATAATTCTTCCCCTCCCATAATTTTACCAAAGGCTCAATCTCTTTTACAAATGGGGGGTAGTTCAGTGGGTGATCATTGTGCTATGCAGTTTTAAACCATGAGATTCAAGGTTCATATTCCCGATGAGTCAAACCAACAATAAATAAATATAATTAGAAATAACCTTGATTTTATGTTCCAAAAGGACTAAATTACTCTTCTTGTCAACCTATAACTCCTCACATTTCTTTTAAATTAATATTTATAAAAATATTTGCAATTTCCCATAATCCCAAAAATTATGTATCTAAAATTAAAACCATTAACAAATCTATATTTTGTTTCTTGTTTACACATTGATCCATATGCTATAGAACCATTTTGTTCCTAGTGTGTGTAACACAGATAAATATGCTTATAGCAAATCCAAGTGTATAAATATGCTTATAGCAAATCCAAGTGTTAAAAATTATGCATCTTTAAAAAATCACTAGTTGATTGGTTTTGAACCACATCTATGGTTGATTGGTTTTGAACCACACATTGTTGATTAGTTTTGAACCACATCTATCGCTTGATGAGTTACCCTTTATTAATTTTGAACCACACATTGCTGATTAGTTTTGAACCACATCAATCGCTTGATGATTTACCCTTTATTAATTTTGAACCACATATTGCTAACCACATCTATTGCTAAATAATTTAGCTTTATTAATTTTGAACCACATATTGCTAATTAGTTTTGAACCACGTCTATTGCTGGATGATTTACCCTCAACGATTGCCAAAGAGCTAAAAATGCCCATCAAGAAATGCTTTTATTTTAATTTATTCAAAAATTAATAATTTCAAATTTAGTTTCGATATGATAATGAAGAACCTTCCATTAATGATTGAAGCAAAATTCCTCACCACATAAAACTTATCAGCCAAGTAATGAAAATGTCGGATTTGTTACTGTCGTATTCTCCTTTTGAAATATCCCTGAAAAGTGTGAAATATCCCTGAAAAGTGTGGTCCAACTTTCAATACTTATTTGCATATATGGATTTATTTCTACTTTATTCGTTACATTCATAATATTTAATATCCTCATATTTTCCCGTCCGAATATCCCTTAGAAATTTGGTCCAACTTTCACTACTTAATTTGCATATATGTGTTTATTTCTCACTTTTCTCTATCCAGTGGACACACGTCCTTAATGACAAAGACCACTACATATTAATGAGGTCTGGTTTCTTGTTTTAAAATTTCACTCTGATTTGGACAGTTCTTTCAATTACCATGACACCTACAAAGACATTTCCATCTTGAGTCCTGACTAAAAGGTAATAATGCCAACAGAAACCTTGTGGAGCAGGTTTCGTTAAACCTAGGAAACATTACAAGTAATATTATCATAAGAATTACCAGGTCAAGTTCACCAATGAACCTAGCGAAATGTATTAGTGAAAATAATTAACAGACAAGACCTTCAAGGCAGAACCTAGAGAATCAACGAGAGGTCAGGCTGCTCCTTTGCATAGATGAATCAATTTAATTTGTTACTTTGTTGAGTTCATCATCCAGCACTGTGAAACCTACCAACACTCTGCCGCATAAGAGTAATATGACCGAGCAGTAATACTTCTTTGGTTACAAGTTAGACGAATTACTCTCCTACTTGGCCGTAGGTGAAACCTGAATCCAGGATTCATTAAAGGTCAATCTTAAAAACATCACCCATAATGAAACCACACCCCTTCCCCCACCCTGCCCAACAGCATTCTAAAATTGTGTATTTATTCTCTTCCGTAGTTTACCAATTTAGTGAATCATAACCCAAAACCCCCAGTTTAACACAATTTACATGAATAATGACGTAGAAAGGTCTTATCACAGTTTTGGAGTATTCTATTGGCAAACCTCCCAATGAAGTCTATATCTGTTGTTTGTTCTGTAAAACAATTCTAGGATGAGTATTATTTTCAGAAAAGACTTTAGGAGAATTTAACTACCTCAGTAAACTGCGTCTAGGTTGATGCTGGTCCATGATAGTCTATGAAAATGTTGAATTTAGGGCAGGATTGCACTAGTATCAAATATTTGTGTTTTTCATTCAATGTATTTCAGTTTTTTAAACACAGCACCTCAAAGTGATCATATAAACACAAAGTGATCATATAAACACAAACTAAAATTTTACATATTTCCTAGGACCAGGGACGTTAATTGAAATAAAACCAGCTCTAATCTTTTACTTCTGTTACTGTTACTGTTGTATAAACAACCCCCTCAATATATTAAATCCCTACTACATTATGGTATAAGGTTAATTGGATGCCAGGCATCTGCCTAACACACTGAGTCTAGTCGCTCCCAGAAACTTTGTGATCAACGCAAGCCTACATGCTAAGAGATAGAATAAACCGGTATATCTAGATTTTCTCAAATGCAAGCCAAACACCACCACCATCAAAATCACTGAAGGTCCATTTCAATACGAGGAACCTTGTAATACAACTGCATATTGATAGCTTTTGTTCTCCATGGGCTTAAGAACCTTCCAACTCTATGAAATATCAGCCCCCAATCCACGAGCTTTACTAGAGGAATTCACAAAGCAATGAGCATTCAACTTCAAAATGAGGATCATAAGCAGTTAGTTGTCACTAACAGAGAAGATTATGATATAGAGAAATAATAAGTGGAAAATCTGATAAACGTCCAAGTGAGCAAGACTTTATGTCAACACCAATTTTGCAAAGATAAAATAAACTGGAATTATAGCAAAACAATATTGACACGGATAAACCAGAGTACCCAGTAACCAGAAGAAATGTAATAATATTCTTGAGATACATGACAACCTCAACCCAAAGATGCCATGTGGATATCGTGTTGATACCCAATAAGATCAGAAGAACAGAGATACATAATAATTGAAATCATTCGAACTTGGACTGAAGTTGTGGCATTACTGTACTTTTCCGAGAATAGTTTACAAATCGTTTTAGAAAGAAAACTGGAAAATGCAAATAGGATTCTATGGTAAAAAATGTGCATGTATCCTGAGAAGGAAAAATATTTTTGAATGCAAGCACAGCATTCAAAAGTTTCTTGAAAACAATCCAACAATCTGCAATTAGAGAAGGAAAGCAATAGTAATTCTTGGCATAGGATCTTATTAAACATCCATGATGGAAGAAAAATCAAATCTTCAACGCCCATCTTTGACCTGCCAAATTCTACTTCAAAACAGGCAGCTAATCTACAGACACAGATGAGTCTTATACACTGTCCAAAAAGTACAAACTCTCATGCTAAGTGCAATAGCTATTTGATTCAATGAACATTGTTCTAGTGTTGAAATAAAGCTACCTCTTCTGTCCCTCTTGATTTTGTATATAAAATCTGTAACCTCTGACCGTTCACCTCCAGAGATCTTAGTGGTTTTCACAGCTGGACCCTGGTCTATGTACTGGGCCTTTACCAAGAGAAACAGAGGCCAGAGATGCCCATACTCTTGCATTCTTAGCACCTTCTTGAAAGTTTCTTGTCTTTGAAAACTTTAAACGACACCAAATTCTATTCAAGTTGAGCATGTGCAGTGCATGCTTCAAAATAAGTGGTGTATTTTCACTCAGGAGTGCCAAATTTACATGCCAAATACGCCTTAACCGACACCGTTTGACCTGTAATAAGACCTTTGGAAAAAGATAAACCAGCATTCTCAAAATGAGAAAAAAAATTGCAAATGCCAGGTATGGCTCCCGCTGCAGAACATTCTTCGGAAACATTTCCCATGGATATGGAGTGTCCTCCATGCTTTGAGGACCTTCATTACTGGAAGGTCTTCTGAAACCATTGAATTCCTTTACCAAAGGATCTAGAGAGATGGGCTCAATACCTGCACATCAAGAAACTGAGGGTCGGTAAACCAGCGAACATAAAAAAAGTGACACCATAATGTGAATCTGTTGGGCTGTGGCTTAGAAGGTTGGGACAGGGTGCCACCATGTAAACAGCCCAGGTTCAAACCCTGGCAAATGTAGAACACTGTGTATGTGAGAGAGAGAGAGAGAGAAGGAAGGTGTCTGACCTCCATGAGTTAGTTTCCCTCCATCAAAGAGACTTAACACATTTCCAATAAGCCAAATTGGTTTAAGTGGACATAATAGGATACTTTTTAAATCAAGAGGGATGGAGTGCCACCATGTAAACAGCCCAGATACAAACTCCGGTGGGTGTAAAGCCTTTTGTGTCTGTGAGGGAAGATGCTTGACCTCCCAAAGTTGGTCTCCCTCCATAATCAAAGGGACTTAACACAAGTCCAACAAGCCAAATTGGTTTAAGTGGGTGATAAAAGGATACTTTTTTATAGTGAGGTACCTGTAATCTCCTTATAGAAATGTACAAGTGAATCAAGGTCTCTTGATCCACGATAGCGCACCCTTGATGTCTGGTTCTGTAGAAAGAGAGATGGAAAACTATGAACTCCATTCCTTGAAAGAACACTACAAAAACCCAATAGTTAGTTAATGGAGATCTCAAGAATAATCGCCAAATGGAAAGCAATAAAGGCCTTGAATACTGCTTTTCCATCTTATGGATAACAGAACAAATGATTATTTGCAGCTTTAACAAGCACCACTAGCAATAGGAGAATAGTGAATACATAAAATGATTGAAAGGATTATATAACTAAAACCAGAACATAAAGCCAATCCTTACCTGGGCATTAGAACAGACTCCTCAACAGCTACATGGTAAATCTTTGGAAACATTGAAGATAGGTCATCAAATAAAGATCGACATAACTTTGAAAATGGACACCATGAAGCATGAAACAGCACTGCCATGTGGGCATCACGATAACGTAGCATATCCAAGGCTCTTTCAAATGATACATCATCAAGCTTCACAAAAGAAGGGAAAAACAATATTAGCTCATGACTAAACTATCTTGTTGTGAACCATATTGGTCAATAGCTGAATAGGCAGAGAATGAAGAAAATTTCCAAAAGCAAGAAATGGAGAAGATATGAAAAACAACTCAGATCACTTTAGCAGGGAATTTCACTAGAAATTTGTCCACATAAAATATTATTTATGTAGAAAATTAGGGTGCATGCATATGTGGATAACAATGGTGGACCAAAAAATAGGATTTCCCCAATTACTTATTGTTGATTTTTGAGTAGCTTGGGAGGTGCTCCAAGCCCTAGGTTTAGGGTTTGGAGGGTGAAGCTTCACAAAAGTCATCTGTGGACTTGGAAACCAAGGTTGGAGTTTTGCACCCATCGATGTTTGGGCCAAAACCATGGAGCATTTTGGACATGTGATGGATGGAGATGATAGAGGATGGCGAGGAGAATCCAACACTTCTAGAATCATCGAAATCTGAGATGTCCTTGATGAGTTATGAATTTTTGAAGGTTGATGATGGGTTTTTGGCACATAAGTCATGTAGGCTTGGTGTGAATGTGCCAAAAGACATGTCTATTTGTGGAGCCCTTGTATGGATATAAATACAATGTGAGAGGATTCATTCTAATATCATCCAAGAGTCTGAGTAACATCTCATAGAGAATCATGACCTGTGGTAGCCGGGTCCAAAGAAGGAAAAGGCCGAGTAGCCAAGGGCAATTTTTGAAGACTATTTTGTGGGTTAAAGAAGGCCGAGGTACAGCAGAGGCAGGGCGAATTATTTCTGGGCTGTTTGGTGCTAGTATAGGGGTGGTTTATCCCTGTGATAGTAGGCCGCAGGCCCTGTAGTCACAACAAAGGCACCACAGGCCTGTTCTGGACATATTAGGAAGGCCGTAAGGCTTATTTCCAAGGGCAGATGCAAGGGAACAGGCAGTGCGGAAAGCAGCTGAACAAGTAAGGGAAGCCACACTGTTTTTGATCTGTTGCAGTGATTTGAGAGGGCTGTTAGGGTATGCATTGATACCCTAACCAGATTGCAGGACTGCAACAGTGCACCAGCTCTCAAATACAAGTATGTGGATGATTTTGTGTTGATTTTGTTAATAGGAGGATCAGATTTATTGCAGCCTGTGGGAGCGAATTGTTGAGGTTGACTTGGGTGGTTAGAAACCTCAACTAGGAGCAGATTCTACAGTGGTTGGATTGGGTGCCATTGGACTGGAGGAGGGCAGCGTGTTGGTAGCCCAAAGTAACCCTTGACAAACTGTCCTAAAGGGAGCCTGACACCTGAAGTTTGGGTGAAGTTGATGAGCCTAATGTGCAGTACATTGATGGACTAGTGGACTGCTAAAAGGCAGATTGGAGCTCAGGTATTGGCGAGCCTAGAAGAGCAAGATTGGATCAGGCCATGTTCATTGAAGCAGAAGTGACTTGCAGCAATGATAGGAGGCAGCCCTCCTGGAGACTCTGTGTTGTCCTTTGATGGACTAAGGGGCAGCAAGAGAGCAGAACGGAAACGAAAGACCGGCAGGACGAGATACAACATAGAGACTGCAGAGAGATTGTCATTGTATCTTGTATTCTTGTACTTGTGCATAATTGAGGTCCATTATTCCTTGTACGGGAGCCCTAGACAGTTGTATCATATGTTGATAATTAGTTGGGTTGAAAAAATTGTAAAAAGTTGTCTATACTTGTGCATGTGTGATTTACTGCTATTTATATTCCGCTGTGCAAGGTAGCTTTGTTGAGATTCTTGGTTTGGTAGCGTCATGGAAATTCAACACTTATCACCAAGCTTCACAAACTCTCTTATTGTGCACGATACAGGTCAATTAACAGAATAAGCAGAATGAAGAATATTTCCAAATGCAAGAAGTCGAGTAGATATGAAAGACAACTGAATTTACCTTAGTAGGAAATTTCACTAAAAAATTGTCAACATAGAAGTTCACTTATGTAGGAAATTAGAGAGAGAACATTTATGGATGACAATGGTAGAGAGAAAATTAGGGAAGGTAGCTCGAGAGGAGGCAAGATCCTTTGTTTCTATCGGTTACCCAAACCTTTGTTAGCTTTGTTGAGATTCTTGGTTTGGTAGCGTCATGGAAATTCAACACTTATCACCAAGCTTCACAAAATCTCTTATTGTGCACGATACAGGTCAATTAACAGAATAAGCAGAACGAAGAATATTTCCAAATGCAAGAAGTGGAGTAGATATGAAAGACAACTGAATTTACCTTAGTAGGAAATTTCACTAAAAAATTGTCAACATAAAAGTTCAGTTATGTAGGAAATTAGAGAGAGTACATTTACGGATGACAATGGTAGAGAGAAAATTAGGGAAGGTAGCTCGAGGGGAGGCAAGATCCTTTGTTTCTATCAGTTACCCGAACCTTTGTTCCTTCGCGAACGGGCCGGACTTTTCACAGGAAACGTAAACCCTCCCTTTCTCTTTCTTATGCGCTGCTTGACTACTTCATTTTCATAGACAGAGGGAGGAAAATGAGAGAAAATTAAGCCTTTATTATTATTGTTGCAATGACACATCTCTTACACACCTCATAAATCATATGTCACATATTTATAACACCTCTAACTACTAGTAACATTATATCGGTCAAATATGTATTACCAGCTGATAACACCACTTTATTGAGTGCTGTCACACTTAACAGTCCCCTTAAAACGAAATAACACTTCTATTTTACCCTCCTTAATACAACAAAAACACCTAACCACTAACTATGACTTTCAAAAGTACATCGATTACATATTTAACATATTATGTGACATAAATATCAGTAACATATTTAACATATTGACATAACTATGATTGTGGATATAGCCTGACATCATCATTTTCTTGCATCTTGCATCAAGTTTGTTTTTCTTCAGATATCAATGCATAAACAACAGAATCAAAACCTTTTAGATGATTTACATTGGGTTGTCATACAAACCACGCTTCTTCTAAAGTTTTATTCTCTACACTTTTGTTGGACGTTGATAGAGAAGATACATTTATGTGTGTACTACATCCACCCAATATTTGTTGGGGTGGACTCTTTCTCCAAGTACTGTTTCATCCCTTTATCACTCCATTTTGTTGTGAGCCGATTTTTTCCCCAACCCGACCAAATCGCGATTTTTATCCATAAAAATCGCCACTTTTTTTTTATACCGATTTTTTCCAAAAAATCGCAATTTTTAACCAAAAAATCGTGAATGGCGCGGGCAGCGGCTTTTTATATGCAAAATCGATTTTTTTTTTAATTCATTGTGCTGTCCGCGCGGAGGAGGAGGAGAAGAGGTGAGGGAGAGGAGCTGAAGGGTTTCCGTCGGATTTGGGAGCGAATCCAAGCGTTTTTAGGACGAATCCAAGCCAAGATCACCAATTTGTCCATAAAAAAGGTATGTAGATTATTTTTTTTTTTGTTTTGCTTCTATAAAAACTTTGTTTTTCATTGTTTTTAAAGAATTTTTTGAAATTTTTCATTGATTTGGGATGGGTAATTTGTTATGACTATGAGAACCAATTTTTTATTTTTATTTTCTCATTTTTTTAAACATTGTTTATTTTTTTTGAATTTTCATTGTTTTTTGGCATTTGCCATTGGCATTTGGTTGGGTAACTTGGGTTTGGAAATTGGGATTTTGGAAATAATTAACTTGTAATTTTGTAAATGCTAAATTGTAATTTGTATTATGTAATCCTAAATTCCTATTTTCTAATCCTTATTTTTCCATAGGTTTGCAAATTCAAAATTCAAAAACAAACATGCCAAGGAAATTGGATCCTTTCTGGGAATATGGTGAACCTAAAACTCCGAATGATAGACAAAACTTGTATTGCAAGTTGTGTGGAAAGGAGATATTCGGGGGGGTGTACAGGTTGAAGTTCCACCTTGCACAAATCCCTGGGCGTGATGTGGTGCCCTATCAAAATACAAATGCTGAAATTATCCGAAAAGCCATGAGAGCATTGGGAGAATTAGAGCACACTAAAGAGGCCAAAGAAGAACTCAAAAGGCAACTAAAAAGGTCAGCTGAAGGAAGTGGGCCAAGTGGCACTGGTTCTACTGCAGCGTCAGTCAATCCGGTAGCTGCATCATCATTTTTTGTTCCTCGAACCACACCTGGTGCACAACCAACTATCGGTTCAATGCTAAAAAGAAATGAAAAACAACAAGCTGACAAGTTGATGACAAAATTTCTCCTCTGGAGTGATATTCCTTTCAGCATTGTAAGGAATAATCCATTTTTCCAACCTACTGTTGATGCTATTGCCAGTGTTGGCTCGGGGTACAAAATCCCTTCTCTTCATGATTTCAGAGGCCGGCTTCTTCAAGATGAAAAGCGTGACTGCACCCAAAGATTGGAGGATTTTAGGGAATCATGGGCACAAACAGGATGCACTGTTATGTCAGATGGTTGGACTGACCAAAAGGGAGAACCCTTATAAACTTCTTGGTTAGTTGTCCCAAGGGGACTATGTTTATCAAATCTATTGATGCAACTCATCAAATCAAAGATGCAAAAACTTTATGTGATTTGCTGGATGTGTTTATTTTGGAGGTGGGTGCAGAAAATGTTGTCCAAGTCATAACGGACAATGCTGCAAATTATGTTGCTACTGGTAGAATGCTTATGGACAGGCATCCTACTTTATTTTGGACACCTTGTGCTGCCCATTGTATTGATTTGATGTTAGAGGACATAGGGAAAATTCCCTTTGTCAAAGAGACTGTTGACTCATCAAAAAGCATCACAAAATTTATTTACAATCACACATCTGTGCTTAGCTTGATGAGAAAATGCACCAACAACAAAGAGTTGGTGCGCCCCGCATTACGGTTTGCGACGAGTTTCATATCTCTTCAATCCCTCTTGAAATCTATGTGGGATTTGAAGAGAATGTTTCTTTCAGAGGAGTGGCGTTCTTTGCCAATGAGCCGCAAACCAGAAAGAGTGGCCGTGTGCAGACTTGTTTCATACCAAGAAGACTTCTGGGCGGGAGTGCAGGAGGTGTGCGCTGTCACTTCACTGAACCTTTGGTAAAGGTTCTTCGGTTGGTAGATGGTGAGAAGCCTGCAATGGGCTATTTGTATGAAGCCATGGACAGGGCCAAAGAAGCCATTCGGTCCTACTATGATGACAAGGGAGATGATGGGTTCCAGAGACAACTCCTTCTATGGAACGTCATTGATGAGCGATGGAACAACACACTCCATCGTCCCATTCATGCTGCTGGGCTTTTCCTGAACCCTACATTTTCTTATGCATGTGGGTTTGATTTTGATGCTGAGATCATGGATGGATTATTAACCTGTGTCCAGAAGATGGTGAGATCTCCAGAACAACTTATAGAGATCTCTAAACAAATTGAGACGTATAAGATGTCAGGTGGCACATTTGGCTTTGAGATGGCTATCATTGATAGGACGATCAAAATGCCAGGTATTTTTTAATTTGTAACTTTGTACTTTGTAACTTTGTTTCAAATTTCATTGTCTCTTCAAATTCCATTTTTTTCTTATGTTTATTTAAAATTTTTATTTGTAATTTTGTTGTAGACGCATGGTGGAAGATGTATGGTGGCAGAGTACCCCTTTTGCAAAAGCTTGCCGTACGCATCCTCAGCCAAACATGCAGCTCCTCGGGATGTGAGCGCAATTGGAGTGTATTTGAAAAAATACACAACAAGAAGCGCAATAGGTTAACAACTTAACACTTAAACATTTAAAATATTGCAAATTTCCAAATAAATTTTTGAATTCATTAAACAATATTTTTTTTATAATATTAATTATTAATTATTATTTCATGAACTTTGTACAGGTTGGAGTCCCGTAGACTTAATGACATGGTCTATGTCTACTACAATCTTCGATTGTGGGTGAGGCAACTAGACAAGACACCTGATATGGATGCCATCTCATTGGATGGGATTGACACCACTGCTGAATGGAGGGTTGAGACCGAGAGGCCTCTCATGGATCCCACTGAGGATTGGTTAGTGCAGGATGAGGGGGAGGAGGAGGGGGAGGAGGAGGAGGAGCAGGAGCAGGAGCAGGAGCAGGAGGAGGAGGAGTTGGAGGAGCAGGAGGAGGAGGTGACACCGCCTACCCGGGCTACCACTACCACCAGTAGAGGACGTGGTCTCCGTCTACCTACAGTAGCTGCTACTTCTACAGCTACTCCTTCAGCTTCTAGAGCACGTCAGACTCCACTGCCATTTCCACCACCACAGGCACCAGCATCTTCATCTAGGGGGAAAGAGAAAGCAGTGACATTTTCTCGCAAGAGGGGCAGAGGAAATCAATAGGATTAGAGTCTTAGACTTTCATTTATTGTATATGACATTATGACATGATGAGATACATTATCATATTTTTTGTTGATATTTTGAGGCTGAGTTGGGACTCAGGACTTACTATTTAGTATTCAGGACATGATTCAATGTTATGTGTGATTTTAGCGCTAGAAATGATATTAAACATCTTATATATTAGTTTTTTTATCATATTTATGTGTCAATGTATTTATTTTATGTTGTAGATGGTTTAGATATTAAAAAAATTGAAAAAAAATGAAAAAAAATGAATATTTTTGTGCCAAACGATTTTTTCCCGATTTTTTCCGCTTTTTTCCCGATTTTTACGATTTTTTCCGCTTTTTTCCCGGCGCCGATTAAATCCCGATCGCGCTTTTAACAACATTGGTTGTGAGTGTAGGTTGTGATGTATTGCTTCTTAATTCCTTATTAAGTACAAAAATCAAGAAAACCCTTGCAACAAAATTCCCTACCAATATCTAATCTGAGAATCTTAATGCTCTTCTCAATTGGTTTTCTACCACAGCCTTGAACATTTTGAACTTTGAAGTCATCAAAAACATCTTATTTTAACTTTAGAAAGTACACCCACATTTCCCTTGAAAAGTCATTATTCTCTACACTTTTGTTGGACGTTGATAGAGAAGATACATTTATGTGTGTAGCACATCCACCCAATATTTGTTGGGGTGGACTCTTTCTCCAAGTACAGTTTCATCCCTTTATCACTCCATTTTGTTGTGAGTGTAGGTTGTGATGTATCGCTTCTTAATTCCTTACTAAGTACAAAAATCAAGAAAACCCTTGCAACAAAATTCCCTACCAATGTCTAATCTGAGAATCTTAATGCTCTTCTCAATTGGTTTTCTACCACAGCCTTGAACATTTTGAACTTTGAAGTCATCAAAAACATCTTATTTTAACTTCAGAATGTACACCCACATTTGCCTTGAAAAGTCATTGACAAATAGCAAAAATACTTGGCACCAAAGACACATGTCTTCTTCATAGGCCTTGTTGCCACAAAATCTAGCAGACCCAGTGCAAAGCCTCAATAGGCAGGGCCAGACCTTGTGGAAACAAGAGAAATGGTTGCCACTGTCACCTCAGCAACCTTTCTCCTACCCTTTAGTGGTATTTGACCACAAGGGAGGCTTCCTTAGATCACCTAAAGGATATTCTAATGCTATGGCTCAAGGTGATGGATAAGAGGTCTATCAAACGAGATAAAGTATCAGCAAAGCCTAGAAAGGCCTAGATATTCTATGCCAAGGTTCAAGTACTCTACACCTAGACCAAAGATATGGCTGTTATAAGTTAAGGTTTGATTGATTTGCAGTGATAGGGTGCACAATGTCATATAACAGCCAAAGAAAAAGCCTTTCAAGGATAATCAACAAAAAGGAACAAAAGTCTTCCAATAAACACCTAGGGTTAGGGTCACTTAATGGGAGATTATTGCTGAAAACCATGCAAAAACAGCAAACAAGGATGACATCAGCCTTGACAATGAAGGATAACTATGCACAATGCTAGATTTGCTTTAACGTCATTTATTGATGCAATTCCTAATTTATTAGCCACAAACATCCAACACAAATTCACTTTTATTCAGAAATTTACCCTAGAATCCCTAGCAGCTAACCCTAGACGTCTAGGAACAAGGAAAAAAAAAGAAAATTCAATAGATTTTATGGATGATCAACACAATAATGATTAGTAGCCTGTCCTAAATGCCCTTAATGGAGTCTTCTAAGGCTAAGATTTTATGAAAAGGTTTTGATGGAATAAGGGGGGATGACTAGGGCTTCATATTTTAAAACCTTAACTATTTTCCTTGTCAAGGGAGAAAATAAATGTAAGGAATGCACAATCTGAGTTTTTGTAATGACCCACTTCAAATTATCAAGAACATGGAAATATTAGCATGCATATGAAACATGCATATGATAGCTACATATGCATGTATCGCATACACGGCATTAGTATATGTACTAACTAATTATGGGAAATACCCAAGTATTAGGTAATGATTTAATTTTTTAAGTGGTAAGTAGATACCAATGTATGTATGAAACACTTTTACACCACCATATTAATATTGCTAGTATATTATTCAAAATATATATAATTACAAGGGATTTTAGTAACTAAAAGAAAAGTATATACATATATATATATTGTCTATTATATATCAAATAAAATGTTAAGGAAATAAGAAAAATGATAATGAGGAAGATGAATTATAAGGAGAATAGCAAGTAGAAAATGTAATGTATAACAAAATATATATGCATATAGAATAAGTAAAATAGGTTAGAAGAGAATAAAGATTAAATAAGAAAAGTATAAAGATAAAGCAATAAGACTAAAATAAAAAATTATATAAATCTATAAAGTTCTAAAAATTAGATTATTAATATAAAGGAACTAACTATGAAAGAACTACAAAGAAATTAATTTAATAAATTTTAAATTTAATATAAAAAGAAGAAAAGAAAATCATTCAAGCGTGAAGGAAGTATTAAATAAACAATCCTATCTACCTAACATTTGACCGCCTCTAACATAAAAGGTGGAGCACCCTGGACGCAAGAGTACGCTCCACCTGTGATCGACTCAAAACCCTTTTGTGAAAGGCAGTGAATGGGAAGTATTATAAGAGAAGAGAGAGGGACAGAAGGGGGCTAACCAGAAGGCAGAGAGAAGGGAACGGGAAGACAGAGAGAAGAGAATGGGAAGAATGGGATAGAGAGTAAGGAAAATTGAGTAGTTGTTGTTGGGACTTTTGGGCACAAGGGACAAATTACTTCAAATTGAAAGTAATTTGGAGTTGGGTACAAAGATTGTGCCCAATTTGGTTGGGAGGTTTTGGCCATTTGGTAACGGGAGCAGATTGGATCTACAGCAGTCTGTGTATCAAATTGATGAGTTCCTATCTACCTAACATTTGACCGCCTCTAACATAAAAGGTGGAGCAAGTATGCTCCACCTGTGACCAACTCAAAACCCTTTTGTGAAAGGCGGTGAATGGGAAATATTATAAGAAGGGAGGAGGACAAAAGGGGGCTAACCAAAAGATAGAGAGAAGGGAACGGGAAGACAGAGATAAGAGAATGGGAAGAACGAGATAGATAGTAAGGAAAATTGAGTAGTTATTGTTGGGACTTTTGGGCACAAGGGACAAATTACTTCAAATTGAAAGTAATTTGGAGTTGGGTACATAAATTGTGTCCAATTTGGTTGGGAGGTTTTGGCCATTTGGTAACAGGAGTAGATTGGATCTTGTAACAAATAAAATATATATAAATAATGTAAAATAATGTAAATAATAATAAGCATAAATAATTATTAGTTAATTAGTAATTAGGTTGAAGAGGCATGTCTAAATGAGACATGACTCTTCATGAAGAGACACTTGCCTGGTATATAAGCAAGCCTCTCGTTCTCATTGTAAATCATTCATCTTATTATCATTCTTATTCATATATTTAATATAATATTTGTATCCTCATGGATATCTTGGTATTCCAAGTCTTTTGGAGTAATTAATTTGTAGAAGGAACTTTGATTCGCTTCATTTGGTATCAGAGTAGTTCAGTCCTCTAGGTTGCTTAACCGGTGCACAAAGCTTGTTCTCCAATCCAAGTCTTTCGCTATCGACTCTTCGTCAAATTTATTGCTGTTGCGGTTCAAGCGTTTCGCTAAATATTTGGGAATTCTCTGTCTCGCTACCGGGCCTTTGGCTATATATATAACAAAAATAATCATAAAGATTATTAATTTTAAAAAAAGTCATATAAAAAAAGAGATTAAAAAAAATATAGAAAAAAATCAAATTCAAAAAAAAAAAATAAAAAAAAAAATAAAATAAGTGCATAATAAAGATAAGAGGGAATCTTTCCCAAGTATATTTAAAACTTTTTATGTGGAAGCTCGTGGTTTTAAAAGCAACCCATGGTAATTGCCCATGGTATTTTAAAAAGTTAAAAAAAAAAAAAACAAAAACCAAAGGAATACGTTTTACTTTTTACGTGGAGAACATTTTAACGAAGGTTTTAAAAACAACCCATGGTAATAGCCCATGGTATTTTAACATCATGACCTTTATATTTATTAAGTGGGGTGACATTAAAAATTTATCAAGGGAGTAATTAAGTATATAAAAAAGGGGACCAATCTATTATTAAAAAAAAAAAAGTGAAACTATTATTATTATAAGATAATAAAGTTATTTTGAAAAGGGGTCTTAATATAAAGAAATACATACATATATACAGGGCAACAATATAAAGGAGTATTTTTTTAATAAAATAGTATTCAAGTTTTTAACAATCCACATTAAAGGAGAATATTTGAAAAAGATATATAAAAAATAAAGGAATTACTTAATTATTAAAAAAAGAAAAAAAAACATTAAATATATTTAATATTCAAGAAGCAAAAATGGAGTCTAATACAAAAATGAAGGCCATAAGATTCCCAGAAACCTTACCCAGAAACGGTAAAGCTTACCTAGAACAGTAAAGCGTTATTTAACATTAAAGGACAGGAAAAGATGCTATTATTTCTATTTCTCCGGCAGAAGATGCAAATTATATAACACCTAAAATCGCAAACCAACTAGTGATTCCAGAGTCAAATATAACTGAAAAATTAGATTTTTTTCGCAATAAAATATATGACATAGCCAATTTACAGTTAAACATTGAAGATTATACATTTGTATCACAATTCTCAGTTCATACCCTATGGAACTATCAAGGTGACATTATTTTGGGTTTACCTTGGATGGAAACTCTAGGTTCCTTTATTCTAAATACAAAGAAGTTTTTAACATTTTCTTACAAGAAGAAGAAAATAACGCTCCAAGATTTTACACTAAAACCATATTCAATAACACCAAAAGATATCTCAGGTATTTCAAAAGTAATGTCTCAAGAAGGTAAAAAGGTATTACAAAATATGCAAAAAGAAATTGACAAAATCAATGTTGACAAAAATGAAGAAGTTTCTCGATTTAAAAACCATAGCAAAAAATTATTGTCGCAAATTAGGAATCTTAAGAAGGATAAGAAGTCATTAGAAAACAAGGTACAACAACTTATCGAGAAAGAAGCATCAAATGTAGGAATTCAAGTTGATGACAAAACAACAAATACCGATCAAGTGAATATGACAACTCAAGAAGACAAGTCAGTTAAAGAAACGACACACTTAGATGTTGCAGTTCAGACAATGGACATCCCAAGTGAATGTTCCATAACCAATTCAACATCTTCGCCAGAAGAAAATCTAAAAACTCCATATCGACATCTGAATCACGAGAGTAGACCAATCAACCATGCTACGTATCGGTACCATTCAACCAGAAACAACAAACTGGTGTTCCATATAATAGTGATGCAACCTCAATCCAGTCTTATGTTGACAAGTCGTTACAAAATTCCAGTGATCAGAATACTATACAGAAGATTAATCTAGGATGGTATGATCCCTTCTCAGTGTGACAATTATGTTTGTCACTAAGAAGATCATATCAGCTTGTATCGACGAAGATGACTGTTCCAAGACAGAAAGACGTTTGAAGCCGAAAAAGAGATCAAGCCTTTTGTCATCGACAAGCTTTGAGGACAAAGCTTTTTGAGGAAGGAGGCAATGTAACGAATAAAATATATATAAATAATGTAAAATAATGTAAATGTAATAAGCATAAATAATTATTAGTTAATTAGTAATTAGGTTGAAGAGGCATGTCTAAATGAGACATAACTCTTCATGAAGAGACACTTGCCTGGTATATAAGCAAGCCTCTCGTTCTCATTGTAAATCATTCATCTTATTATCATTCTTATTCATATATTTAATATAATATTTGTATCAGGAATTCAAGTTGATGACAAAACAACAAATACCGATCAAGTGAATATGACAACTCAAGAAGACAAGTCAGTTAAAGAAACGACACACTTAGATGTTGCAGTTCAGACAATGGACATCCCAAGTGAATGTTCCATAACCAATTCAACATCTTCGCCAGAAGAAAATCTAAAAACTCCATATCAACCTCTGAATCACGAGAGTAGACCAATCAACCATGCTACGTATCGGTACCATTCAAACCAGAAACAACAAACTGGTGTTCCATATAATAGTGATGTAACCTCAATCCAGTCTTACGCTGACAAGTCGTTACAAAATTCCAGTGATCAGAATACTATACAGAAGATTAATCTAGGATGGTATGATCCCTTCTCAGTGTGACAATTATGTTTGTCACTAAGAAGATCATATCAGCTTGTATCGACGAAGATGACTGTTCCAAGACAGAAAGACGTTTGAAGCCGAAAAAGAGATCAGGCCTTTTGTCATCGACAAGCTTTGAGGACAAAGCTTTTTGAGGAAGGAGGCAATGTAACGAATAAAATATATATAAATAATGTAAAATAATGTAAATGTAATAAGCATAAATAATTATTAGTTAATTAGTAATTAGGTTGAAGAGGCATGTCTAAATGAGACATAACTCTTCATGAAGAGACACTTGCCTGGTATATAAGCAAGCCTCTCATCCTCATTGTAAATCATTCATCTTATTATCATTCTTATTCATATATTTAATATAATATTTGTATCCTCATGGATATCTTGATATTCCAAGTCTTTTGAAGTAATTAATTTGTAGAAGGAACTTTGTTCGCTTCAGATCTACAACAGTCTGTGTATCAAATTGATGAGTTCCTATTTAAAATTACAGTTGGCAGATTTAAGTTGTGATTAGGGCAAAAAAATCATTTAAGTTGTAATGAGAGTGTTACAAGAGTTTTACAGTTTCCTTATAGGCTTGAAAGAGAACAATTTTGCATGCAATAATGGAGCAAGATTTCAATATAAATTTAACACTTAGTCATAACTCATGACATAAATAGAAACCAAGCTTCACAAATACAATATGCAAAACGTCAAAGATAAAGCATGAAACTTACACAGTTCTCCAAAGAAGCACTTCTTTCCATCCCAAAAAAAATATCTCCATGCAAATTACCATCTCCACAAGAATTCACACCATAGAAAAGTCACATTATGCCAAGTAGTGAAAAAGAGACAAATTCACTCCTTTTTAGAGATGAGTGATGAAACGTGTGATGATGAAATGAAATGAGGGGGAACCTCTATTTATATGAGACTTAACACCCTCATTTTTACAATAATACAAGTAAAATCCCTAATTACAAGTTTACTTTGAGTGTTCAACAAGAGTGAGGTTACAAGCCAACCTCATAGCTCAAAAACATAACAAATAATGCCAAAAAATGCACACGCATGTGGGAAAAAAGCCTCCTCCACTATGACATCATCCTCCAAAAGAACTCAAAATGCCATAAGTGTCAAATGGGCTAATGAGTGCTCCATACTCTAAAAGGTAGCTTTATGTCCATGGGCATGCCTCTAAAGTGCCTCCAAACCAAGATATTATCACCAAAGTGCCCTATGTCACCCTCTAAACGGCAAGAGGGGTGACATGGCACCAATATACTCAAGCGTTGGGATCAAATAGTGATGTGCAAGCCCTCCCCTATCATCTCAAAGATAACCATTATCATCCAAGCTCCAGAACAAGCAACACCCATCAAACAGTGTCAAGGCCAGCCTAGGCATTCTGGGTCGATCTAGTGCAATGTCCCTTTCCAATCCATAGCAGCAAGGAGTTTGACTTAATAATCCATCATGACCCCCATAGGTTATAGTCAGGAAAAAGGAGGTCAACCAACTAATTATTAGATATTAATTTAATAATTAAATAAAAGGTGGTAAGTTACTTTAGAAAATAAAGTGACCCATGGTATTGATAACCACCCATGATATTTTGAGAAAAAAAACGAAGCGGCTTGAGGAAAGGTGTGTATGAGATTTGGTTTACAAATTTACTTGGAGTTCAAGCAGCTTATTGAGCAAGGGGAAATCCTTGTGCAATGCCCAACTTCGATGTTGAAACTATACACCCTAGCTAGTGGCGATTAGCGTCGGTAATGAAATATCCACCCTAGCTAGTCTACAGAAATATCATCTTTAGAAGGTTGAATTGCTTGTTCAAAGAAGTTGAATTATCATCTTAAAGAGGATCTTGAATATATTTAGGGAGGTTGAATTATCATCTCCAAGAGGAGGTCGAATTGCATATTCAGGGAGGTTGAATTATCATCTTCAAGAGGAGGAAGAATGTTCTCTAGGTTAGGCCAAATTATCAAATCCGGGAGGCCAAATTGTTATCTTTCCATAAGAGGCCAAATTGACAAATCAAGGAGGTCGATAAAATTCATAATTTCAGGGGGGCAAATTGATATTTCCCAGAGGAGGCCAAATTGTTAGCTTATAATGTCCCTTTTTTAGATATGTGCCAAAATTCCCAAAATTCCCGCTTATACATTCAAACACTTTAAATGCAATCAAGAGAAACAGACATTTCATCAAACATGTGGTGTGAAAATTAAGTAGTAAACCCTCATACAATAAAATGCACAATGAAAATCCAAATGAGCACCAAATAATAACTCAACCAACTCTTCATTTCTATCAATTATGAAATTACATGCCAATGCTTAAGATTTAGAACCTGTAAATACTCTTGCAAAATGGCATTCTCGGCTAAATAATAATCTCCAATGTTGAGCACTAATGAGAAACTTGATGGCTCCTCCTCTAGACTACCTAGGGTGGTTGAATCTCCCCACCAAAACTAGCTTTGGTCGGCTAGGGTGGACATCACACAACCGAAACTATCTTCTTTAAATAGGTTCACACCCTCACACTCAAGCTCCAAGAGCTATTGAATCAATAAGAAGAAAAATAACCAATGCATGTTCATGAGAGAGCTCTAGTCTTACCTTTAAGGTCATGAGCTATCAAAAGACCATGGGTGAATACCATGGTTCATTCGAATACCATGGACGATTACCATGGATCATCCGAATACTATGGGTGATTACCATGTGTCCCCTTTTTTCCCCTTCGGTGATCTCTTGGAAAGGGATATGACAATCCTCCCTTCAAGAGATTGCTTGTCCTCAAGCAATTCCAGATTTTGCACATCAATACCAAGATCCCAAATGAATATGAAGAATTCGTGTTGCATCAATAAAATGAAATCCAAAAACTGTATGCCAAGACCAATCCCTGGATCCCAAACCTTGATATCATCATATATCCTAAAGGTGGTGGCATATTTGAGTAAGCCAACCAGGGAAGGATGTCAAATTCTTCCTCCCATGGGTGTACTCCACCTGGATCCCATTTCCAACTTGGGAGTCCATTATGCTTCCACTGCACTACTTTGATGACATCTGGAATACCAATATGTTGGAGCTCTATCTCTTTTCCATGCATCCCCACAAAATAGCCATCTTGTAGAAACAACCTGAGAAACCTGTAAGACTCTGCTCTTTTCTCCATAGAAGGAAACATCTTATAACCATCCATCCCATTCTTATGTGTCATCAATTCATCTATATGTGGGTTGGAAAACTGCTCATGTGGACTTATGGTAGTGCAAGGCCTGTCTATGTAACGTTGAAGAGGGTTGCTCCACAATTCTAAAGTGGATTTTTGTTGCTGCCTCCTTAGCACTTCTAATTGTCCCTCAACATTAGCAAGGATAACAGTTGTCCTTGCATTCTTAGCTCCTAAGGCCTCAAGCTCACGATCTTGTTGTAATATCAAGTCCTTAACCATCTTGATTTTCCCCTTTGTTGCATCAAGCAATTCCAGATTTTGCACATCAATACCAAGATCCCAAATGAATATGAAGAATTCGTGTTGCATCAATAAAATGAAATCCAAAAACTATATGCCAAGACCAATTCCTGGATCCCAAACCTTGATATCATCATATATCCTAAAGGTGGTGGCATATTTAAGTAAGCCAACTAGGGAAGGATGTCAAATTCTTCCTCCCATGGGTGTACTCCACCTGGATCCCATTTCCAACTTGGAAGTCCATTATGCTTCCACTGCACTACTTTGATGACATCTGGAATACCAATATGTTGGAGCTCTATCTCTTTTCCATGCATCCCCACAAAATAGCCATCTTGTAGAAACAACCTGAGAGACCTATAAGACTCTGCTCTTTTCTCCATAGAAGGAAACATCTTATAACAACCATCCATCCCATTCTTATGTGTCATCAATTCATCTATATGTGGGTTGGAAAACCGCTCATGTGGACTTATGGTAGTGCAAGCCCTGTCTATGTAATGTTGAAGAGGGTTGCTCCACAACTCAAAAGTGGATTTTTGTTGCTGCCTCCTTAGCACTTCTAACTGTCCCTCAACATTGGCAAGGTTAACAGTTGTCCTCGCATTCTTAGCTCCTAAGGCCTCAAGCTCACAATCTTGTTGTAATATCAAGTCCTTAACCATCTTGATTTTCTCCTTTGTTGCAAAAAGGCCTTCTGTAAGATATTCGATTTTTTCGTCAGTCTCTCCAGAAATAGAGTTGGGAATCTTTTCCTCAAGACTTTAACACTTCTCCTCTGAGTATTCCCTTCTAGGAACTATTGCAAATGCCTCCTAGGCTGCTTCAATTTCATGTGTACAAGGAATGCCCCTTTTACGAACCTTAGAAGGTGACACCTCAATTTCCTTCAAAAGGATGGGCTTCAGCCATGGCTCTATCACCTTTAGATCTAAAATCTCTGTTGTCCTTCATGGCTTCTAATAATGCCCATGCTCCACCCTGCTTTATCACCTTCGTGAAATTTTTATTATAGCCTTTGAACACCTTTGTCAAGTTCTTATTATAATCCCCAAGGATCTGAAAAATTCGACAAGCACTCCTGCAAGTTTAACTGTGTTTTTCTTTTCTTCTGGCTTTAACGATTTTCCCAAGGAACCCATCAACATATCGTTGAACTGATATCAAAACTAACCTTTAATCTATCTTCCACTGACAAACAACACCAAGCTAGCAGGATCCACAACTCTGATACCACTGTAATGTCCCTTTTTTAGATATGTGCCAAAAATTCTCAAAATTCTCAAACCTATGTTGCAGGAAACACTGGTCCCAAGGGCGTTTCAGGCCTGAAACAAAACTGAAACGTGGAAACGCGTTTGGTATGGCCTGGAAACACGTTTTCGGCCATATTGGTACGTTTCATGTTGGGGAAACGTGGCCCAATATGGCCGTAAACGACTTTCCAAGTCAAACGGTGGTGTTTCCACTTTTAGTTATGTTTTTTTCCAATTTTTTTATTTAGTTTTTTTGCTTTTATTATTTTATTGGGCGAATAAAATATATTTTGGATGCTTCTAGATGGCTCTCTCAAGTTATAAAAAGACTCGCCTCATTCCCTCATCACACGAATTGAGCAAGTCGTTTCACTTGGAGACAGACGATTTTAGCAAGGAGAAAAGAGGAAGAGAGCAGTGGTTTCAGCTAGGGCGTTTTCAACAGTGAGCAAAGGAGATTTCAGCAGCAAGAGAAAGAGATTTCAGCAGCAGATTTGGAGTGCAGAGTTCCCGGCTACGACATTCCTCTTGTCTTTTCTGGCATTTTGGGGTAGCTTCAGCTACAAAAAATTAATTTGGGTAAGAAGCATTCATTTTCTTAGTTTTTTCCTACTATTTCTTCTATTTTTCGAGGGTTTATGCTTCCAAATATATGAAAAACGTTTTTTCTTTACAGATTTGTTTTTTTTATTATTTTTTTTTTGCAGTAATGGCTTCCAACCAAGGCGCAAGTTCAAGCCCTAGGTCCAACCCAATGGTTGAATATTATCTTCTTTGGAGGCATGTTCAGAAGCTTCAAAAATGTGGAGGTGGTGGCTCATGGGAATAGCGATGTAATCTTTGCAGTAATTCGTACAAGGGCTCCTACCCAAGAGTGAAGGCATATCTTTTGCATGGAGGAGGGCGTGGGATTGCAGTTTGCACAAAAACAACAGACCCATTGGCAAGGAGGGCATATCAAAGAGAGCAAGAGGAGGCAAATGGAATTAAAAGAAGGCATGAAGAGCTTAGTCAAGTTACTTCTGAAACTCCACCAAACATTGAGCCAAGGATTATAGTTGAAGCAAGGAAAAGGAGAGCCAGTGCCACTCAACAACATGAGCAACCACCATCCAAAAATATCAGAGGGGCATCCGCTTCAGTGCAAGATAGCAAAATTGCTAAATTGGTGAATGTGCAAACGAGAGAAGAAACTGATTCCAGAGTGGCTAGGTGCATCTGTGCATGTGGTATCCCATTCAATGTTGTTCGCTCTCCTTACTGGAAAGATATGATAAGGGCAATTAACAAAGCTCTGCAAGGGTACAAGGGGCCCAACTATGAGAACGTCAGAACTCAGCTTTTCAAAAATTAGAAGGTACTTGTGGAGGATATCTTATCACCAATTCATTCTTCCTAGAGTAGCTCTAGGGTTACCATAGTCTCAGATGCATGGACAGATACACCATTGATAAATATCATTGTCACTTCCCCCAAAGGAGCAATGTTTTTAAAGGTGGAAGACTGCTCAGGAGAGGTAAAAGATGCACAGTTCATTGCTGATGTTATTATAAAACCTATTGAACAAATAGGGCCTAACAGGGTGGTGCAAGTTATCACGGATAATGCACCAGTTTGCAAAGTTGCAGATTTAATTATTGAAGAGAGGTATGACCACATACTTTGGACACCCTGCATTGTCCATAATCTGAATCTGATCTTAGAGGAGATCGACATCAAAGTTCCATGGATAAAGGAAATCACAGGGGAAGCAAGGGAGATCGTTAAATTCATCACTAACCACCACCAATCTCAGGCAATATTTCGAGAGTACTCCAAATTGGAGTTGTTAAAAGTTGTTGAGACAAGATATGCCTCATACTTCCTGATGTTGTGCCACCTTGTTGAGGTTAAGCAAGCATTAGTTTCTATGGTAGTGAGTCAACTTTGGGCTGAGTGGAGACAAGCAGATTCAAAGCGGAGATATATGTTGTGTAGATTGTGCCTTGATGAAGACTGGTGGAGCAAGATAGATTTCTTGCTAAAGTTCACAACCCCTACATTTGAGCTTTTTGAATGCTGACACTAACCAACCTTTCTTAGGAGAGGTATATGATGGCATGGATTCCATGGTTGAGAAAACTATGGAAATCATTTCACAAGAGTCTCCACAGCTTTTGTTTATTGATGATCATTTCGCTAATTTAGTCAAGAAAATCATTGTTGATAGGTGGAACAATTTCAACTACATGGTTGAGAAAACCATGGGAATCATTTCACAAGAGTCTCCACAGCTTTTGTTTGTTGATGATCATTTTACTGATTTAGTCAAGAAAATCATTGTTGATAGGTGGAACAATTTCAACACTCCATTGCACACTTTAGCACATGCCTTGAACCCCAAATTTTATGATGAAGAGATTATTGCTCAAAGAAATGGGAAGAGGAAGGCACCCCATAAGGATAGAGAGGTGGTCAATTGGGTGAAAAAAGCCCTTATGAGAATATTTCCCTCTCATCTACACAGGGAGGTGAAGGAAGAATTTGCCAGTTTTGTTGCAGAATTAAATGATTATTCAGATATATCAACTTTAGAGGAGAGAAGCACCATGAATCCAATTAGGTGGTGGACTTGTCATGGAGCAAATGGTGTACATTTGCAAAACCTTGCCATTCATGTTCTTTCAAAAGTGGCAAGCTCTTTATCAGCAAAAATGAATTCGTGCACCTATGGTTTTATTCATTCTGTGAAGAGCAACAGGGTACGCTCACAAAAGGCAGAGGATCTTGTTTATGCACATGCACTCCAACCTTCACCTTACATCTCGTAGGGGTCCAAAATATAACAGTGGTCCTTCTATAGAATGGGATGTGGATTCAGAAAGTCCTTATTTGGAGCTCTCTCTTGTTGCCCTGAATATTGAGGTCCAACCTGGAAGTGGAATTGGCACATCATCTTCTTCAGCACCACCATCCATTGTTGAGCATGCTTCTGCTTCTATTTTCTATGAGGATTATGATAATGAGGATTAGTCTTCTATCTTTATAGTACATGCAGCCTCATAGTCATTATTGTACTTGCGGCCTCATATATATAATAAACGCTGATTTTGAGATTTGGATATGTTATCACTCAGATTTTCCTAGAAGTTGTTGGGAAGAGGAAAGGGGTCCGAGATAACCACAAACCAACTTTTAAGTACAGATTCTAGCCAATCTGTACTTAGAGAGGGCTCTCTCTTTATGATTTAGCTTGGTTTTTAAAATGATATCAGGCTAGTTGTGAAGTTTGGGGGTTTTGTTTGAGTTTGGATGGTGAGATTCAATAGCAAAGGGGTAAGACTGAGTAGCTTACTCCATTGGGCTGATGGAGTCAAAAAAAATGCCTTAACTGGACTTGGTTTCTTCACAAAAGATGGTTTAACAAAGCAAGGTAGTCAAACAGGGAACAATTAGAGATTGAAAGATGGAATGGGCTTAAAGGGTTAAAGGGCAACTAAGAATCCTTTAACATACTTTAAAAGAGCAGAATATGACTAATCACCAATAAAGAGCAATTAAAAATTCTTTATTAAATGATTAAGATGAATAAACTAGGAAACATGAGCAATCAAAAATCATTGTTTATACTAGTTCAGAAGAAAACATTGAGAATAATAATGATTGAAAACAAAGTGCAATTAAGCAAATTCTGAGTTATTCTTTTTCATTTATCATTCAGAGGTGAAACATAGATGATAATTTAAACAAGGAAAACTTTAAAACACAAGGTATAGATGAACTTATTGATCCAATGTTTGATTCAAGAATTCTGAGAAAAGTCCTTATCTCCAATTCTTCATCCAGCAAGCTACAAAGTTGGTCCAAACAACACTTTTATTCCAAAATAGCCAATATTACAGCGATGTCTAAGAATCCACACAAAATACTTCAAATGAAGAAGTATTTATACTAATTGTAAACTGAAATATCTTGAAAAAATATCAAGATTAGTTTCACAAATATCTCCATCTGTTTACATTAATAGAACTTAAATAAAGAACATTCAAAACTAATGAATCTATTTGGCACTATGTTTATGGATTTATGGTGACAAAGAAGAGAAAGTCGAATTTGATAGTAACTCTTAGTTGATGATGAGGCATCCTAGTCACTAACTGCATCCTTCCTTTGTGCATTCTACCCCAGAAATTCTGCAAACTTAGGGTCCAATGATACACTTGTATATCTCAATCCGTGATAGATATGTAAAAAGTGAAAGAAGTTTTTGTAGATAAGAATGTTTTTGAAATAAACCTCTCTCAGTTTCCCAAATTCATCTCCAGAGATTCACAATATTTTCTGCAAAAAGATGTCAAAAACAGGACTTTGCACAAACTGAAAAATAGGCTGTGAAGACATGCACTTATCTCCCTCTTGGTAATACCTGTGTAAAAAGTGAGATAGGTTTTTGTAGATTGGCCTGTTAGGAACAAAAACCTCCTCCAGTTTCTCGAAATACTTCTTGGATTGGCCACAATAGTTTCTGCAAAACTATGACTTAAACAGGAAATTTCTAAAGAATGTACCATTTTTGCTCTAATTTCATCTTTTAACCTTAAACTTCTTTTCACTGTTTTTCACTTTTACTTTGGATAAACTTCATTGTAGCTGGTGAAAGTGTTTTCATCTTTGTTTAACCCTCAATGTCTTCATGTTTACTTTTACTCTTTACTGTTTACTTTTTACTTTTACTGCTCTGTTTTTTCATCTGTCTTCACTTTGACAGGGATTTGTATGCTATGCTTTGTAACTATATTTCCTGCTGTTTATTTTTATGCTAGCTGATTTACTTGACTTGGTCTTCAATTTGATACTCTTTAATCTTGATACACTTTGACTGTTCTTTACTGTGTCATTTTACCTTCAATGTGTAGTTTAGGTTTTTACTGTCTGTTTCAACCGTAAATCGTTTAATCTCCTGTTTCCTTTGCTTGTCTTTCAACTGTATGTTTTATCTTCCATCTTTGTTTGAATAGATTTAATAACACTCTTGGAGTAAACAAGTCTTATAACTAGTATTAAGACTGTTTATCCAAGGATGTGGTCTTCTGATCACCTGTAAAACAAAACAAATTGTTAAGAAAACATTGGTTTGCAGGGGAGGTCGAAAAGGTTTCATTTGAGCTTGAGAGGTCTGTGGAGTGAGTCTAGAATGATTTTTGGGAGGTAAACCATGCTCGAATTGGTTAACGGAAGCTTCAGGTGGCGCAGCTGGGTTACAAAGGGTTTTACTGCACAATCAGGTGAAAATGAGCAACACTAGGGTGTTTGTGTTTAAACGAGTAAACGGTTGATATTGGCGGGTAAGCTTTGAATGAACAGTGGACAGATGGTGCCGACTTGATGATGTGAAGTTTTGTCATTAGTGGGAGGCGGTAAGCGGTACGCTATCGCATCGCTTTTGGAGTTAAGTGGTATCGGGCGGAGGGCGAGCGATCACATCCACTGCGTGATGCGTGGCGGGAGTACGAAGGCAAACCCGCCTGGTGATCGCGAGTTAAAGCACGATCACCAGGGGGGGCGCGATATTGATGTAGACCGTCGAATGATGGGGGGACGATCGGGCGGTGGACGAGAAGTGAACTAGGGCGAGAGTTTATGTATGCGGACCCAATATAATTAACAACTAATCAATCATATCCGATGGACTGCGAGTGGTTAAGAAGGTTATTAATTAACCAAGAGGGTTAATTAATCCCATTGGTGCAGCGGGGAATTAAGGTTCTTAATGAATTACGGATTAACTCATTAATCCTTTTTTTAAATGCTAATTATGGTTGTATTCAACCGGGGCGGGATATATAACATTTTGGGGATTTTTTAATATATTTACATATTACGGGAAGGGTAAATGTTTATTTGGGATTTATATAATAAATATGTTAATAGTTAATATGACTATGAAGTGTAAAAACGCCAAGTTAAATCATTTCATTTCACGTATATATTCAAACTTAGGCTAAAGATAAAAAAGGGGTTTTTTAAGTAATATTGTGTATTTTCCTAAGTAAAATAGGATTTTACTTAGGAAAAACTTTATGAAATGAATGAATGGTTTCTGGATGATTCTAAGTACTTTAGGTTTTTTAAATCATTGGACCGAGGGTCCGGTCCCTCCAAAAGTCAGAGAAATGCTCTGAGCCCCTTTAATTTTCAAAGACCTTAATACTTTAGGGGAAATTAGTGAAATCTTTAGGGAAAAATGTGAATGGAAGTTAGTTATTTGACTTTGTCTTGCTTGAAGTGCATCAAGTATAATGTCTGGCTTGCACTTGTGATAAAAGTAAAAGTTAACACATTTAGAGACATGATTTATCACAAGTATTATTTGCACTTGTGATAAAAGTAAAAGTTAACACATTTAGAGACATGATCTATCACAAGTATCATTCTGCAACACCATCTGCCTACCCTACCTACTTTAACCTAGTATTTTCACTTCTTTATTTGGGTGCACTTAGACTGGCAAACCCTTATCAATCTTCTTTTTCTTTACATAACAAGCCTACCTAAGTCTACACTTATTACATCCAAGGGCTTAGATTACACTGTTGAGCTCCTTATTTGTTCATTCTACCTATCTACTTATCTGCCAAGATTACACTGTTTGGTCAGATATTTATTCTCTATTTCTACGACATGAAATTGAAAAATGAATGAGCCAAGTTTAAGCTGTTTGACTCTTCATAAATTGTGGCAAAAGTTTAATAAGCTGCACACAATTGCTTATTACAAAAAATAAAATAGTAGTGGCATTTAGACTTGCACACTTTCCTGGTCTATTTTTGTTTGGGGTTCATTTCTTTTGCTTTTTTGACCATTTTATTCTTTTTACCCTTTGATTTTTTTTCTAGAGCATACCCTCTTTACATTTTTTTATTTTTTTGATTTCTTGAAAATATGGAAAACCTTTGTAACAAGGAAGGTATGAACATATTTCAGAGCTCATCAAGTCAATCATGAAATATGACACCTATTGGTATAGGAGCATAACAAGATATATAATAAAGGTTGATTTTGGATATTCCGATATTGTTATTTTCATTATGTGATCATTCATGAGTAAATGTGATTAATAAATTATAATGTATCATGTATGCTTTATGATTGCACATAACATTTCTTAAATGTCCTAAGATATATATATATATATATCGTGTTTCCCCGTTTCCAAAATTTGGGGCGATCACATTTCATACCCGTGCCCGTTTCGAAAACTCGTACGCTTTTCCCCGTATCGTGCAACCTAGATTCAAACACTTTAAATGCAATCAAGAGAAACCTTTTCTATTGGGACATTTCATCAAACGTGTGCAAATTAAGGATTAAATCCTCATATAATAAAATGCACAATGAAAATCCAAATGAGCAACAAAAAATAACTCAACCAACTCTTTATTTTTATTAGTTATGGAAATACTGGCCAATGCTTCAAATTTAGAACCTCTAAATACTCTTGCAAAATGGCACGTTCAGATTAATAATAATATGCAACGTTGAGCACTAATGAGAAACCTAGATGGCTCCTCCTCTAGACTAGCTAGTGTGGTTGAATCTCCCCACCAAATTAGTTTTGATCAGCTAAGGTGTATGATCTCATTGTCTCAATGCCAAAACCAATCTAGCCAGTTCAACTACAGTGGATCTCACACCACCAAAACTATCCTCCTTACACAGATTCACATCCTCACACTCAAGCTCCAAGATCTCTCAAATCAATAAGAAGACAAATAACCAACGCATGTTCATGAGAGAGCTCTAGTCTTCACTTTAAAGTCATGAGCTATCAGAATACCAAGTGCAAATACCATGGGCCATTCGAATACCAAGGATGAATACCATGGGAGAATGCCATGGGTCATGCGAATACCATGGGTGATTACCATGGGTCTCCTTTTTCCCCTTTGATGATCACTTGGAAAGGGATATGATAGTCCTCACTTCCTGAGATTGCTTGTCTAGGAGGATTACAAAATTCTGGGAAAAAGTTAGGTGAAAATATTGTGAGGATTACAAAATAATTTAAAAGGGGATATTACAGTGGTATCACAACTGATTTTTCCTACCATCCTAACGGGTTTTATTTGAGAAATGTTGCAACAGGAATTATTTCTCTCAGTGGAAAGGGCAAACGTAGAACTCTTACGCATTTTTTAAGACCATAACATAAACCTCACAAAGGCGATAGAGCAGGTTGGAGAATGGGCATTATGAAAGGCGAGGAAGGGGAAAAGAAATTGGTTTGAAGATGATAAAGACGCAGTGGAGGACAAAGAAATCAACACAACAGTTGAATAAAA
Source organism: Pinus tabuliformis (assembly GCA_031772625.1). NCBI lineage: Eukaryota > Viridiplantae > Streptophyta > Pinopsida > Pinales > Pinaceae > Pinus > Pinus tabuliformis. The sequence goes on along the minus strand of CM062819.1, from coordinate 1,510,619,770 downwards.
TCCTAACAATAAAGAAGTTCCTCCATGCAAAACAAATGGCATGCCAACAATATCAACTACCCTAAGCAACAAAATAGTAGCCCATGTTGCAAATGCAGGCAAGACAAAGGTTGAAGGTGAAGTCTATGTTCAAGGACAAAGTAGGAGAAGTTGCATCTATGGAAAATAAACAAGGTGCAAGTAGAATGTTTGCGCCCTGAGACACTGATCACAGAAACTTAATGCAACTTGGGGAAATTGATAGCAAGTCTAATTATAAAGTGGCACCTAGTTCTTACTAGGGTCAAGGTGTTGTCCAAGAGGTGTTCAATTCAAGAAAAGTATGGCATAAAAATATAGTCCAATTTATTAGTGCTTGCACAAGGCCACCAGATTTGTGCATAGTAACAAAGTTTATGTCTAGTGGTGATTTAGCTGCATATATTCAACGTTATGGAAGGTTTTCAGAAGCTGTTGCAAGACAAATAATGATCCAACGGTCGTTGGACTAAAAGTTCTACGTGAAAACAATCTTATACATAGGGACTACAAAACCACAGAATTCTCCTTTTAACAAATGACAAGAATAGGATTGACCATTAAGCACCCCTACCAAGGGAGAAAACACCTTTGCGAGGACTTGGTCCTAATTTTGGAAGGGGATCTTTGTTTGAAGTATTAATATCACATTAACATTCAAGTTTGGTTCACATAGATGTATTATTGGTCTTAGTCTCTGATGGATGGTTGCTTTCTGTAGAATCCATGTTATTTTTGTCAGGTGCATCACTGCAACCTAGGCCTTAGGCACCCACTCCATAGGTACCCAAGCCTTACTGAGAAGTACATGGCCTAAGCAGGTGCAACGTTAAAAGACTAGAGCCTCCTAACAACACCAGCAAATGACACTACACCCAATATGCCCCCGAGCTTGCCTTGACACAACCTGATGGGCAGGAGCTAATTCAAAGCCTAGATGAGGATGGTCTCCCATTGAGAGACTAGGGAGGGCTTGTTGCACCATAGGAAGCCCTCAAGTTGGAGAGGAGGAGGCCTTATATGACAGTTGGAGACCACTTGATGGCACCGCAGCTGGAACTTGGAACCCCACAAGATATTGAGGTGGATTCGAGGGTCATCCCCCAAATTTTGGATCATACAAGCATCTACATACATTTAGAAGCCTCAGCACATTTTGGCATGGCATTCTAAGCCCTATAGGGCATGACATCAGCATTTTGAGAGGCTATGACTCACACGTGTGGGCTAATTTGGCTTGTTTTGTTGTTAGCTAATGGGTTGGCTTGTAAGTTTGTAACCCAAGGTCATCTAATGTCAAATTTGATTTTAGGGTTTCATTAGGCTAAAATAGGAGAGCTAAACCTCATATAAGTAGACATTAGCATCATTTCATTCCCATCATCACTTGTGATCTAATTCGACCCTCTTAGACAATTCAACCTATTGTGGAGATGTGACTTGTTGAGGATTTTTGCTTATGGAGCTATTCTTTGGCTTTTGAGACGTCATTTTGGAGCAATAAAGATTGATTCGTGCATTCTATCTTGTAAGGATACCTTGTATTTGATAAATCTTTGTATTTTGTGGCTATTGTATGGAATGGTTAATTATCTAGGGTTTCTATGTGCTAGTTATTGTTGAAAATTACTCTATCGAATCTTAGTGGTAGTATTGCATGCATTACCCAATTTGTATGACAATCCCATGGGTGAATCTTTCAACTAGCTCTCTCAATTGACTTTTCTCCCTCACAAAAATGATAGCTAGGGTTTGAAACCTAAGGTTTCATATTTCCCTTACTCCTTGCCAGGGTTTAGTTTTTTTCTCCCAAGTTAATTATCCCATAGACTCCATCACCCAAGGTCAAGGCACTAGCCTTGGTCACTTTGTTTATCACCCCAAAAACTAACTTCAAAACATATTTTTCTTCCCTAAAACCTAATTTCAACCTCTAAAGGAAAGTTGCTAGCTAGAGTTAGGACTTTTATTTCAACTAGGGTTGATCATGTTGCCTTGTGGAGGGATTCAACACTTGGTTGTGAGGTATTTGCCTCAAAATCAACCTTATCGTGTGGCTAACTTCTCCAAGAGGAGGATGCCCTAGCATCTGAGGGAAAGCAGGAGAAACAGAAGAAGAAGGACCTCTCCAAGGTCAAATGCTTCCACTGTGGGGAGCTGGGTCATTATGCAACCCAGTGTCCAAGGAAGAAGAGTAAGGGAGAGGCCTTCGAGACTAAGGGAGCACTAGCAAGGGCAGAGAAAGAAGTGGAGACAGACGATGACTGTGCCATGAGTGCACACACACCACTTAAGCGGAAGTGGGGAGACATCTAGTTGTGGTCAAGAAGACTACAGGCGATGAGGGGTAGGATCCTCGAGGTACCCAGCCTCTTGGATTAGACCTTGCTACGGGAGCCCCGAAGAGGAGTAGCAGTACTGGCAATGTTAGTAGAGACGGATGCGAATGAAGCGACCGAAGAGAGCTACAGTGCAGGATTCCCAAGACAGCGCGAGGCTAGCAGGCTGCAACAGTCCGAGAGGCACGGGAGTGTTGCACCAGTGCAGGATGGCACAAAGAGGTGTGCAACGGTGCGAGATGCATGGAGTTGTTGCAACAACGCAGAGGTAAGAGAGGGAGCACTTGTCAGTGACAGAGGGAGCTTCAGCATCAAGAGTGTTTCTAGCCTAACAGAGATGTCAGAGTTGGGAGATCAATTACTTACTTCTCAGTAACTGAGTTGCCGTGTAGCAGTTAGCAGTGGTAGTGTTATGGGCAACACGATGCAGCATGATGAGAGGGGTTGCAATGCAAATGCAGCAGTGGCAGTGGCAGGGCCATGGGTAGCAGTATAGGATGCAGCAATGCAGATGATGGGCAGCAGTCCTAGCATCAACATAGGGACCGATGCCAGATGATCAAGGTGATACTTAGTGAGGAGTATTACTAGAGCACAATCCTCACTAAGAGGGAGTGTTGATTTGGCGTAGCATCGGATGTGATCTAGCCACGAAAATTGGTGGAGAGGCTAAGGCACATGAGATCTCCAATACCCAGAAAGGGTTTGGGCAGATTCTAAACAGTTTGGGAGATATTAAAATAATTAATATTTTTAATGGAGTCCCTAAGTCTAAACTTAGGGAAAATAAAATATTAATGTGAATTAATATAAAATTGTGTTAGAATGGTCCAAAAGTCATGGATTAAAGCCAGATCTAATCTTAGTCGTTGATTAGGGACTTAATCTTGGCCATTGATTTGTCAACGAGAAAAGCAGAAGAGGAGGCTTGAGGGTCACTTGGAGAACACACCAAGAGATCAACATTTCAACTTTCTGGGGTTGGGTTTGCTGAGAAAGTTGAGAGAGTGATCAGAGTTGCAGCTAAGGGGCAGTGAATACAGAAGCAGAGAGGCAGAGATAGCACCAGGAGGATCAGCGCAGTAATCGGAGAGAGGGATGCAGAAGCAGTCAAGGGTTCACGCAGAGGTAGCCAGGAGCTGCGCAGTGCCTCAGAGGGCCAGCGTGAGTGACACAGAGGGCCAGAGGGCTGACGCAGTGCCTCCAAACGTTGATGCAAGCCAAGCAAGAGTGACATTGGGCTAACGCTAGGCCAGAGAGAGGCTGACGCAGTTCCTAGAGGCTGATGTTGGGGTTTCGTGGGGCAGAACAGAGTGTTTATCCGGGGTTTCAACCGGAATATCTGCTTCCGAGTAGAGAGGTACTCCTGCTGAGGTTTTTCTCTGTTGGGTGAGCCAGATTTGGCACCAAGATTGTATTCTGAAACTGCTTAATAAATTAAACCCTCGGATAGTTGCACCGATTTTCCCGCATTGGGTTTTTCCGGGGACATTAGTCCAAAAACAACGGTGTCACTTGTGTGCTTGTTTCTATTTCCTTCAGTTGATGATCTGTAATGTGTTGAGCATGTACTTGTATTTATTTCCAATATTTACATGGTAAATAACTTGTTAATTAACAAAACAAGTAGGTAGGAATAAATCAGTAAAGTGCATGAAGGGTTTCTAACGTGTCAGACTTAGAAATTCCAACAGTATAAGGTGGTCAGGGTGTCCCACGTCTTCTTTGTTGTTTTCTTCTTAGCAATATGTGGTATGACATGATCCTTGACCCCGTCTAAGGTCATGCATTTCGCCTTTGCCTGGGCCTCCTCATACTTCTCAGCTACATTAGCGTCAACTGGGACAGGTACTACTTTCAAGGCATAGTCCTTAATGCAATGTTTATCCAAGATTGCCAAGATCCTGGCCTTCCAAATGAAAAAATTGGAAAGCCGCATCCAATCTGTCCTGATCCCTCGATCCGTTCACTACCATCTCTGCTCCTCTTCTCTAGACTCCCTCTGAGTCCTGATTTCCCTCTCGAAAATCCTTCGACCAACTGTCGAATCACTCCTCTCCAATCCTCCTTTGCCGCTGCAACACGGATCTAGATTTCTTGCTAGAAATTTGTCGAGGTAGTGCTTCCCTCTACCTCTACCTTGGTTCAATCTCCTTAGATACCTTTGCACCGACAAAAACAACATCCCACCAGCTCCTCAAATCAAAGTCTGCACAACTCCCTTATGTTGATTTGGGGTAGCATCAGATGTGCTCTAGCCACGAAATTTGGTGGAGTGGTTGGGGCACATGAGATCTCCAATACCCAGAAAGGGTTTGGGCAGATTATAAACAATTCAGGAGATATTAAAATAATTAATATTTTTAATGGAGTCCCTAAGTCTAAACTTAGGGAAAACAAAATATTAATGGGAATTAATATGAAATTGTGTTAGAATGGTCCAAAAGACATGGATCAAGCCAGATCTAATCTTGGCCGTTGATTAGGGACTTAATCTCGGTTGTTGATATGTCAATAGGAAAAATATAAGAGGGTTGAGGGTCACTTGGAGAACACACCAGAGTGATCAGTCATTCTATTCTCTAGAGCGCGGTTTGCTAAGAGAGATTAGTGATCGGGAGATGCAGCTGAAGGGCATTTGAGTACAGAGAGACAGAGAGGCAGAGATAGTGCCAGGAGAGCAGCGCAATAGCCAAGGAGAGTGACGCAAAGCCAGCCAAGGCTCACACAAGGCCACACAGAGGCAGTCGAGCGTTGCGCAAAGCCTCAGAGAGGCCAGCGTTGCTGACGCAAAGGGCCAAAGGGCTAACGCAGGGCCTCCCAGGGCTGACGCAGACCCATCCGAGGTGACACAGGGCCAGCATGAGGTAGAGAGGGGCTGACGCAGTCCAGAGAGAGGCTGACGTTGGGGTTTCTCAGGCGGATTTGTGCTGAGTAGCTACTAGAAGGATTATCCGAGCTTTTAGCTAGAATATTTGTCAGAAACTGAGGTATTACTGCCAAGGAAATTCTCTGTTGGGTAGGCAAATTTCGGCACCCAGATTGTACTCTGATATTGCTTAATAAGAAAACCCTCAGACAACTGCACCGGTTTTCCCACATTGGGTTTTTCCGGGGACATTAGTCCAAAAATAATGGTGTCATATGGTGTGATTGTTTATGTTTCCTTTAGTTGTTGATCTGTAAGATGTTGAGCATGCACTAGTGTTTATTTTCAGCATTTACATTGTAAATAACTTGTAAAGTTAAATAACAAGTAAGTAGGAATAAATCAGATAAAGTTCATGGAGGGTTTCTAACTAAGTAAACTTAGAAACTTCAACACCTTAGCCCTGGCAACTCGAAGAATCTGAGCCCTTCAGGCTCTGCGCAAACTCTGCGTGGGTTGAATCTGCTCCTCCCGACCAACTGCGTCAATCCTTCCTGACTCAAAAAGATGACGTGGCTCTGCATGGGCCTAATCTGCCCTTCTCTGCCTCTGTGCTGGCCCTGATGGTTGACGCAGCTACTGCGTGGGCTCCTCCCAGCGATTGTGTCTTCCTCTCCCGACTCAGAATGTTGACTCAAGCACTACGTGAGCCTCTGTGTCACCTCTTTTGCACTGCGTCACTCCTCCTTCTGCCTCTCCAACTCTGGAACAGCGTTGTCTCTCGAAACAGTTGCTTCTCTGTTGCAAACTCTCAGATTTCTTGGTTGGTGTCTTCAGTCGCCTATGATCTGCAATCGCTCTAATACCATGTGAAAATTCCTAAATCTAACACATCAGAAACCCCTACTGCAATTACTGGTTTACAATCTCCTACTTGTTCTTTACATTAACAAGTTATTTAATTGCATAAACATTGAAGTAAACACTATTGTAGCCTTCACAAATATACAAATCATGCACTGAAATAAACAGAGACAATAACACAAGGGACACTGTTATTTTTGGAGAATCGTCCCCAAAAAACCCAATCGAAGAAAATCGGTGCAGCATATAGAGGGTTTGTATTATTAAGAAGATTTTGCGAACACAACTAGGGTGCTAGAAATGGCTCACCTAATAGAGAATATCCTTGTCAGTAATACCTCTATTCGAAGACAGAGATTCCGGCAAATCAGCAATTGAATGATCAAACCCCACAGCGACTCCGGTTGTATGCTGGACAGCGAAAGCTGTTCCAAGCACTGCTCTGGAACTGTGTCACCCTTTCTCGGCTCAGAATCAGCTGATCTTCTCCCTGTCTGCCCCACAGAATCTCCTCAGCGCTGCCTCTGAGGCCCAGTGTCAACCTCTGCGGCTTCTGCGTCTCACTGCGTCAGCTTTACGGCCTCTACGTCAACCCTTCTAGGCCCTGCGTTGTCTCTCCCAACACCATGATGCCTCTCTGCTATGTATTCTTCAGCCTCGAATGAAAATCCCTTACTGAACTACCCCTCGCTGCAACTCTGATCACTAACTCGATTTCCTCAGCAAACCTCGCCCTAGAAAATCAAATTCTTTGATCACTTGGTGTATATCCAACTGACCCTCAAGCCTCCTCTTATACTTTTCTTGTTGACGAATCAACAGCCAAGATTAAGTCCCTAATCAACAACTAAGATTAGAACTAGCTTGATCCTCGTCACTTAGAACTTTCTCACCCATATTTTATTAATACACATTAATGTTTTTATTTTCTTAATTTTAGACTTAGGAACCCATTAAAAATATTAATTATTTTAATAACTCTTCATCCGGGTGGAATTTCTCCAAACGATTTCTGGGTCTTGGAGATCTCATGTACCTTAGCCTCTCCACCAATTTTCAAGGCTAGAGCACATCCGATGCTACCCAAAATCAACAAAATCCAGAGGTGAGGGTTGCATATAAGAGAGAGCAAGATGATGCTCACAGGTTGAAGGATCAAAGAACCAAGATCAGTTCATGTACCAATGGCATTAGCACTCCCCGCTTGGGTGCTAGCAATGAGCACCCAACAAATTCTTCTTCTTATAGAGATTCCAACTGACGAATGCCAAGACCACGACCCTTGACCTATTTGCCACTCCAAGACCAAGACACAAGTTCTCTTGATGAGATCCTTTGACAACGACAGTCAACCTTCTACTCCTTTCCTTTTCTCGGCTCCTCTTCCACTTTGACCTTCTTTCAACTTCAAACCTTCAGCCTCCCTTCTAGACTTGATCTTCTTCTTATCTAGGCCTTCTTCTAGACTTTGCCTTCTTCTAATTCTTGTCTCGGCCTCCCTTCTAGATTCGACCTTCTCTCCAACTCAGCTAGGAGGAGTGCTACTCTTTCTCGGCTCCTTTTGCTGCAACTAAGCCTCAAACTTCGCACTTTCTCAACTACTCCTTTTGCTGCAACTCAGCTTTAGACTTTGCACTTTCTCAACTACTCTTTCTCAGCTCCTTCTGCTGCAACTCAATTTTAGACTTCACACTTTCTTGATTGTTCTTTCTCTGATCCTTCTTCTACTATACTTCGCACTTTCTGTTTCAGACTTGATCACCAAAAATCTGTGTCTAAATGAAATTTCGAATAGCCCTATTTATAGTGGTTTGCCTCTATATTAAGCCGACTTGAATAGTGTAAGCCGACGTGACTGTTTGGAGGAGTTAATTAATTCCATTTGAAGCCGACTTGAAGAGGGATGCCTTGTGCTTGTCTTGGAGGGCTACTTGACATTTCTATTGACTCTTACATAAGTGTAATATGCCCAAGAAGGGTCCTTCATACATGACATAGACTCAAATTAACTTTTATGACTAGATGACAAATCCTAAAGGCTCACAATGGGAACCATCACTAAAATAAAATTCCTTGCTCATGAAACCCATGAGACAAGCACTACAATAATAATTTTACTTTTCTTCTTTTCATCAGATACAAAAAATCATAATTACACGTCATTCTGAAGACCGAACCTAGTTACATTTTTCCACATGATATAAGGTGTAGGCCATTGGTTAATGTCATTGCATCGTCACCAAAAGGAGCCATGTTCATAAAAGCATAAAAGACAACAAATTCATTACAAAAAATTTAAAATCTGTTGTTGAATAGGTGGGGCCAGAAAATGTGGTGCAAGTTATCATAGATAATGCACCTGTCTACAAAGTTGCGGGCTTGATTGTTGAAAGAAGATACAATCATATATTGCAGACTCCTAGCATTGTACACAATTTGAATTTGATTTTAGAAGATATTGAAGCTAAGACAAAATGGATTAAGGAGGTCACCGGGCAAATAAGGGAGATTATAAAATTCATCACCATTCACCACCAGTGACAAGTAATATATAGAGAATACTCCAAATTGGAGTTGCTCAAAGTCATTGAGACAAGATAAGCCTCTAACTTCATCATGTTGTGCTGCCTTCTTGAAGTGAAACCTACATTAATGAGCATGGTGGCGGGTGCAAGGTGGGCCGAGTGGAGACAATCAAATTCAAAGAGGGAAGTATGGTGAGGAGGGTGTTGATTGATGAAGAATGGTGGATGACGATTGATTTCTTGCTTAAGTTCACAAAACCTACATTTGATCTTCTCTGAGATGCAAACACAAATAATCCTTTCTTGGGAGAGGTTTATGATGGCATGGATACCATGGTTGAGAAAACCGTGGAAATTATTTCACAAGAGGCTCCCACTCTTCATTTTGTTGATCTTCATTTTGCAGAGCAAGTGAGGTCCATCATTGTTTTGAGGTGGAATGGCTTTAACACTCCATTCCGCACTTTGGCACACACTCTAAATCTGAAATTTTATGATGAAGAATTCATTGCTCAAAGCAAAGGAAAGAGGAATGCGCCACATAAGGACAAGGAGGTGCTCGTTGGAGTGAAGAAATTCTTCCAGAGGTTGTTTTCATCTTCTTTACAAACTAATGTGGGAGGAATTTACATGTTTTTCTGCTAGATTAGAAGATTTTGCAGACATATTAGCTTTGGAAGAGAGAAGGACCATGAACTTCGTTAAATGGTGGACTAGTCATGGGGCAAGTGGTGTTTATTTGCAAACTCTTGCCACTCATATTCTATCACAAGTGACAAGCTCTTCATCAGCAGAATGGAAATGGAGCACCTATAGTTTCATTCAGAATGTGAAGCACAACAGGTTGGGATCATAGAAGGCAGAGGGCCTTGTATATGTGCATTCAAACCTACGCCTTGTGTCTCGCAAGGGTGAAGAATATACATGTGGACCTCATAAAGAATCGGATGTGGACGCAGAATGGCCAAAATTGGAGATCTCTCTTGTTGCTCTTGATGTTGGTGGCAGTGGTGATGCAATTCAAAGTGGAATTGCCTCTTCTTCTAATCCACGGAGTGGTTATGTTGAACAAGCATCTTCTATTTTCTATAATAGGATGAGGATTATCATGATTACTAGATTAGTGATATGTAATTTTATTCACCTTTAGCTCATGTTTTATTCCAGTTTTAGCACATATAGCCTCATGTATAAAGGTTGGTTTTGGAATCTTAGATGCATAGCCTCATCTATAAAGGTTAATTTTGGATTTTGCATCATGTAATCATCGATGAGAGTTAATATACACTTAGTTTTCCTTCTAAATTGTCATCTATGGCTCTTAGTCCTTCACTTCTTGCAAGATAATATGTTATTCACTTATATATATATGATGTTCCAGCCGACATTTCCATTTTTGGTGAGTGGTGTTTCTAAACATATCCATTTCAGAAACTCCAAATCATTTCAGCATTTCGTGCAACATAGTTTTTGCCCACACACTAATCAAATGTCCCAATCATCTTTTGCGTTCATTGTGGCTTTCTTATGCTTTTATCTTTCTTTTAGTTGCATCAACCTCTAAGGAAAGGATTTTCGAGCCCAGACTTAAGGATTAGGATGAAAGGGTGCCAATTCCAATGATCAATGACCACTAGCCTGAAGAAAGGAGATGAATAAAGGGAAAGATCGAATATGGTAAGTATGGAATATCTTGGACATGCTACTTCAATTAAAGCCTTCCCATTAGTGCCCTCCCTAAAACCTTAAGGCCTCAAAGGAGGTCCCTATTGCCGCAAAATCTAGCAGGCCTTAGAGAGGGGCACCCTACAAGTCTAACACTAGACCAAGTGACAACAATGGGGTGATGGCCCACTATTACCACAACCAAAAGCCCCTACTCTTCACAAATTTTCACAGATGGGAGGAGTATTGGTATGTGAGAAGGTCACCTAATGAGTATTCTAAGGTTAGGGTACAAGGTAACACAATGAGACCTTCTACAAGAAAGTCACTATTTAGGCTTAAGGCTCCAATAGGAGGCAATTCGCTTTCTTGATAGAGGCCTATTAGATGGGGCACGAGACCTAAGGCTTGATTAGTAAGTTGAATATTGGGATGGCCAAAGGTCAAGGCAAGGGGAAAGGATTTCCAACAATGTTTATCAATGAGATCAGGGAACAAGAAACCCTCAAACAAGCCCCTAAGTTGAAGCTAAATCCAAACTAGATTAGCTTAGAGCTAGTAATTAGGGCAAAGAAATTTATGGACGAAATTGCAATGAATGCCTACCAAAAGAAGGGATTATGTGGCAACCACTCTCCTCTTGCATTTAGACTCTCCAACTCTAGTAGTTCCTCTTCCCGAGGAATTTGCACCAAGCCCTAGCTTGGTCATTGGCCTTAAAAGGGTCAAATTAGGGCAAGGAGAGGAGAGAGAAAATTTATGGATTAAAGTTAAAGTGATCATCAACAAAGGAGGGCCAGTGCCTTATCCTTGGGTGGATGGAGTCTATGAGTTGATTAAATGACCAAAAAGTTGCTAAGGAGGAAGGATAAATGATGCCCTAGCATCAAAAACCCTAGCAATTACCTATGCAATGGATCAAGAAAGTTTCACGAGAGGCTAATCAAAGTTCACCACTAGGATTATCATTCACATGTTATTTAATGAGTAATGCATGCAATAATGATGTCTAGATTCTACCAAATAGATTTTCAACAAATTAGGACATAATAGCAAACCCTAGATTCAATATATTCCATACATTAGACATAAAAAAAAGTTATTCAACAATGAGCTCACTTACAAGATAACATGCACGAAATTCCATTCATTGATCCAAGACAATAGCTCCAAAGACAAATAGTTTGCTCCAAATATCAAAGTACCACAAGAAAAGAGGGTCGAAATTCTCTAAAGAGAGGTTGAAATCTCCAAGTTGTGATGATCCTTTACAACAAATGATCTCTTCTCTACTTATATGAGGAGTCACAAAGTTAATTTTAGCCTAATGCCCCCTAAAACAAAAAAAATAATGATGCAACAAGAAGTTAGGTCGCAAGTCGACCCAATAGCAAATAACAAAATACAAATGATTGCCACATATGTGAGTCATAGGGAAGAATGTGTCAATGTCATCCATGCATAGGCGATTTAGGGTATGCATTGAGGGATAAGGTTGCCATGTAAAGTGTAGAAGCCCTCTAAAATTGGGATGCAAAGGTTGGCCTTCACATTTCTCTCAATGTCTCTCTATGGGGCCCCAAATTACATCTTGGGGTCAAAATGTGATCTAATGGGTCTCCAAGTGGCCAAAATGCTCGTCTCTACTCCAACATTAGGGGCTTTCAAGGTGGTGCTAGCCCTCCCATGTCTTGAGGTGTGAGATCATCCTCCTCTAGGCGTTGGATCAACTGCCATCCCTCTAATAGTGTTAAGCCGGCTGGGGGCATGTTGGGTCCAGGTGCATCATCCCATAAAAGTCGACAGTGTAGGGCAAAGTGATAGAACATTGTGGGTGTTGGAGGTGCCCACTGTTATGTATGATGCTTTGTTGCTGCTTGGAGTCCCATGGCTCTCAATGTTTCACCTGTGGGTGTCAAATTGTCAATATGCTCCTCTGGAAGACCTGAGGCCGAAGACCTGAGCCCCACGTAAGTTGCTCAAGCCATGGCTGTGGAACCAACTGGCAATTACACACAATATCCAGTGCTTGCAACTACATCATTAGGTACATTTAAACATTTTTTGCATCTAAGTGGACCAAAATTGAAACTAATGGGCAATTTGACATTTCAAATAAGGCTACCCTTCCACTATTAAGGCTTCGAACTCACAATGGTGTTGACTCCCTAGCTAGGAGTGGTTAATAGACCACCCTATTAGGTGTTTCCAACAACCAAGGGGAAGTGGCATGTCCTTGCTCTAGCCTTCAATTGATAGGTGTCATGTGAATCACGATGGAATGGAGGGGAGCAAACTTCATGGCCAAGTGCCATGGTCAAAGGGACCAACAATGATGGGCTCCTCATCTTAGGTGCACAGATATGGGGAGGGAGCAATCGTGGATGAATGAGTTACCAACTTGGCCTTTGTTTTTCCACCCCTCTTGTGCGCCTTTTACTTTTTCTTGATTTTTCTTTGTACTACTTCCCATAGCTCAAAGGATTAGAGCTTGCTTTGTATGATGTATAGAAATTATTGCCCCCTTAATGATGAGGCAGCTCATGCCCATCAGGGGTTGGGACATGCAAGGTTTCCTTCTCATAATATGAAAAACAACATGTGCTCAAGAACCTAGTGATAGCCATAATGAGTGAGGTGGAGCTCATGCTAGGCTTTTGCCCACATGCTAATGTGTATGTCCTAGCCATCTTTTGCATTTTGATCTTCTTCTTTTTTGCCTGCAGCCATCATATAATTTTTCTTCTTGTTTTAACTACATCAACCTCCCAGGGCAAAGTTTCGAGCGCTACCCAGGGATGATGATTTATGGCGCCAAATCCTAAAGAATCAATGGTTAGTTGAACCTAAAGAAGGGAGGTGGAATATAGGGTTTATAATGTAAGATGGAAAGTGGTAAGTATGGAATAGGGAGAGATGGGACTATGCTATCTCAATCGAGGTTTTCCAAGTAGTGCCCCTCCTATACCCATTGGGCCACTAAGAGAGATCCCAATGGACTAAGATGAAAGATTAACCCCCACATTTAAGGTGAGGGAACAACATCACAGTCAAAACCCCTCTTTCTTCCAAGTCACCCCATAATCCATGTCAAATACCCAAATACAAACAAGCATAAGCACCCAATTGCAAAATGAATAAAGTACCTTTTGATCAAAAGCCCACCTTCCAAACATTTTCTCTTGCCAAATGGGAGAGGAAACATATGACTGATGTAGGTGGTAGAGAAATGAATGGGGCATCGCCATTGGCTAGTAGTGGTTGTCAGGAGTTGTTGGTTGACCGGCTAGAATAGATGATGGGAGAAAAAATTTGCCTACATGGTCACCTACTTTTGGTAGGTAACAATCCCACTAGACTAGAGTCAAAGGCTAACCTCCCAGGGAAGTGAGGCAACAAGAATAAAGTCAAGATCGGCCAATCATCTAGTTTTCCCCTTGATTCATATAGTATTCCCATAACATTAAGTGAAAGCACATGATTGCAAAATGGTTAAAGTACCTGTCATTGGATGATGCACCTTCCTTTAAGAAGGAATGTCAGATGGGAGAGAGAAATCTAACCGCAGCAAGAACTAAAGGATCCTGCCATCATGTTATGTGTTGATCAAATAGGGTTATTGGTTGGCTAGTTGTTCAAGAAAGAGAAAATTTCTCTCCTATGAGTTACCCACTTTTTGGTGGGTGACAAGGGTACAAATGTTTAACATGGATCAATTGAAGGACCTCCAAGCTTGTCCTTCTTCGAATGGATCCCTTGTGATTTTCCAACATAACATGCTCCACAAACTCGCGGATTCTATATTTCTAGAATACCATTCACCAAACTTTCTTTAGGAAAATAAGAAAGATATCTCAAATTTAGATGCCCATCGCTTTAATGCCAAAATGAATTGTAATCTTGACCACTCTTGGCCATCAAAACAAGCTATTTGAATTTCATTGATAAAGCCATCTATGAAGCCTCATTTCCACTACCATTGTCAAACTACTTTTTCCAACTATCTCAAATCAAGCAAGCAATACCTCCTAAACTATGATACTCTAGGTAGTCCGAAATTACTTTGAGATTACTCCAAGTTGCTTGAAATGGTCCCAATGAGGCTTGCATAAATCTCATCAAAAATAAAATATTAAATGGTCTGAGCGCAATGTAAAATCAAGCCTTGTGAAGACCAAAATATTCCATTGCAACTCTAGCATCCAATGAGACCCCACTCTCACCCTAGTGGGGAAGTCATTTTGTGGACCTTAATCAAGTCCACCCTTAGGGGTGATCTCTAATGACCACCCAAAGTTCTCTAATAACAACCGCTTTTCCGATCTTCCTACAAGGGAGGGAAAAGAGATTCTACTTAGCCCAAAGGATGTGCATTGCCAATCTATCTACCAATGTTCAAAAACCATGGAAGAGTGTGGAGTCAAAGCCAAACAACATGTTCTCTAGTGTCAATTCCAATAGACCTAACATGTCTCAAAGAAAAGAAATCTTTGTATACATGGGACCTAGAGGTAGAGATGAAGGTGTTGGGAGTCCCTTCACTTAGTTCTTAAGCTCATTGGGTATGTTCCTCAATAATTTGGCCTTACCAACGTCTTCGAACTCCATATGGGGAGGTCCCTTGTTCCTCCCTAAAACCACCTAAACCTAAGAATTGAGAGTTCCCTCATCCTATTGACTCTTGGCCTTTTGGTTGAACAAGGATTGTTGGGAATAGATTTCATCTTTTGTTCTGAAGATTCATAATTTTTGCACTTTATCTAGAACTAAGTGATATCCTCATGCTAATATAACTATATAAAGTTGGCACCCTAATCTTCAAGATATATGGATGCATGAGCTCTAAACTTAGACTTGTTGTTGTAACAAAATTGCCCAAATCTATTGTGTGCATTATTGTTGTAATAGAAGTGCACAAATCTAATGTGTGCGCTACTATTGTTATAGAAGACTATTTGAGGTACACATTCTAACACCCCCCCTTAGCAAAGCAAAGTGTTATCCACCACACCAAGCTACTCTCTGAACACCCTAAAAATCCCCTTCTGCAAGGGGATTAGTCAAGATATATGTGATGTGTTATCTATTGGAATGTATTGTAGAACCACAGCACCCTTTTCAACCTTGTCTCTAATGAAGTGGTATCTAATCTCAATATGCTTGGATAAATCATGAAATAATGGATTTTAAAAGACTTTGATACAACTCTAGTTGTCACAAAAAATCAAGGTAGTGTCAAATGTTTTATCTATCTTTACTAGTAACTTAGAGAAGCCAAATGGCTTCACAGCTAGTGAAATTGGTCGCCATATAATCTACCTCTACTAATCAAAGTACTACAAAAGTATATTTCCTATTCAAACAGGAAACCATACCAAAACCTAAAGTGAAACAACACCCTGAAGTGCTCTTCCTATTCCTAGCACTACTTACCTAATCAAAATCTGAAATATTTTGCACCACCACTTCTCCATCACCAACAAAACTCATTCAAAATGCATTGTGCCCTTCAAAATGTTGTCTTTAAACCCATTTGATATAAATTCCAATAAAAGGTTGTTACTACAGTGATAATGAATATAATAGAGGTATAATGGGCAACAAGAGGAAAAGCCTTCTCATAAATAACTCACTCTTTATGGGAGAACACTCATGCCACAAACCAAGCTTTGAATTTTCTACGCTACCATCTATTACACGCTAGACCTTATACAACCACCTAGATAAGAAAAGATAATTTTATTAATGTCCAACAAATGACCACAAAAAGTAGTAATAAGCTTCATTGGTTTCCACGTAGTAATAAGCTAAACCCCTTTTTTGATGGATAATTTATTGTTTCATTCAGACTAGGATGTTCATAGAGAGTTCCTTTTACTTTAATGGCATGATATGCATGGATAATTTCAAAGACAAGTGGCAACATAAGACACAGTAGAGCTCGAGCTATAATTTCGCTTTTACTTGCTTTACATCCCTTGTTATTATTTCGCATTTTAACATTTGTCTCATGCTCTATTGAGAAACCAAGATACTTGTAGATTAGGGTAGATTTCTCTTAACTTGATCATTACTTGTTAATGTTTGTTGGCTTCTTATTAAATTTGTATTCTCTTCATCAAGCAATTATCAAAATGTACAAAACATGAAGATCACAAGAGACAAAACACCAAAAATTAGGCTCAAAGCCAAGGCAAAACCCCACAAGGGGAAAACCCAAGCAAATCCTCTTCTTATAAAATCAAATCAAAATGAGATATCCAAGATTCAATACCAAGACTACCACAAAGACCTGAGTCAACCCTCCTCCAAGCCACATACAACAAGTCAAAGTCAACATTGGTCAAATATCTGAAATTTGGTCATCTCCTGAAACTTCGGCCCCTAAAATTTCAGGCTTGCAATACCACAAAAATTGCCTTAGAAAACTCGCACGTGTGAACAGAACTAGGACATAAATCAGCTCATCTTCTCTCTCCTTTGACTGTCCTCTCTCTCTTTTGACATCGATTGGTTACCTTCTTCTTCTTGGCACAGAATTCGATATGATAGATGGATGATCAAATGAGGTTGAATTGCCTTGTATATATACATGTCCAGGAGGTCGAAAAGTTGCCTCTTTAGGTCGACTTATCCAGGCGGGGACAGACATGGTTTGTGGAAGATATTTTGACTCTTTTGACATCCTCCTACTTGTGCCCCTCATAGAAAATGAAGGAAAGGCCTCAAAGAAGGTCACACTAAACTAGGGGCAAGTGGTAATCACCAAGGTCAAAGAAGGGAACAAGAGTACAACCAATAGAGGCCTATCATCTAACTCAACTTGTATTCCACACTAGAATTCCCTTTAAGACATTAAATAAAAGCACTTGAATACAAAAATGGTTAATGTACCTCAGAAGATATGACCCACCTTCATCAAAGAAGGCTAGATGAATTGATCCACTAACCAATGAGTGGAAGAGAGGCATCTGAGGTTGGTTATCTTTGGATCACGATAGGGTTGTTGGCTGACCAAGTAAAACAATAGGAGAAAAAATCTCTCCTATGAGTTACCCACATTGGTGGGTAACATCGGGCTCCAACTCAAGGACATGCTCATCATAAAGTGCATGATCCATGTTCTCAAACAAAGAGCGCATGAGAATACCAGCAATTCCTCATGCTTGCAGACCTATTACCTATATCACTCTAAAGAAACTATTAGTAATGGAAGGCACACGGTGCTTATTGTCACCCAAAAATTGGGAAAATCAAAATTTGACACTAGAGTATCTAAAATGAAATGATCTAGTAGAAAATTATTCAATAAAATCAGCATGATAGAAAGCAAAGAAGAATTCAAAATCAAAATTCAAGAAACACAACCCTACCTACTCTATGTTAATCTAACAATCAAGGATTAAGTATAATCATATAGCTAATGAAGCCATACAAACATATCATTGAAAACATTAACCCTACCCTTGTGCATGATCATGAGATAAAATAATGATATTTCAAAGACAAAATGATCACAAGTTTTTATAGATACATAATAACCAAAGGTAGGATGGAAAAGAGTGCCATAATCGTGCCCAGATTAACAGGCTCACTCTATCCACCTTTGAATAGGGTTGTAGTAAGGTAAAAATAGATCATCCTTGCCCCAAGCAAGATCTTCATGATGCCACCCTTGCATTCTAGAAGGTTGATCCATAACTTTCAAGAAATGACCACCTTGGCTTCCATCAACATCATCTCCCAACGATTAAGATGAGATCATAAGAAATTTGGAAATTCCTTTCTGGTTTCCCCACTATGATGATGATGAAAGGGGAAGGATGTATCCAAATCTTGAAAAAGAAATTTTCCCCAATTTTGGGGCTTGTTGCACCTTCTCATGGGATTGGAAACATTCCTATCCCATAGATAATACAACACCACAAATACAATTTTTGGCTATATGTTCAATGATAGGTTAAGAATGATGCACAAAAGGAGATGGTTGGAAGGAATCATAGCAAAGAGATATTAAGTCATCCTTTGATGGTTGAAACAAATATGTGAATATATCCTCTTCATATTGCTTGAAATCCTTACCATCATTACATATGTATCGTTGGAAAAGGTCACAAAAATCCCTCCACGCATGTTCTTATAAAGGATGGATGCTCCAAAGGCAATGATTCCATACCCTCAATTATAGAATCATCATCAATGTCATAAACTGGACCCCCATCAAAACGATAACAATGTATATATGTTGAAAATGGTGGTTATCGATGTCAAAGGTTGTCCAAAAGAAAGAGAAAAGTGATAGTCAAATAGCATATTTCGAGATCTTTGCAATGGTATATGGAACTCCGTCTAATTCGATAGAAATGAGGAGATATGAAGTATTTTGTCAAGATGACCTAACCAAAGTACAAGTAGGCCCCATTTGGAAACCCTATCTTTGAAGGTATTTTTAGTCCAATTACCTATCTCAAATGGGAGCATAGGATATATGGTTGGAAAGCTTATTCCAACCATAATTAGAATGATTTCTCTTATACTTGATAACTACTTGTGATATCTTTCTACTTTTTCTTACTTATTAGGTTCTTATCTTGATATTATGTTGTTATTATCATCAAATAGCTACCAAAACAAGAAGATCAACAGTACACAAGAACACGAGATATAGGCTGCAAGCCAAGGCCAAAACCTCTCCACTTGAGAGGAAAACCCACAAATCTCTTCTCTCCTTAAAGATTCTTCAATTGACGAATTCCAAGACCTCTAGGCCAAGACCAATACCCTTCCAAGACTAAGTCTAGCCTTCTTGATGATGTGCTTCCTTTGTCCAAGTCGAGCCCAGAGAAATCTCTTCCAGCAGCACAACTTCAATCCCCAGCAACAGAATTTCGGCCTCTACTACAGGTCTGAAATTTCCGACCCTGCCAGCAACAGTTGCTTCCACACGTGTGAGCTTATTTCGGCCTTCTAAGACTTTTTGAGACCTTCGCTTGACTTTCTTAGGGCTTTAGGATGAGCTAATGAACCTTCCTTTGACCTTCTTTTTGCACTTTCTTCAAGTTCAATCCTGCAGCAACAAAACCCTAACCCAACAGCAAAAACCCTAGTCTCCTTCTTTTGCACGTGTGAAGAGAGAGAGAGAAATAACCCAATCACTTGATCTCCATCCTTCGTCTTTCGCTAGCCTCTTTCTTCTTCTCCTTCGCTTACTTGATGGGAGAATGAATTGTGTCCATAGGAGGTCGAGTTCCCTTGTATATATAGGCTTCCAAGGTGGACGAAGTACCCCAAATTGGGTCGACTTCTTCGCTGGCATGCCTACTTGATCTTGGAGGGTATTTTAATACTTTTCAAATACATAAATAAATGTTTTTACAAGTTACAATGTCCCCGATCGAGTCTTCATTATATGACAATGACTCTCTTTTGAATTCTTAACCTAGGGCAAACCCTACAAGCACTCAATGGGTGCTTGACCTCTAAAATAAATGACCTTGAGCATGAAACCCATGCTACAAAAATAACAATAATGATTTTTCTTTCATTTTACAATATACAAGACTCAAAAGTACATTTCATATTTATGAAGACCGAACCTAGTTACACATTTTTCAACATATGGCATGCCTTCTAACTCCTTACGATTGAGGAGTAATGAATTTTTGAATATTCACTATACATTCTGCCAGTTGCACCAGTCGGCCCCACCAATGGACAAGCTGGACCAGTGAAAATTTTAAGGATGGAAATTTATCTTAAAGTTTAGAAACCTTGGCGAATCCCACTAGTCCATAATATGAAATCTATAAAATGTTTGGAGATATTTTCGTAAAAATACTCAAATTTATAATATTTTTATATAGTCTATATATAATTTTTTGGTGATTTTTAGGGTAAAATAATTTCATTCTATAAAATTTGGGCGAATCATTTTTACAAAAAAATGGAAATTAGCGAATCTTTTTTTTGGAAAAAGTATAGGAAATTAGCCCATGGGCGAATATTAGCCCCTAAAATTTTCCCTGAGTTGGACCTAACCCAACATCCAAACGCACTATAAATAGGCATGAGAAGGAGCATTTATAACCACTTGACTCAAGCATTTGGTTTTGTGTTTAGGAGAGCGAAGGAGCAAGTCTGAAGTTCATACCTCATGAACCAAGAAGAAGTGAAGTGAAGTCGAGTTGAAGCAGCTTTCTGTGGAAGGGTTTTGGCACATCTTTTGAAGGGTTTTTGGCATTGTTCTTGGGAAGGGTTTCTGGTTTATTTGAGGTCTATTTTTTAGGGTCGAGTATAGGTGTCTTTGGAGGCCAAGTTGCAGTTATGATTTGAGGGTCGAGTTCTGTACCTGTGAAGGACAAGTTTCAAGGCTGAGTATTGCTATTTGAAGGATGCGTCTTAGGGGAAAAATCTTTTGTTTGAAGGTAGAGTTTCAAGGTTGAGTTTTGTTATTTGAACATCTAGTTCAGACCTAGTTTGAAGGCCAAGTCTTGGTGTCTTGAAGGTCAAGTTCAAGCTTGATTTGAAGTCCAAGTTCTGGTGTATTGAAGGCAAAGTTCAAGTTGGAGCCTACAATTATTATAAGTTGGTGTTTACTGAGGATTGGTGTCCTCATCTTCTTGATAGGTTGGAGCCTGCAATTTTTGTAAATTGGTGCTTACAAAGGATTGGTGTCCTCACAAGAGATTGTAATATATTAAAGATTGTTTTCAATTATTTTTTCTTCAAATTTTGATTTGCACTTTAATCTCTAGGTTCATACATTGTGGATGACTAGTTATGTGATGTGAATTCAGTTTCAAGATTAACTAAGTGAAAATTTGTCAAAAGTAATGAAATAATGATTCACCCCCCCTCTCAAATATTTCCAACAATATCCCATTTTTCTTTCCCCACATGTAGAAACTCATAAAGGTTATTCTCAATCTCCAAAGATTAATAAGATCTTCCCTTCCAAAGCTTTCAAAAGATGTGTCATAAAACTTGAAAGCATCTAAAGAAAAAGAGCTTACCTCATTCTCATCTTCATAGGAAAAAGCATCATCCTTAATAGGATTCTATTCATAGACATGAGTTTCAATATGATCTTCATCAATATGTTCCTCTTGATCTTTAATTTGATCAAGAAGGACTTCTTGTTATAGGTAACTTTCTTCAACAGCTTCCTCTTTTGTTTTTTGAGCAAGGCTATGGGGGAGTGCCCTCCCACCCTCGCTCCGGCTCTCGAAGCGTGCCCTTGTTTGGGAGTGATTTTCAATAGCACGCTCCCACAAAAAAAATTGGCTCCCTAGTAGATTTCGTTTCTTTTCTTCAGAAAAAAATTACCGCTCTACTATTCAACACCGGTGTAAAAGTATGCAAGAAAGCTAGTGAGAAGGAAAAGGGTTAGAATCCGATTGTAAAACAACCTACACTAGTTCATATACTTGTGTAAGAAAGCATCTCTACAAGATTATGCCATGTGATGAAAATAAGATTGTATGAGTCAAAACTTATGATCAAGTGCTAGCTAAAGATAGTAATAGATGCAGAATAATACCCAGCCGCAATAAAATTCCCTCATACAAACCGAGGGTTGTCTTCTAGGGCAAAAAACCCTAAAATAACATAACTTCTACCATCAAATATTCTGCATAATGAACAGTCCATATTGACTACAAAATTACATTATTTTACAAACCAATTTTCTCAAAAATTTCCTTTTGGGGGGACGGCAACAATAGTGGCGGGGCAAGCCCCACCACACCTCCCCATTAGGGATTTCCATCCAAACGCACCCAAAATAAGACCTCTAAATCACGAAGATAATCAGGCTCCACACCCAACATGATGAGAATCACCTGTGGTTGATAAAAATTATTACTAGATGATTGATGTTATATGGTTTAATCCATTTTTTATGCTTTTTATAACTAATTCATCATTCTACATGCTTTTGTTGTGATATATGCATCAAAATATATAAAAAGATATATTATATAAAAAACACTCCCAAAGCTTCTGAAAATTGTCATTCCCGCTCCTGCTTCCAAGCAATTGGTCTTGAGAAAAATCTAGAAGATCTTATTCTTAAAAGGACTTGGACAATTTTTGAAGGGTATCTTCATACCTTTGGAATCATGGACCCCAATGCTTGAGAAATTTTTCAATAAACACTGCAATAGAAGATAAGTGTTTTGAATCACAAGAACACTTAATACATTCCCTTTGTTTTTCTTCAAAAGAATCAATGAACAATCTCATAAGTGCATCTTCATGAACCATATCAACTTCTTAGGTATATTTTAGGAATCTTAGAACATGATCAATAGTTGAAGAAGGATCACCATCGAATTTCGAACAATCTATAGCAATTTGGATTAACATAATTTGGATATTCAAGAACATCCTAAACATCCAATGCAAGTACATTCATGCAAATCCCAAGGAGCCATTTTATATCCCATGCAATTTTCACAATACAAATCTATGGAATAGCCAATATGAAACTTAAATTCCCCTTTAAAAGATGCTTGCTTCACCCTGCAAGCATAAATTCCTTGAACATTTATGAGGAACAAGGACTTCATTCCTCCAATAGAGTTGTCAAATAAGCACACTAGATAAGGCTTTGAGATATACTTATCTAAGAAAAAGGTTGGACCATAAACTTCAAATCTTGAGGAGGACTCAACTCTTCCCCGACAATGGCACCAAAATGTTATTGCAATATCTAACACCCTACTGCAAAGCCTCACTAAGCAATCTAGATTGAGAGCAACAATGGGAGAGTTACCACTATCACCTCAACAACTACTCCCCTTGTTTTTGTGGTTGGATACAATCCCCACAAGGGAGGCTTCCACAATAGATCTTAGGGATCAAAAAACCCAAATGGACTTACATTAAATGCCCCCTAAGTGTTCCACAACAAGCTTTGCACAAGGATAGGTAAACAATGATTAGGGTTTTGGGTGATTTAAGGTATAATTTCAAGAAAGCGAGTTCAAAGGTCCTTATGGCTAAATTTAGAGGGCTTAGTTTGACAAATAGAGGCTCAAATAGGTTTCCAAACACATGCAATCAAGAAATTACACTTTGTTGTTATAAACTAGGGTTTCAATCAGCAATTTACAGCATCCAAATATCTCATAACAGCAAAAAGAAAATAGCCCCAAAATCTATAATAAACAATTGAACAATTAGGGCTAATTAATGAGTAGACAAGAGAATAAATTATGGCACTTTTCCTTGGTGGAAAACACATATAACAGCAATATAAACCCTAGACGTCAACCCTAATTTATGGCTGAAAATGCATGTAAAATGATATTTTTTTTACTTTTCCAATAAATGCATTCAATTTCTAACCCTGGGACAATAAGGTCCAAGAAAAATAACACTGAAATAAATTATTATGTTGTAACCTAACCCTAATTTACCCTAGAAAACATAAAACAAAGATATTTAGAGTTCTATTTAAATTGATTGGCACAAGAGATAAGAATAGTGCCTTTCTCAATCAAGGGCTAATGGAGTCTACGAGCAAAAGTCTATGGAAGAAAAGAGATGGATATGGATTCAAAGGGAATGAGGAAGACAAGCCTATTTTCCTTACACCTTTAGCCCTAACATCCTTATATCTTCTTTGGAAATTCAAAAAAAGGAAGCTAAACCAAGGTTCATCAATAAAACTTGATGAAAATCTTGCGCAACGATATTTTAGAGAGATAAAACATCAACAAAATTTTGGTGGAATTTTCATTAAACCCTAAATCATCAGCAAGAACAAGATGGAAGAAGATAGCTTACATGAAAATGGTACACATTAGTAGAGAATCGCCAATAATCATCCTAGAGACAAAACCATCCAACAAACATCCTCCAAGAGAAATTTGCTAAACTAGTGAGCTCCACAACGCAGAAGAGACAAGTATCTAGTGTGTGTTGGTCTCCAAGTGTCACAATGAACCAAGAGAAATTCACTTTCCTCTATTTAAATGAGGGCAACCAAGTTGATTTTCTCTAACTTTAGCTTATAGCCCTAAAATAATGTTAAATTATGATTACAAATTTACAAGTTGGATAGGTCACAACCAAAACCCCAAAGTAACTAAATCAATGATAAAACATAAAACTTATGCCTCAATTAACCCACATGTGTGAGTTAAATTCCCTCATAAAGGTGACATCATTCTCTAAAAATGTGCATCTCTCCACAAAAGTGCAATGGATGGCTCCAAGGGTACATCTCATCAAATAGTCATGTGACCTCAAATGGGTGCCTAATCATCAAGCAAGGCCTCATCAACTCCAACGTCATCCACAAGGGTACCCACATCATCCACAAGGGTACCACATCATCAATCCAAGCATCATGAGCCCACGTCATAGTGCTAGGTCATGACATCATCATAAAGAAAAATGCACCATCCTCATCAATCCAAGCATCATGAAGGTGACACCATAGTGTTAGGGCATGATGTCATCATAGAGAAGAGTATACCATCCCCTTCGAGGGGTCCCATGTCATCATCATCATCAATACCCTCAAAAACAAGGCAATGTCCATCAAGTACGCGTAATTCCAACCAGATGGCATCCTGTCAACTCAAGGATACATCAACTCTCAATGCAATGTCCTAGATTTGGAGGACATCGTACAAGGTCCTAGAGGTAGGTGAGGGTGTCATCAACTATGCTAAGGCATCCCAAGGTCAATGCTTCTCAACAAGTATCAAGAGTCTTCTGTCAAAGTAGCATGTGCAATCATCAAAAAGGGCTAGATTTACTCTCTAAAGTGTTGGAGAAGCATCATACAATCCTCAAGGGATGGTAGCTACACCTAAGAGCAGCATGTCTACACATACTCATAGGAACAAGTGAGATCAATATCATGGGTGCAAGAACCATAAGAGTATCAAATTGGACCATCTTTAATGTTAAAAGGCATCAAAATACTCCATCCAAGCATCATTTTCAAATGTCTTCCTAGAGGTATGAGAGAGTTATTACAAAACCCTATTAGGTGCTTCCAACCCTAAGGGGTGGAATAGTTTCTAGGCCAACCCTTTCAACATATAGGTGTGTAACTGATGGGTGAAATGTACTAGGGTGTACTTCATGAATGGATTCATATAGTCTTGCACTAGGCTATATCAAACTAGTCCATGAGTGCCTTTGTAGAGGAAGCACTTTAGTAATGCCTGAGTTATCTTCATTGCCTTTGTAAAAATAATAAGATAACCCCCTTTTGTGATGGGCAGTCTATTGCTTCATCGAGCTAAAATGTTTATAGAGAGCTCCTTTTACTTTGATAGGCATGATATGTATGGATACTCTCGGGGACGGCAATATAAGAGGGGGTAGAGCTCAAGCTATAGGTTGGGTTTTTTTTTTGCTTTACATCCCATGCCATTCTTTTACATTTTAACATTTGGCTCATGCTCTTTTTTTTCCTTTTTCAATAGTGTTGATTTGGGGTAGCATCGGATGTGCTCTAGCCACGAAATTTGGTGGAGAGGTTGGGGCACATGAGATCTCCAATACCCGAAAAGGGTTTGGGAAGATTCTAAACAGATCGGGAGATATTAAAATAATTAATATTTTTAATGGAGTCGCTAAGTTTAAACTTAGGGAAAATAAAATATTAATGAGTATTAATATGAATTTGTGTTAGAGTGGTCCAAAAGACATGGATCAAGCCAGATCTAATCTTAGCCATTGATTAGGGACTTAATCTCGACCGTTGAATCGTCAACAGGAAAAGTATAAGAGGAGGCTTGAGGGTCACTTGGAGATTACACCAGATGATTAGTGATTCTATTCTCTAGAGCGAGGTTTGCTAAGAGAGATAGAATCAGTGATCGGGAGAGTAGCTGAGGGGCATTGAGTACAGCGAAACAGAGAAGGCAAAGATTGTGCCGGGAGAGCAGTGCAACAGCCAAAGAGGGTGACACAGAGCTAGCAAGGGCTCATGCAAGGCCATGCAGAGCACCAGAGGGGCCAACGTGGCTGACGCAGAGGCTCCCAAAGCTGATGTAGGGCTGACGCAGGGCCAGCGTTGGGCTAGGAGTGGCTGACGCAGTCCAGATTGGGCAAACGCTGGGATTGCAGAGTAGTTTTGTGCTGAGGAACTGCCGGAAGGGTTTTCTGGGATTTTAGCTAGGAGATTTCTCTCAAACTATGAGATATAGCTGCTAAAAAAATTCTCTGTTGGGTAGGCCAGTTTCGGCACCTAGATTGTACTCTGATATTGCTTAATAAGAAAACCCTCAGATAGTTGCACCGGTTTTCACGCATTAGGTTTTTCCAGGACATTGGTCCAAAAATAATGGTGTCATGTGGTGTGTTTGTTCTTGTTTCTTTTAGTTGTTGATCTGTAATATGTTGAGCATGCACTAGTGTTTATTTTCAGTATTTACTTTGTAAATAGCTTGTTAAAGGAAAAATAACTAGGTAGGAATAAATCAGAAAAAGTGCATGAAGGGTTTCTAAACTACGTAAAATTAGAAACTTCAACATGGTATCAGAGCGTGATTGCAGATTGCAGGACTAAAAGACATCAGCCGAGTGAAGCAATAGCAGCAGAAAACAGTTGTCCCAAGGTGACGGACGTTGTTTCTAGCAGCGCAGAAGCCAAGAAGTGTGACGCAAAGCTAGCCAAAGCCACACAAAAGAAGTCGGGAGTTGTGCAGAGCCTCCGAGAGGCCAGCGTTGCTGACGCAAAGGGCCGGAGGGCTGACGCAAGGCATCCCAGGGCTGACGCAAACCCATCTGGAGTGACGCAAAGCCAGCGTGAGGCAGGGAGGGGCTGACGCAGCTCACAGAGAGGCAGTTGTTGGAGTCCAGAAGGCTGCAGAACTATTGCAGAGTGGAGCTGGTGAGGTACTGTAATCAAAACAGTACCTGACAGAGCAAGGCTAGAGGAGTTGTTACCGAGGGCTTCTAACCGAGGAACCTGGATCAGCAATGGAGTTGCACAAGACGATTAGAGTAGGGGACATCTCGACAAGCGGCAGAAGAATTTCCAGGAGGGATATCAAGACTCAAAGGGAGTCTAGAAGAGAACTTCCAGACGAGAAATAGAGACTTAGAGGAGTCGAATAGAGAACTTCCAGGAGGGAAGTAGAGGAGCGTCATGGCACTGCACGGGGTAAGAGACCAAGATAGGCTGGACGGAGCATCGAACTTCGTAGTCTTGAAGACTAGAATCTTATCAGTGCTTAACAAGAATCGTGTCAAGAATTTCGCCTTAAAGGTTATAGCTATCCCAGTCGACCCAAATGATAACAACAAGTACAAAGAGGCGATGGCGAGGGCCAAGTGCATTATCCTTGACAGGGTCAAGGATCATGTGGTACCACATATAACCGAGAAGGAAACGGCAGTTGAGATGTGGGAGGCTCTCAAGAACTTGTACCAGCATACTTCTGTGTAGAGAAGAATGTTGCTCGAGAACCAGATGAGGTCGTATCAGATGAAGAAGGGTCAATCGATTGACACCTTCCTCAGAGGACTGAATGAGATCCGAGACCAGTTCACTGTTATAGGAGCGACACCAGATTAGGAGCTTATGGTGAGGACAGCTCTGAATGTTGTCTCAAAATATTGGGAAGTGTTTGTCCAAAGTATCCTAGCAGAGGAACTCTCCTACCTTGGGACGAGATGTGGGCAGCTCTTCGCCAAGAAAAGATCAAACGACAATCAAAGACAGGTAGCAGCAGCAAAGGGATCAAAGTTCAGCAGGAGGAGGAGGATGTGGCCCTAGCATCGAGGGAAAGCAGGAGAAGCGAAAGAAGAAAGATCTCTCCAAGATCAAGTGCTTCCACTGTGGGGAGATGGGTCATTATGCGACCCAGTGCCCAAGGAAGAAGAGTAAGGGAGAGTCTTCTAATACTAAGGCAGCGCCAGCACAGGCAGAGAAAGAAGTTTTGACAGACAATGACTGTGACATGAGTGCACACGCACCACTTGAGCGAAAATGGGGAGACATCGAGCTGTAGTCAGGCAGACTACAGGCGATGAGGGGCAGGATCCTTAAGGTACCTAGCATCTTGGATTAGACCTTGCTACAGGAGTCCTGACGACGACTAGCAGGACTGGCTGAGTGGGTAGAGATAGATGCAGATGGAGCAGCAGAGAGAGCTATAATGCGGGAGTCCCGAGACAGCGCAAAGCTAGCAAGCTGCAACAATGCAAGAGGCACAGGGGTGTTGCACCAGTGCAGGATGGCACAGAGAGATGTGCAATGGTGCGAGATGCATGAGATGAAGAAGAGTTGTTGCAGCAGCACAGAGGTCAGAGAGGGAGCACTTGTCAGCAACAGAGGGAGCTTCAGCATTAGAGGGTGTCTTTATCCCAACAGGGAGGTCAGTTGGGAGATCAGTTACTTACCTCTCAGTAACTGAGTTGCAGTGCAACAGTGGGCAGCATGATGCAACATGATGAGAGGAGGTGCAGTGTAGATGCAGTGCTGGGAGGAAGGACCAGCAGCAGCACGGATGCAGAGGGAGTTGTCATACAGATGCAGCAGTGGCAGTGGCAGAACCATGGGCAGCAGTACAGGAGGCAGCAATGCAGAGGATGTTGGGCAGGAAGGCCTAGCATCAGCACAGGTACCGATGCTGGATGATTAGAGTAATACTCAGTGAGGAGTATTGCTAGAGCACAGTCCTTGCTAAGAGGGAGTGTTGATTTGGGGTAGCATCGAATGTGCTCTAGCCACGAAATTTGGTGGAGAGGTTGGGGCACATGAGATCTCCAATACCCAGAAAGGGTTTGGGCAGATTCTAAATAGATCAGGAGATATTAAAATAATTAATATTTTTAATGAAGTCCCTAAGTTTAAACTTAGGGAAAATAAAATATTAATGAGTATTAATATGAATCTATGTTAGAGTGGTCCAAAAGACATGGATCAAGCCAGATCTAATCTTAGCCATTGATTAGGGACTTAATCTCGACAATTGAATCGTGAACAGGAAAAGTACAAGAGAAGGCTTGAGGGTCACTTAGAGATTACACCAGATGATCAGTGATTCTATTCTCTAGAGCAGGGTTTGCTAAGAGAGAGAATCAGTGATCGGGAGAGCAGCTGAGAGGCATTGAGTACAGAGAAACAGAGAAGGCAGAGATTGTGCCGAAAGAGCAGCGCAGCAGCCAAAGAAGGTGATGCAGAGCCACACAGAGCACCAAAGGGGCCAGCATGGCTGACACAGAGGCTCCCAGAGCTAACGCAGGCCAGCGCTGGGCTAGGAGTGGCTAACGCAATCCAGATTGGGCAGACACTGGGATTACAGAGTAGTTTGTGCTGAGGAACTATCGGAAGGGTTTTCCGAGGTTTCAGCCAGGAGATTTCTCTCAAACTGTGAGGTCTAGCTACTAAGGAAATTCTCTGTTGGGTAGGCCAGTTTCAGCACCCAAATTGTACTCTGATATTGCTTAATAAGAAAACCCTAAGATAGTTGCACCATTTTTCCTGCATTGGGTTTTTCCGGGGACATTGGTCCAAAAATAATGGTGTCGTGGTGTGTTTGTTCTTGTTTCTTTTAGTTGTTGATCTGTAATATGTTGAGCATGCACTGGTGTTTATTTTCAGTATTTACTTTGTAAATAACTTGTTAAAGGAAAAATAACAAGTAGGTAGGAATAAATCAGAAAAAGTGCATGAAGGGTTTCTAAACTAAGTAAAATTAGAAACTTCAACAAATAGTTGCATCAACCTCGGGTATATACAACCCCTTCTCATAGGACAAGGTCAATAGTGAACTAGCATGAGCGATTAACTACAACCAATCAAAAGATGGGACAACAAAGTAGGGGAGAGATGACAAAGGTTAAGTACGGATAACATGGAATGCTACCACCATCAAAGCCTCCTATTTGTGCCCCCTTCCTATACAAAGACAGTGAAAGAAAGGCCTCCAAGAAGGTCACACCAGAATAGGGGCAAGTGATAGCCACCAAGGTGAACAAGTGTACAACCAATAGCGATCTATCATCCAACTCAACCTGTAATCCATACTAGAATGCCCCTTAAAACATTAAATGAAAGCACTTGAATACAAAAATGGTTAATGTACTTCATAATAGATGACTCACCTTCATCATGAGCAAGTTGAATGAACGAATGCATTGACCACAAAGTGGATGACAGGCATCTAAGGCTCACTATCTTTGGATCATGATAGAACTACTAGCTAACAAATTGAAACAATAGGAGAAAAAAATCTCCTAGTGGGTAACACCTCATTCATGTCATCTTGCCAAACCTATTGACCCACTGCCTCCTCAAAATTAGAAGGTTGTGCATTAATGGTGGAAGGCATTAGGTGCCACATAATTTGGAGATTCCTCAAAAGGAATGACTTACTTAAAATGAGGTCATAGGACCTCAAACTTACTCTTTTGCCTCCTACAGTGTCTAGGTGAACCACCCAAGCTTCTTAGCTCAACTAAATGGTAAAGATACACCCCCAGCACCTGTGGACGCTTACTAATTTCAATCTGGTTCATGAGACTTGGAGGATGCATCCTTATCAAGCTTGATATCTCTACTCACAACTACATTTGATTGAGATGGAATGTAAGCTTTCAAGGTCTCACTGTAACTCACAAAGAAACCCTTCAAATAAGAAGGTCCCAACTTGGTTTTTTTCTCATCAAGGATATTAATGCAAAAAAAGTCACTGAAAACATGAAGATGTGTCGATTGAGGCTTCTCACCTATGAATGCCTCCTTTGGTGTCTTGTCCTTCAACACTCTAGGAGGACACCTATTAAGAATATAGACAGTTGTAAGACATGCTTTTGCGTAGAGACACATGGCTAAATATAAATCATGGATCATAGATTTGGCTCTCTATGATAGACCTATTCTTCCTCTCAACAACCCCATTTCGTTGAGGGTTGTTGGGACCCGTTAGTTGCTTCTTGATTCATGCTTCCCTACAAAAAGTGTCAAATGTTTTGGAGGTATACTCCCCTCCATTATCAAACCTTAATTCCTTAATCTTCTTTCTCATTAATTTTCTACAAGAATCTTAAACTCTTGAAACTGCCCAAATACCTCTTCCTTGGTTTTCATTAAGTAAATCCAGGACATCCTGGAGGAAACATCATGAAAAGATACTTGGTAAATATTATCTAATAAGGAGGTTTAAAACATGGCTCCACATACAACTAAGAGGATTAAGTCAAGATTTTCTCTTGACTATGCTCACTGCTAGCAAAAACAACATTCACATGCTTATTGAGTGCGCAACCCTTGCACACTTCTTTCTTCTCAAGCTTGAAGTCTCACAATCCTTGTACCATGACCTTCAAAAGATCAATAATACTTCATAGCGCAAGCGACCTAGTCTTTTGTCCCAAAGCTCACACAACTTGTCACTATCATGCAGTATAACTCACATGATCCCCCTACAACCTGTATACACCACCCTCTCAAATGCCTCTGGCCAACAATCAATCCTACTCCTAAAGTTTGCCAAAGGCCCTCCATATGTTTGGAGGCTCCACTATCACATACCAGTCAAAACCAAACACAACATTCGATGATGAGCATGAGTCGATAGAGAAGTGTGTCTCAAGCTTGGATGAAAGCTCATCCACCCTAGTTGATGCTTCTACACTCCCTATAAATTATTTCTGCTACTGTTTCTTTCCCTTCTTTCCTTGGTTATAGGAACCTAAATCCCCTTTCTTTCCTCCCTAACCCTTCCCAGGTCCTCCTTTCTTGTTGCTCTTCTTCATCTTGCTAATAAGGACAAGATTCTGCTCCTCCTTCTCCATACCTGCAACAATGTCTGGTCTCCTCCCTTCCTGGAAGAAGTCATCCCATAGCTTCTCAAAAATGGGAAGCTTTTTCCAAAGCAGAAACTCTGCCGACAAAAGGTGCCATGAAGAAGGGAATCCATTTAATGCAATGGGTACTAGCTCTTCACCCTTGACCTCCTCTCCAACTGTTACACATTGATCAGGGAGTTTAGCCTCTTCATCAACCAAGTAGCAATGATATCTATCTTGCTCATCGGCATAGCTCTAAGCTGATTCCTTAACAACACCTTCCGACTAATATTCTCACTCTAATATAGACAGAATAGAGCATCAAACATATCGTTTCTTGTGGAATTCTCAACAATGTGAGGGATCAAATGATCCTTCACAAATTCAACAATGACTCGCTTGGTCTTGGCGATCTTCTTCTTATGATCTTCTCAGTGCCAACAACACATGATCAGTAAGCACAACTATTTTCTTAACAAATTATGCTCCTCAAACAACATTTGTACCTAAAACTTCCACCAAACAAAATTAGAGGGGCCTTCCAATCTATCTTCATGTCTGAGATTGAATGTAATCATCCTGCTGCACAAGAATATCCTTCTACACAAAACATATCAGCAACCTAAAAGAACAATCTATCAAAGGTCCACTACGCTTTTCTCATGCATAGATCACTGGCATCTCACCCCTGAAAGCTCTCGACAACTCCCTCTCACAAGCGATAGCCCACTATCCATTCATGGATTCCTAGAAGGTTTCAAGAATTATGCTCTGATAACAATTAAGAATATCGTACTACACAAAACATATCAGCAACCTAAAAGAACAATCTATCACAGGTCCGCTATGCTTTTCTCATGCATAAATCACTGGCATCTCACCGCTGAAGCCTCTCAACAACTCCCTCTCATAAGCGATAGCCCTACTACCCATTCATGGATTCCTAGAAGGTTTCAAGAACTATGCTCTGATAACAATTAAATTTTTCAGTATCATGGTAAACAGATTCTACAATGTAATATAATTCCTACAAGAAACTAAAAACAAAAAAAACAAAAAGCCTATCAAAACTGATCTAAGTACTGGATGCAAGAATCTATAGAGACATACTATAGAAGAAAACAAATAAAACTCCGAAGATAACTATCAAAACCTGTCACTGCTTTCATTAAATTCTGAACATGAAAAATCTGCTACAGAAAAAATAAACTGCTAGCTGTTAGACTCAAAACTCAGTAATGAATCCCTACCTTTGCCCTTTCTCTTATAGATTCAAGGAGTTCATGCTTTAGGGTTTACAAAAATAGATTTCACACTTTGCTTTAGAGCTGCATGAAAGGATAAACTAGTGCGCTCCAAGACACAGTTAAGCTTCCCTTGGAATCCATGCCCTAGCCAACAGTCAAACTCAAAAATAGAAAGCCAACTAAGAATAATCACTAAACTTGGTGCTTTATCTAGAGCTGAGAGATAACCTTATCCTAATCGATCTATCTAAAGTTGGCATCCTAATCTTAGAGATATATACATGCATGCGCTCTAAACTTAAATACGTACCCCAGTCTTCTTTAACTGCTACTGCACCCTGATTATGACGCTATACAGATCTACTGCTACTGTGACAAAGGTGCCTAGATCTGATGTGTGTGCTACTGCTACTATAGAACACTATCCAAGGTACACAGTCTAAAAGAATTTCCTGTGCGTCGGATGCACTGATTTGTTATTTCAGAATTGAGTTCTAGGATTCTATTTCAGATACACACTATTGGGGAATTTACAGAGTTTATGGACCTCTGTGTGCAAATTAGACAGCTCCACTTGTTTGATTCATTTAATCAGCTCCAAAAATTCTTGTCTCTGAAACTATCCCCAAAAAATTTCTATTTTTGCCTGCTAATGCTATCACCATCTCTTACTGAGTCATGGTCATAAACTCTTGTTTCTGGGAATATGAATACCCCCAAAGTTTCCTATTTGTTGTTGTTGTTCCTAGCATTTACTAAATCAAGGCCTTCAATGGCTAGCACAAAACAATCCACAGACTATAATTGTATTGGGAGAGAAGATTGCTAGTGGGGAAGATGATCCCACAGTTAGAAAGGGGAAGGGCAATATGACCCTCATGGTGTCACACAAATAGATAGAAAAGCCTTGGGTGGGGCAGGGGGTGCTGTAGAGAGGGATGGGGTGCGAGCTCTGGGGAGGAGAATAGGGACATGAAGGAAGAGAAGGGAGTTAAGGGAGAGAATTGTGAAGGAGGTGAGGTCACAAAGTAAGGGAAGAATGGCCATGAGGCTACACCATGAAAGACGATGAGGACACATGCTAAGGAGACCAATAGTAGGCAGGGAAGTAGTAATGGAGTTGGGCAGTAACTCCTGGTAAGTATATTTATTTACATCTTGTTCCTTATCCCATCCTTTATGCAAATACTTGCTTAAATTATGGTGGGTAGTAACTTACATGAGTATGAGCCATTTTCAAAGATCTTAGGTGGTTTTGTTGATTTCCTTTCTTTTAATTTTTTTTCTTCTATTTAAAATTTAATTTTCTTTCGTGTTTTTACATAGTATTATAAATACATCAAAAATTATGAAGACCAACCATAGAGCTACATTATTCAACAAGGCACATTATCTATGTCAGTGAGTATAGGCGAGTAAAAAAAATATATCGCAAGAAAAACTAGACATGTAAAATGGAGGTAGCAATTTACGAGAAGAGATGTCAAGCTACTCTCATTTAGCAAGCGTATTACAAAAGTTTGTTACCACTATATATCACTATATACCATAAAAGTAATAGACTAGAATATGAACTCCATAAGTCATGTGTTCCAAGTTGGACATGCAGTTTTCAACTTTCAAGAACATAACTTCTCTCCAAAATAAAAATTAAGCACTCAATTGCTCACTGGAAACCTGTAAGGAGAACAACATGAAGCGGATTGAAACTTTGTTCAAAGAGTTTTGGGGACAAAAACCTCTTCCAAAAGCCCAAAAACTGTGATTTTTAATCTTTGACCCAAAAACATAAAATTCATGATTCATCTAGATCAATGTTCCCCGCCATGGAGAGCAATGGTCCCCATTGTGTCAACCTCTTGAACCAAATGGGAAAACTTCTACCAGATCCTGGTGAACCAGTTGCC
This sequence comes from Pinus tabuliformis, assembly GCA_031772625.1. NCBI lineage: Eukaryota > Viridiplantae > Streptophyta > Pinopsida > Pinales > Pinaceae > Pinus > Pinus tabuliformis. Next base: position 1,510,584,568 of record CM062819.1, on the reverse strand, counting down.
TAATGAAAAAATAGTCTTACCTTGACAATCCAGTAGAGTGGTATGTCCTACTTTCCAATGCCTTTCATCCTTGTATCCACTATTTGACATCTTGTAATCAAGAATCAATTATGTGGGTTCAAGTTGTTTTGTCATCTGATGTGTCCAATAGAGATGGAAGTATGGTTAGTGCAACTCCTCATTGAAGATGGGATGCAAACCAAAGGTAAAGTGGCAGATTGAGCTCAAAGGCGATCATTCCCACCTGCTTGGTGATGGCATATGGCACATAACAAAGTGGTATAATTTTCTTGTTTGTCCCTTTGAGTTTTTCTTTTTGAAAGTGCAACCACATCTTGCCACCAACCTTGCACTTGTGCAGTACATAATGATGATCATGCCAATGCATGTTCTTAGCACTAGTCTTCTACAAAATGTCATGTACATGCTCCTAAATGTTTTGGATCCAATCCACAAACTTGGTTGCTTTGTGTGCTTCTTTCTGAGCATGGGAAGACCAATGTTATGAAGACCAAATTGGAACTAGTGAAGTCAGCCGGTCCGATCAGTTTGAGGCCCTAATTGGTCCAACTGGTGGTATAGAACCGGAAAAGGCCAATTCAGTATGGAACCAGGTAGTTTGGTACCAAAACGGTCATTTTTCACCGAGCCAGTCAGTTCCATACAATGCGACTAAGGATTCTCAAAACAGATTTTTTGTTCAAAAACAATAATTTATAAGTAGTGCATACTAAGAAATAACCCTAGGGCCCACTTTTACTAAAATTTGTAATATTACCATTAATTGTTTCAGGATGTTTGAGAGTGGTTCCAACCTCATTGGATCTAATATGGAGAAAGTAGAATTTTAGATCACACTCAAAATACATCAGACTTAACAATTTTTAGGATATCAAGATTGGGGGGATTGCAACATTTCCATTAGATTATGTCATGTATGAGGGTTTCGAACTAGTATTTAATCAAGAGCAGTGTTGATAAAATCACCGATATTTCAGCAATGTGTCGAAAAATTGTGATATTTTCGGCCTGTCGATTTTTTCCTTTACAGATTTTTGCCGATTGTCCCTAATTTTTTCCAATTTTTGTCATTTCTTCCTGACTTATTCTGATTTTCAAAAAATTAATATGTTTTGCATTTTTTAATGTTTGTTGCAGTTTGTCAATTTTTGCCGCTTTTTTCACCAATGTTTCTAAAAGATGTTTTCTAGACCCTCACTGATTTTTTGTCGATGTCGATTTTTTCAACATTGATCAAAAGCACCAAGCCCTCCATGTACCACAATATTGGAGGCATTGGTTTTTGAACTCCTATGTCATGACCCTAGTAAAAATGTGCCCATCACTCAAACAAAATCTCAATTTGACATGTTAAGCTTTTTCTATCTTATTTTAATGCCTAGAGGGTGGATATTAATGTTGAGAATCCTAATATAGGCTATGTATTTTATGACATGTAAGTATTTGTTGTAGCATGAATTTCTTTGGTCTCTAGTGGCCATCTAGAGCCTCTTTGTTGATGTATCTTTCGCTCAAAGATGGATTGCACTCGTTGCTATTTCAATTATATGCACCCTTGCTATATATATGTGAAACTTTGTATATTTGTGTATAATGGTTTGGATTCATATGGATTCACACACACACACACATGTATATATATATATATATATTTGTGTGTGTGTATTTTTTGGTCAACTAGTTTTTTTCTTTATTTTTTTTTTATTCCTGGTTATGGGGTTGACCAATTCAATGATCGGTCTGATTCTAATAACATTGGGGAATACTGCTCTAACGGTGCATTGATTTGAGCTACATCAATTGGGGCCAATGGTTGGAAACCAAGACACACTTAGAATGTATGTAGAACTATTGTTGTAGCTATGTTGAACATATGGAAAACTCTTAAAGAACATATCAACAATCACAAAAGTGTGACCATTACCATGCTTAGCAATGGACCTGCCACAAAGTCCATGGACACAAACTCCCAAAGGCTTGACAAAAGTTAGCAGTAAGAGGGGAATCCATGCTTCTTGATCGCTGGCTTGGAAACAACACAAGTGATGCAAGATCTATTGTATCTACAAGAAGCATGGTGAAGTTGTGGCCAGTAGTACTTATGCAATAATGTCATTGTCTTTTCCACTCTAAAGTGCCTTACCACTCAACTATAATGCACCTCCCAACTCGTCTTCTAACATGCACTTATCAAAACATAGAAATTGTTGAAGACTGTAGTAGCTTCGAAAGGTCCTTTGGACAGGCTTGGTGTCCTAGCATGTAGGAGATGATTTATTGCCTCTTTAGGTGCTCTTGATGAAGTAAGTGATTTATGTCTTCTTTCCTAAGTCCAACTTAAGAAAAGTACAATAATTAAAGTCAATTAATTAATGTGGATTATTAAGTCAATTTCTAAGGATAAATAATGAAATTATTTAAGTGACTTAGAAATTATCTCAACCATTGATCTCCTAGATCTTGTAGAAGGGAGATTACGGTTACGGATTTGGGCTTGATAAAGATTATAAATGAATGCCTAAGGGAGAGTTGAAGACACAACAAAAAGATAGAGACAACTACCACATTTTTGGGAAAGCAATTTTCTCAAAGGAGAGTGTTTTCTCTAGAGTGAGAGGCTCATCTAAATTGAGAAGAGGAAGATTTCAAATTGATTCAAGAGCATTTCCAGGAGGCCAAATTGTTGGAGATTGCAAGGCCAAACTATTGAAGCGAGAAAGAGGTTGAATTATTACAGAGGCTTGTTGCCGCAAAATCTAGCAGGCCTTGGAGAGGGAAACCCTACAAAGTATAAACTAGACCAAGAAGCAACAATGGGGTAGTGGCCCACTGTCACCATAGCCAAAACCCTGATGGGAGGAGTCCTGGTAAGAGAAAGAGTTCATTTATAATAGATATTCTAGGGTTAATGTGTGAAATGATCTCACTAGGAAGTCTTCAAGAAAGACACAATTTAGATTCAAGGCTTCACAAAGAAGCAATTCGCTTTCTATGAAGAAACCTAGAAACAAGGGCACAAGACCTAGGGTTTGATAGATTTGACGAGTGTTGGACCTGTTGTCGCACAAATTGTCTAGGCAGTGCGACAACGCTCAGACCGAGCGCTGTCACCCTGATCCCTGATCTCTCTATTTAAGTTGTCTCCCGAGGCTAAGGGGGGTAGACCCTATGGGATAAAAGAAGACCAACTGTGGACCAATTGGGTTGGGAGACATAGCAAGGCAATCTAGCACCTGATTGATTTTAGAAATTAATGTACTAGTTCCTTATGGTTCCTTATGGAGTTAATGATTAAATGATTATTTATGCAGAAATATTAACCTTGTAAAACAATCATTTATCATCAGATCACCCAAGCAAAGATTATTTTTACCAAATGCGAGATAATCAATAAATGCACAATGCCTTAATAACATTCCAGCAATTAAAATTTAAAAGATTAAATGCTTTAAATAACCATGCAATTTTAAATGCTAACCAGTTACCACTTTCATATAGCTAACTTTAAATAAACATTTAAGCACATTTAACTATAGAGAAGTGGAACAAAAGACACCAAAAATGAATTTTTCATTAGTCTTTTTCAAAAAAAATTAATTTTTATATATATTTGTATTTTTTATGATTTTTGATTTATTAAAAAAAAAACAAAACAAAACTAAATTTGAAACTAACAGCTAATCTAAAAAATGAAAATCGATTTTTTTTTTAATTTTCAAACTATTATTTTTAAAATTAAAATTTAAACAAAACAAAACTAAATAAATCTAAAAATAAAAAATAAAAAGTGAAACCAAAAAATTAAAAGCTAAAACTTAAACCTTTTATGGTACTCTAAACTAAATGAAACTTAAAATAAATATATACAATTGAAATGAAATTTAAAATCTAATTCTAAAAAAACTAAACTAACACAACACATTTATGCAAAAATGAAAGTCGGATTCTTTTTACTTTTAAGTATTTTTATTTTTTATGACTTTTTGATTTACTAAAATAAAACTAAACTTTAAAAATTTCTGAAGCTTGAGAAATATCTAAAACTAACACTTAGAAATATCAAACACACGTCTCATAAAAATATATACGCTAACCTAAAAATCAAAGCGCTCTAACTATACTAACCCTAAGCCTGAAAATCAAAACATATAAAAAAAATCAGAGTGTATTGCGTGTGCAGGTCCAGGCGACGGACAGAACTTTGAGCTCGAGCAAGGGGCTACGGATATGTTTACGCAGGCAGAGAGGACATGTAGACAACGCTAATTTGATGGTGATAGCTGCGTGAGGAGCTGTGACAACCAGCGTGCAGTTGATGCGTGGATGAGGGCGTGAAAGGAACACGCAGATGTTTGCTGGTGGAGAATGGACAGCGATGTAAGCAAGGGTTTTGAAAAGAGCAGTGTGGAAGGATGGCTGAGGGTTTTTTTATTGCAAGTTGAAAGATAGCTGCAGGAATGAAATGAGCAACACGTTGAAGGGTAGAGAAGCGTGAAATGGCAGCAGGGAAAGGTAACGCATGGAGGAAATCCGCAGGACGTAATGCTGGAGGGGGAAGAGAAATGCAGAAACGGAGCTGTGGGTAGCACGCAGGGATGTGAGAGCAAATAGCCAACAGCGTGGAAAGTGGTGGAGATGCGTGGCCTCTTTTGCAGGTTTTGCATGAATGGATCGCTGAGGCTGATAGCTGACTGTGCGTGAATGGGCAGCTGATTGAGATTTATGTGGTGGCTGAAACAAATTTAAAAATCCTTCTGCGAAAAAGAAACCCTCCAGGCAGCAGCAGAAAACCCTTGAATTTCCTCAGAAATTACAAAAAAATTTAAATCAATCCGCTTCAGATTGCCTAATGGAAAACCCTAAAAAAAATTCAAAATTTGTACCTGCAACCTGCAAAAACCGAACACCCAGAAATAAAATGTGCAAGGAAAAAACCTAAAACCCTAATAAAAACCAGCGAAATAATTACAGTGTTTACAAACTGAAGGCTCTAGGTAGCCAAATTTATCGTTATGCCACAAAAATATTTTCAGAATTTTAAACTTAATGTGAGGTGCTTCAGAAAACCCTTCATGCATCTGCAACAAAAATTCTAATGATAAGCCTGGGATTAAAACTAGCTGGGCTTTTTCAGAAAACACAATCCGGGAGTTGGCTTGTTCAGCCGAGAACTTCCCCTAACGCCCGGTAAACTTAAAAGATATCCTGCACAGCTTAAATCAACCATTAACATAGAGGGAGAAAACAACAGCGAAATTCAGATCAAATGGAGATACCTGCCATTATATTCAGAAATTAAACTATCATTCAAACCCCAGAGATCAGACAAGATACCTATGCCTAAATCAATCTTCATCAAGCTATCATCAATGGCTGAAACTAAATTTATGCAGAGAAATAAAACATCTTACAGCATTTCCAGAAGAGTAACACCACCAAGATTTTCAACCCCAAAGTCTTTCTTTATTGCACAAAAAATGCCTACAAGAGAGATTTCTTTAACACCAAACTCTCAGCTCGAATCCGATCTCAAATGACCCTTGACACCCTATTTAAAGGAAAATTTCTTAACGGCTAGTTCGAGTGATCCATGTCAAAATGATCTCGACCATCAATGAGGATCAAAATCCCTTTTAATCTCATCCATCGAAATTTTTAAATGCATTTTAATATATTAAAAAATTAAAATCTTGCATTTATTTTCTCAAAACTATGACTTATTATTATTTTATTATTCTATTTCATTTTTCAAATTTTTATTTATTTTTTAATTTTATTTTTTTTTTTTAATTTTTTTTTTAGTTATTTTTTAATTTTATTATTTTATTATTTTTTTCTATTATTCCTATATTTTTTATTTTATTTTTTTTTATTATTTATTTTTGGATCCTCGAACTTAGCCTTTGGAAAAATCACCTAGGACCTAGGATTTATGAGGAGATAAAACATTTTCTAACCCTCAAGACACTTTACATCATGACTTTTACAATTTTACATCTCAAGGGGGAAAACCCATTTGACATAGACCACCCAGTCTTGCGACACAAATATAATCAAGCAGATCAAGCAATTTGTAATAACCTAACCAAATAGTTAGAATTATTTCCAAATCACTTTTACATGGACTCGACCTAGCACACTAGGACTCCCCTAAGATTCTAATGACAAAATCCATTTCGGCTTTGGGGTTAGGCTGAAGGAAAATTCTGCCGATAATGGATCAGTGAGACAAAAAACCTTCCGAAACGTAGATTATCACTAGAAAATTAGGTTTGCCTAGGCAATTTACATACATGACTCAGATCCACTAAGATTATTTACAATTTACACATGGAGACTGGGTTTACAACATAACATGATCGGGTTGATGATGATAGTCGAATGGCACAGACATATCGATCAAGCGCTATCCCTTTTGCGAAAAAAGGGGTGTACTGCTCTGGGTAGTTGACACGTAGTGATCAACAAGACCAACTCAAGGTCAAGGCTATTGAAGGAAATGTAACTAGGTTCGGTCTTCATAAATGTACTTTTGATATTTGTATTTATTCAAGAAAAGAAATATTATTTTTATAATATATGTCAATGAGTTTATTGAAATAGGTCTAGCACATGTTAAAGTGTTATAGGTGAGTCAAATGGTCAAAAGAAAATATTGAAGACCTTAAGGGCAGGTTGCACCATGTATATATCTGTATAAGAGTCAAAGAATACTCCTCCAAGCAAATTCAAGTCTCCTCCAAAGCAAAGGCACAATCAAAGAGTCTCCTCCAAGCATGTGACACCACCAAAGAAGCCATCCGAACAGTCTTCAATTCGGCCTAAAAGGAGGGACAGTCCTCTATATATAGAGGTTGTCCACTCCATTATAACGTCAAGCATTCCTCTCTGAAATCTGCGAAGGTAGAAGGCAAGTAAAGGGTAACAAGAGGACAAGAAAAGGGTCTCCAAGGCAGCGAAGAAAGGAAAAAGAAAACCAGAGTGTTAAAGGGCTAGTTACAGCCACACATGTGAGGAAAGGAGAGTTGTCTCTGCGGTTATGACAACAGTAACTTACAATCTACCATATCTCATTGTTTAGGGTTAAAACTAGGCCTACAAGGCCTCTCACTCAAGCGTGGAAGAAGGGTATACAAGCAAAGGGAGTAAGAGAAGTGTAACATAGTTCTTGTGAGGAGATTCCCTCACACGTGCAAAGAACTAGGGTTGCATTATTGTTGCTCTAAGTCTACAATATTTGTGAAAGAAAAGAAGGCTCGGTTGGGAGGCAACAAGGTCATCTCTTGAAGTTAGAAAGGCTCCATCACAAGCGAAGGAATAAAAGGTCAAGGAGCATTCTAGAGTGTACAATAGAAGGTCTCTACAATTACTAGAAGAAGTGCCAAAGGAAGCAAGACAAAGTACTGGAAGGAGGAAGTCGAAGTCCTGCAAAAAGAAGTAATCTTGAAACGGCTTGACTTGTGCTTGGAAGATATTCTTGTCAAGGGTCTAGGGTTTGGCATTGATCAATAAGAAGCTTCAATAAGAGAAACTTACTAAAGGGTTTTCCTCTCAAGAGAAGAGAGGTTTTGGCCCTGGCCGAGAGCCAACATCTTGTGTTCTTGTTTTATGTTTTGATAGCAGTTTGATGAAGCATACACACATGCATTAATAAGAGAAGAAGAAGATTAAGCTAACAAAGACAAATTGTTATCTAGTCCCTAGATTCTTCAACACAGGTAAGGAAAAAAGGTTTCTTGTAATGTATATTAACTAAGCCAAGGCTCATGAACCTAAGTCCTTAAGTTGAGGGACAAAGGACTAGGGCTTCCCTCTTAGGGCAAACACCTAGGGAAAAAAATTTACGGATGAAATTGGAGTGGACGCCCACCAAAATGATAGGTTTTGTGGTAAACCCTATCCTCTTGATGTTTAGGCTCTCCAACCACCAAAATAGCTCTTCCTTAGAATTCTGCCCTAGGCCCTAGTTCTCTACCCTAGCCTTGAAAGGACCGAAATTTAAAGGGAAGAAAAACAGATTGAGGTAAGAGATGATCACCAAACAACTTGACTAGTGCCTTGTACCATGGGAGAAAGGAGTCAAAGATGATTTAGGATAATCAAACTTATTCCTAAGGAGGCCTAAATCTGATGCCCTAGGAAGCAAATTTCAAGCATTTACCCACTCAATGGAAAAATGCGTTTTTATGGGAGAGCTTCAATGAGTTCACCACTAGGACTATTTAATACATGTTATACATGAGTAATGCATGCAACATCCATCTAGGTAGCAACATTAATTAATTTTCAACAAATTAGGGCACAACTTTGCATAACCTAGAATCAACAATTCCATACATTATACATGGAAAAATAAATGTTCAAAAAATTAAGGCATTTACAAGACATCATGCAAGAATTTCGTCCATTATGCCAAAGAGTAGCTCCAAAGAATATGCCAGATCAACTCCAAATATCAAAATGCATCCAAGGATTCCAATTCATCCACAAGAGAGAAGTGTGAGTTCCTCTATGAGGCCAAAATTCCAAGTGTGATGATGATGAGAGATCAAATGAGACCTCTAATATATATGTGCTCTAACATGTCCTATTTTAGCCTACAAGACCCTATAATAATAAAATAATGTGCAAGTAATGGCCTAGGTCACAAGTTGACCTAGTAGCTTTTGCCAATTCAACTTTATCTCCACAAATGCTAAACGAAATGTTGACGCCATGCTTGTGTGAGCATCTAGAGTGCTAACGTTGAGGCCTTTTGGTGCCATGACAAGTATAGAAGGCCTCTAAAATCAATATCTAGGGGTTGGCCTCTATATCTTTGTGCAAATCATCTTGTCGACCCCAAATGTGGGTTTGGGGCATAAAACTGGATCTCATGGGTCTCCAAGTGATAAAATCTGTCTTTACTCCAACGTTGAGGGTTACTGAAGATGGTGCTAGCCCTCCCATGCCTCAAGGCATGAGACAAACCTCATATGGGCCTTGGATCAACTGCCACGTATATATTGCAAAGTCGTGGGGGCAAACTAGTATAGGTGCATCGTCCCGTGAATAATAAGGCAAATGCAGGAATGCTATGGGTACTGAAGGTGCCCATGGCTGTGAATGATGCTCTATAATGCTCTAGAATCACATGGCTCTCAACGCATCACTTGTGGGTGTCAATATGTCCCTCTAGAGGACCTGGACCCCATTTGAGTTACCCAAACCTGCCAAATACACACAATATCCAGTGCTGCAACTTTCATCATCAAGTACAATAATCCAATGTTTTACAACTCGGACTCGGACTCGGACTCGGCCGAGGATCGACTCCGACTCGGACTCGGACTCGGTAATGACTCAGCCGGCTCAATTTCAATGACTCGGTCGTTGTAAAAAATACATTAAATATTTATTTTTTTTATAAAAAAACATAATTTCTCTAAAAAATACATTAAAAAATACATTAATTTCTATAATTTTTATAAAAATACATTAAATAAGCATCATTTCTCTATGTATAACTAAAATCAATAAATTTACTGTTATCTGACCAGTTAGATGACCCTAGAAAGTAGTACAGCAACTTCAGTTGTAAGGAAGGAAGAGAAGTTTCAGTCTCATTAATGCTTGGGCTTCTGCTAACCAGGAAGTCAAATTCCAATCTCCTTTTGTGGAAGCTTTCAAAAACAACTGATCAACCACACTACCATGAAGGAATATTCATCAACTAAATGGTGTCTCTAGTTCATGAAAATTGAATGAAAGGCAGGAATTCTGTTTCAATGAACTTTATAAAGTACACTATCAAGAAACATCCAATCAAATGAATTTGATGGTTCATAATTTTAAAATGCATCCATTCTTTACTTGTATACACTATTTCCCTTGTACCATATGTTAATCTGAAGCATCTCTTAGCATGTTCAAAGAATGAGTGTATTTAACAGATAAGCTGCTTTTGTCTCAGCGAGTCAGCATTTAGGCTATCAATGGATTTGCTGGCATATGTTACCTCCCAGTACTAGCCATAATTATGGGTCAACCTTATGTAATTTAAGGCTCCAGGAACTCATTACTATGACAGAATATTCATGGGGCCTCCATTCTCAGCATTACCTCTATTTGTGCTCTCTCTGAGTTGCGAGAAATGTATCAAATCTTTAATTTCATCCAATGAAGCTAAGACTTTAAAGTTTAAAGTTTATATATATCTCTGGAAAGGCTTTAAGCAACGACAATAAAGCTATACAACCTCCATGTTTTTCAAGCACTAAAATGGATTGAGAATAGAGGATGATCCCCACCTCAACTGGCATTTCCTCAGCTAAACACAATACCGTTTATAGTTGACTCGGACTCGGACCCGGCCGGGTTGACCGAGTCAGCTATGACTCGGCCGAGTCATTGGCTGACTCGGCCGAGTCATTGGCTGACTCGGCCGAGTCATAGCTGACTCGGCCAGCCGAACCGGGTCATGGGCCGGGTCAAAAAAATTTGCAATGAAACGGATTGAAACGGCCGTTTCCGTTTCGGTTCGGCCGTTTCGTAAAACACTGCAATAATCATTATTACATCTAAGTGAACCAAGCTTGAAAGAAATGGGCATAGTAACATTTCATATGTGGCTTCTCTTCCAAAATTGGGGCCTTAGACACATAATAGTATTACTTCCCTAGGTAGGAGTGGTTAATAGACAACCCTATTAGGTATTCCCAACCCCAAAAGGGACGTGACATGTCCTCACTCCAATCTTCAATCAATAGGTGCCATGTGAATAATGATGGAATAGAAGGGGAAAGAACTCCATGGCCAAGTGTCATGGTCAAAGGGACCAACTATGATGGAATACCTCATTCTAGGTGTATAGATGTGAGGAGGGAGTAATCGTGGATGCATGAGTTACCTCGGTGTTTATTTTTGCACCCTTCTATATTGCCTTTTACTTTTTCTTGAATTTTCTTTGTATTATTGCTCGTAGCTCGAGGAATGAGAGCTTGCTTTGTATGATGTATAGCAGTTATCAGTGTTGTTAAAATCGCGATAAAATCGCGATTTTTTCAAAAAATCGCGATTTTTTCCCCAACCCGACCAAATCGCGATTTTTATCCATAAAAATCGCCACTTTTTTTTTATACCGATTTTTTCCAAAAAATCGCGATTTTTAACCAAAAAATCGTGAATGGCGCGGGCAGCGGGCTTTTTATATGCAAAATCGATTTTTTTTTTAATTCATTGTGCTGTCCGCGCGGAGGAGGAGGAGAAGAGGTGAGGGAGAGGAGCTGAAGGGTTTCCGTCGGATTTGGGAGCGAATCCAAGCGTTTTTAGGACGAATCCAAGCCAAGATCACCAATTTGTCCATAAAAAAGGTATGTAGATTATTTTTTTTTTGTTTTGCTTCTATAAAAACTTTGTTTTTCATTGTTTTTAAAGAATTTTTTGAAATTTTTCATTGATTTGGGATGGGTAATTTGTTATGACTATGAGAACCAATTTTTTATTTTTATTTTCTCATTTTTTTTAAACATTGTTTATTTTTTTTGAATTTTCATTGTTTTTTGGCATTTGCCATTGGCATTTGGTTGGGTAACTTGGGTTTGGAAATTGGGATTTTGGAAATAATTAACTTGTAATTTTGTAAATGCTAAATTGTAATTTGTATTATGTAATCCTAAATTCCTATTTCCTAATCCTTATTTTTCCATAGGTTTGCAAATTCAAAATTCAAAAACAAACATGCCAAGGAAATTGGATCCTTTCTGGGAATATGGTGAACCTAAAACTCCGAATGATAGACAAAACTTGTATTGCAAGTTGTGTGGAAAGGAGATATTCGGGGGGGTGTACAGGTTGAAGTTCCACCTTGCACAAATCCCTGGGCGTGATGTGGTGCCCTATCAAAATACAAATGCTGAAATTATCCGAAAAGCCATGAGAGCATTGGGAGAATTAGAGCACACTAAAGAGGCCAAAGAAGAACTCAAAAGGCAACTAAAAAGGTCAGCTGAAGGAAGTGGGCCAAGTGGCACTGGTTCTACTGCAGCGTCAGTCAATCCGGTAGCTGCATCATCATTTTTTGTTCCTCGAACCACACCTGGTGCACAACCAACTATCGGTTCAATGCTAAAAAGAAATGAAAAACAACAAGCTGACAAGTTGATGACAAAATTTCTCCTCTGGAGTGATATTCCTTTCAGCATTGTAAGGAATAATCCATTTTTCCAACCTACTGTTGATGCTATTGCCAGTGTTGGCTCGGGGTACAAAATCCCTTCTCTTCATTATTTCAGAGGCCGGCTTCTTCAAGATGAAAAGCGTGACTGCACCCAAAGATTGGAGGATTTTAGGGAATCATGGGCACAAACAGGATGCACTGTTATGTCAGATGGTTGGACTGACCAAAAGGGGAGAACCCTTATAAACTTCTTGGTTAGTTGTCCCAAGGGGACTATGTTTATCAAATCTATTGATGCAACTCATCAAATCAAAGATGCAAAAACTTTATGTGATTTGCTGGATGTGTTTATTTTGGAGGTGGGTGCAGAAAATGTTGTCCAAGTCATAACGGACAATGCTGCAAATTATGTTGCTGCTGGTAGAATGCTTATGGACAGGCATCCTACTTTATTTTGGACACCTTGTGCTGCCCATTGTATTGATTTGATGTTAGAGGACATAGGGAAAATTCCCTTTGTCAAAGAGACTGTTGACTCATCAAAAAGCATCACAAAATTTATTTACAATCACACATCTGTGCTTAGCTTGATGAGAAAATGCACCAACAACAAAGAGTTGGTGCGCCCCGCCATTACACGGTTTGCGACGAGTTTCATATCTCTTCAATCCCTCTTGAAATCTATGTGGGATTTGAAGAGAATGTTTCTTTCAGAGGAGTGGCGTTCTTCGCCAATGAGCCGCAAACCAGAAGGAGAGGCCGTGTGCAGACTTGTTTCATACCAAGAAGACTTCTGGGCGGGAGTGCAGGAGGTGTGCGCTGTCACTGAACCTTTGGTAAAGGTTCTTCGGTTGGTAGATGGTGAGAAGCCCGCAATGGGCTATTTGTATGAAGCCATGGACAGGGCCAAAGAAGCCATTCGGTCCTACTATGATGACAAGGGAGATGATGGGTTCCAGAGACAACTCCTTCTATGGAACGTCATTGATGAGCGATGGAACAACACACTCCATCGTCCCATTCATGCTGCTAGGCTTTTCCTGAACCCTACATTTTCTTATGCATGTGGGTTTGATTTTGATGCTGAGATCATGGATGGATTATTAACCTGTGTCCAGAAGATGGTGAGATCTCCAGAACAACTTATAGAGATCTCTAAACAAATTGAGACGTATAAGATGTCAGGTGGCACATTTGGCTTTGAGATGGCTATCATTGATAGGACGATCAAAATGCCAGGTATTTTTTAGTTTGTAACTTTGTACTTTGTAACTTTGTTTCAAATTTCATTGTCTCTTCAAATTCCATTTTTTTCTTATGTTTATTTAAAATTTTATTTGTAATTTTGTTGTAGACGCATGGTGGAAGATGTATGGTGGCAGAGTACCCCTTTTGCAAAAGCTTGCCGTACGCATCCTCAGCCAAACATGCAGCTCCTCGGGATGTGAGCGCAATTAGAGTGTATTTGAAAAAATACACAACAAGAAGCGCAATAGGTTAACAACTTAACACTTAAACATTTAAAATATTGCAAATTTCCAAATAAATTTTTGAATTCATTAAACAATATTTTTTTTTATAATATTAATTATTAATTATTATTTCATGAACTTTGTACAGGTTGGAGTCCCGTAGACTTAATGACATGGTCTATGTCTACTACAATCTTCGATTGTGGGTGAGGCAACTAGACAAGACACCTGATATGGATGCCATCTCATTGGATGGGATTGACACCACTGCTGAATGGAGGGTTGAGACCGAGAGGCCTCTCATGGATCCCACTGAGGATTGGTTAGTGCAGGATGAGGGGGAGGAGGAGGGGGAGGAGGAGCAGGAGCAGGAGCAGGAGCAGGAGGAGGAGGAGTTGGAGGAGCAGGAGGAGGAGGTGACACCGCCTACCCGGGCTACCACTACCTACAGTAGCTGCTACTTCTACAGCTACTCCTTCAGCTTCTAGAGCACGTCAGACTCCACTGCCATTTCCACCACCACAGGCACCAGCATCTTCATCTAGGGGGAAAGAGAAAGCAGTGACATTTTCTCGCAAGAGGGGCAGAGGAAATCAATAGGATTAGAGTCTTAGACTTTCATTTTATTGTATATGACATTATGACATGATGAGATACATTATCATATTTTTTGTTGATATTTTGAGGCTGAGTTGGGACTCAGGACTTACTATTTAGTATTCAGGACATGATTCAATGTTATGTGTGATTTTAGCGCTAGAAATGATATTAAACATCTTATATATTAGTTTTTTTATCATATTTATGTGTCAATGTATTTATTTTATGTTGTAGATGGTTTAGATATTAAAAAAAATGAAAAAAAATGAATATTTTTGTGCCAAACGATTTTTTCCCGATTTTTTCCGCTTTTTTCCCGATTTTTACGATTTTTTCCGCTTTTTTCCCGGCGCCGATTAAATCCTGATCGCGCTTTTAACAACATTGGCAGTTATTACCCCCTTTAAGATGGGGCAGTGCGTCGCCCATCAGGGGTTGGGACATGCAAGGGTCCCTTGTCTTCTATGATATAGGGCAACATTGGCCCAAGAACTACGTGATGGCCATATGATAGAGGTAGAGCTCATTCTTAGCTTTTGCCCACGTGCCAATTTGTAAGTCCTGGCCATCTTTTAGATTTTGATTTTTCTTATATTTTTCTTGTGGCCATCATATGATCTTTTCTTTTCTTTTAGTTGCAAAAACCTCCCAAGGTGCATTTCCAAGCCCTACACAATGTATGAGGATGTATGTGTGTCAAATCCCAATGAACTGATGGTCAGTTAACCCAAAGAAGGTAGGTGGAATAGGGGCTCATAATGTATGATGGAAAGTGGTAAGTATGGAATGGGGATAGATGGGGCTACGCTATCTCAATCATGTTCTCCCTAGTGTCCCTTCCTAAAACCATAGGCCATTAGGGGAGGTCCCACTAGACTAGGACTAAAAATTAACCCCCATTTTAAGGTCAGGAAACAACACTATGGCCAAGACCTTTCTTTCTTCCAAGTTACCGCATAATCCATGTCAGAATGCCCAAATATAAACAAGCATAAGTACCTGATTACATAATGAATAAAGAAACTTTTGATCAGAAGCCCACCTTCCAACATATGCTCTTAACAAATGGGTGAGGAAACATATGACAAATGCAGATGGTGAAGATATGAATGGCACATCACATTGGTTACAAAGTGGCTCTCAGGGGTTGTTGGCTATCGGCTGGAAGAGATGAATAGGAGAAAAGCTTCTCCTAGGGGTCACCCACTTTTGGTGGGTAACAAGGCCGATTTGCCAAGGCCGAAATTCCTAAGGCGCAAAGGCTGTTCGAAACTTCGAGGGGAAGGCACAAGATCGAGTTGCTGGTGAGAGGTGGGACAAATTTCTTCATAGGCTAATTTCTAGTGAGCCAAAATCTTCCAGTGCGGTTGAGTTACAAGTTCCAATCAATGTATATTTCCTTGTAAATTTCTCTATTGGTTGAAACAATGATTTTCCTAAGATTAATTGATGAAGGAGAACTATTGTTGGTATTTATCTGTTGTAATGTGTGATTGATCTCTCTAATTTTATTTTTGTTGCATATGAATTTCTAGAAGTTAAAATATCGGTGATTTTATTTTTCAACAATTCAAAATTTATTTGATTAACAAAATAAATTTCTAGAAACAAATAATTGTTGCGATAAAATAAATTTGAGCTATAGTATTAAGAGATTTAACAAAGATTCCCTAGATGACGTAGAAGTTCACATGCAGACAAAAGTCAAAAACCCATTTTCTAGCGATCAACACCTAATATGTGTTAATAAAATTTAGGTCATTTCCATAAAACTAGCATCAATCTAAAGTCTCATCTCCACAAGAGACAAGAATTGCAATCAATGCTACAATTAGAGATTGACTCCAATAATTTGCAACTCAATTAACACTTTCCTTCTTGTACTTGATGTTCATCCCTGAATTAGGGGTTAGGGGCCATGCAATGCAGGGGAATCCCAACTTAAACCTACAATAGAAACTAGCAATATTGAAGATTGTAAGTGTCTTTAGAGTGTTTGAAACTCACATCACTTGGATCTTTGTTAGAACCATACGTACTCCATCTTCATCCACATTATATCACAAATATTAGTTGGCATATAATTGGTGTCAATGCAATGTGCCCAATGCTTGTTGAATGCGCTCTAAGTGCTCCTCCCATGTTTTGTTGAAGATGAGGATGTTGTCCAAATATATGACCACAAAGGAATCAATGAATGGCAGCAAAATGTCATCCACCATCCTTGTGAATATTGCAATATTAATTATGCAAAACCACTTGACTAATCATTCAAACAATCCTTCCTTTGACTTGAACATTGCTCTCCACTAAACAACTAGCTCAAACAACACCTAGTGGTAGCCTAACTTGAGGATAATCAAATTGAAGTATTTGGCATATTTGAGCTAGTCTAGCAAGTCACTCATATAAGGAACAAGGTACTTGTTTTTGACAATGATCTTGTTCAAGCCTCTAATGTCAATACAAAGTTTCCATGTCTTG
Source organism: Pinus tabuliformis (assembly GCA_031772625.1). Taxonomy (NCBI): domain Eukaryota; kingdom Viridiplantae; phylum Streptophyta; class Pinopsida; order Pinales; family Pinaceae; genus Pinus; species Pinus tabuliformis. The sequence goes on along the minus strand of CM062819.1, from coordinate 1,510,567,834 downwards.
TCCTTTGAACCAACATAGTCAAACTCCTTCAAGGTGAAGCATTTGGACAGGTGTGACCCATCTTTCTTAACTTTTCAATTGGTTGCTTGATCTCATAATTATCAAAATAAAGTGCCTATACACAAGGCCACTAGGTACAAGGTGCTCGGTGTTAGATCTACTAAATGATTCACCTAACAATGCAAGGCTAACCAGTGGGTGTAGTGAGATGTCTCTTTACTCCACTACCACTTGATCTAACTTTCTCTATAGCGTTGCGAGAACTCTTGCAGTAGTCTTAGTGACAAAATTGTCTTTGTGCCTCCTTGGGAATTAACCATGGATAGCAAAAACCCCCAGTTTGAGCAACCAATTTTTTGCACTAGTTGGCACTGATCAAATAAAAAGTGGTAATAAAGGCTACCTCTAGTATCCTACAAATTTGACATCCTAACGTGATGATGACACTACATACACTATGGGGTCTTGATTAACAGACAATGTGTCACTCCCACATGTAGGGTTGAGCAAGAAAAATATCACAAACTTCAAGTGGTGCCACATCACAAGTATTATCTTTGACAAACTTGAAGTTGTATGACATGTGGCACTACTGGCTAGGGCATATGTTTCGCCTTTGATTCAATGAATTGGTCATGTATGGTTTAGGGTGAGGTGTTGTTGGCAACTTCATCCTTCTAGAAAAAACGACAAAGATCAAATTCCTCTCTCTGACATTATTAATGATGAAATGTAGAGTTGTCCCCTTCCACCACATCTATGAATGGAAGAGGCACTCCCCCTCCTCTAGCTCCTGTAGATGTACTTGTGTAGTAGCAAATTATGGCATCTAGATCTATGTCAATTATTTGCTTTACTTTGTCCATGGTCTATATTGGTGTTGATGTTAGTCTAGAGGTTTCCAATGTGACTAACAATACTTGTTGAGCACAACACTTCTCCTTTGAGTGCCACTTACCTTTGTGGATGTCACACCACTTGCTTGAGTCCTTTTGTAATTTCTTTCTAAAGCAAACTCCTTTGTAAGAAACTTCAACTAATGATTCTAATGTTAGGTATCATTGCCTTGCCCTTTTATTGAAAATCAAGGCCACCTTTATCCTTCATTAGATATGACTTATTTCCTGCACCAAACTCGTTCTTACCCTTATACTTGACTTTCTCCTCAATCTTAACAATATAACAATAAGTCACTCCTACTGATGCAATGTCCAAGAATATTATTTCGATTTAAATGTACATGCGCAAATCATCATTGTAATCAAGGACTTTGTGCCTTTTGATGTCCCCAATGCCATGTTTTATGGATAAGACATGGAATGTGTTGATGTACTCCACAAACTCGTCCCGACCTTTGAAATATCGTGTCCACTTAGCATCCTACTTGTTGCCTAAAAATCTAGTAGGTCTTGTGAGGGGAGCTCACAAGGCAAGAACTAGACCTAATGATAACATTATGAGGTGTGGCCCACTGTCACCACAGCCACTACTTCCTACCCTTTACTAAGCTTCACCATAAGGAAGGCTTCCCTATTTTATGTCACCTAAATGATATATCAAGTCCAAGGGTTAGAGGTGATAAGGATAGCCTTGGGAGAGATACTCTTCTTAAGAACAAGGTTCAACTAGCTCAAACAAGGTAATGTGTACCCTCCAAAAGACCTATATAGGGCACAAAGTGACCCAAGTTTATGAGTAGGCAAGGTCAACAGGTTTACCTAGGTGCACAAAGGCCAAGAAGAGGCTTAAATATATAGATATGATCAACATTAGGAACCACAAGCCTTCAACAAGCCCCAAGTTGAATCCTACAACAAGACTAGGGTTTAGATAGGTCAAAAATTACCTAGGGCAAAGGACCTCAAACCTAAAAGGGAGAAATTAGCCACTAGAAAGAAGTGATTTTGAGGCAATGACTTCACAACCACGTGTTTAATCCTTCCATAATGCAACACACCAACCCTAGTTGAATCTAACCCTAAACCTAGCCGAGCAGCTTTCCTTAAGAGGCCGAAAATCAGAAAATGAGGAGAAGAATGTGATTTGAAGGTGTGAATTTTGGTGTGATCAACAATGTGAATGAGGCCAATGCCTTGACCTTGGGTGATGATGTCTAAGTGGGATCTACTTATGAGAAAAGACTAAATCCTAGAATGGAGTAAGGGAATAAGAAACCTTAGTTTCAAACCCTAGCTATCATTTTATGAGGGAGTAAAGTCAATGAGGAGAGCTTAACATGAAGAACCACAAGCCCCAAGTTGAATCCTACAACAAGACTAGGGTTTAGATAGGTCAAAAATTACCTAGGGCAAAAGACCTCAAGCCTAAAAGGGAGAAATTAGCCACTAGAAAGAAGTGATTTTGAGGCAATGACTTCACAACCACGTGTTGAATCCTTCCATAATGCAACACACCAACCCTAGTTGAATTCTAACCCTAACCCTAGTCGAGCAGCGTTCCTTAAGACGCTGAAAATCAGAAAATGGGGAGAAGAATGTGATTTGAAGGTGTGATTTTTGGTGTGATCGACAATGTGAATGAGGCCAATGCCTTAACCTTGGGTGATGAAGTCTAAGTGGGATCTACTTATGAGAAAAGACAAAACCCTAGAATGGAATAAGGGAATGCGAAACCTTAGTTTCAAACCCTAGCTATCATTTTATGAGGGAGAAAAGTCAATGAGGAGAGCTTAACATGAAGAATCACTCATGGGATTGTCACACAAATTCTACAAGGGTAATGTATACAATACCATTGCCAAGATTTAATATAAAAAAATTCAAAAATTACTAGCACATACAAACCCTAACAATATCCATTTCATGCAATAGCCATAATGATATTCCATACAAATAATACTTACAAGAAAAATGCATGAACCAATCCTTTATTGCTCCAAAATGACATCTCCAAAACAAGAGAATAGCTCCATAAGCAAAAACTCCACAATAGATCACATCTCCACAAGATACAAGACAAATTTCAGCTAGACTGAAATCTCTAAGAGGGTCGAATTGATCCACAAGTGATGATGAAAATGAAATGAAGGTGACCTCTATTTATATGAGGTCTACCTCAAGTTATTTTAGCCTAATGAAGCCCCTAATAACAAGTTTGACATAAAATGAACTTAGATTACAAGCCAACCCACTAGCTAATAATAAATTAGACCATAGATGCCCACACGTGTGAGCCAAAGCCTCTCAAAAAGTTGATGTCATGCCCTTTAAGGGCTCCAAATGTCATGCCAAGGTGTGTTGAGTGTCCAAATGTGTCAAAGTGTTTGGATCATCCAAAATTTGAGGGGATGTCCTCAAATCCACCTCAAAGTTTCCTTTGGGGTCCCAAGTGCAGCTGAGGTGCCATCATGTCGTCTCCATGGGTCTCCAATTGTCAAATAAGGCCTCCTTCTCTCCAACATTAAGGACTCTTTAGTTGCAACTAGCCCTCCTTGGTCTCTCAATGGGAAACCATCCTCATCTGGGCTCTGAGTCAAGTCCTGCCTATCAAGTTGTGTCAAGGTCAGCCTAGGAGCACACTGGGTCTAGTGTTATCATCATGAAGAATCCTTAAAGCTAGGTCAAAGTTGACCAATGTCTTGGGTCCTGAAGGTAGTCTGGGACATGTAACATCTGCTCATGCTATCAAGAAGCTCCAGTCTCTCAACACTGCATCTGCTCATGCTATCAAGAAGCTCCAGTCTCTCAACACTGCATCTGCTAAGGCCATATACTTCTCTGAAAGGTTTGGGTACTTGTGGAGTGGGTGCCCTCAAGGCATGGGCTGTTGTGGACCACCTGACAAAAACAACATGAATTCAAGTGAAAGCAACCATTCATCAAAGACTAAGACCAATAATGCATCTTAGTGAACCAAACTTGAATGTTAAGAGCATGTTAATACTTCAAATAAGGATCACCTTTCAATATCTAACTAGACCAAGTTCTTAAAGGTGTTCCCTACCTTGGTAGAGGTGACTAATAGCCAACCCTATTAGGTGCTTCCAACCCTCAAGGGGAAGTGACAATTCCAAGGTCAACCCCTCAATCAACAAGTGTTAGTGTAAATAATGTGGTAATGAAGGGAAAGAGGCTTCATGGTCAAGGGTACCAGCTAATGGGGAGTCCACATCCTGAGTGTATGGATGTAAAGGAGGGAACAATTGTGGAGGCTTGAGTTACCCTCTCAGCCTAATTTTTCCACCCCTCTTGTGTGTCTTTTACTTCTTCTTGATTATTCCTTGTATTACCACATATAGCTCAAGTGTTAGAGCTTGCTCTTTATGATATAGCAGTTTTATTGCCCCTTAAGATGAGTAAGTTGATCGCTCATCAAGGTTGGGACATGCAAGGGTTTTTGTTTAATGTAATGGGGCATCATGTGCTCAGAAACCGGGTAACACCCATATGAAGAAGGTAGAACTCATGCTAGGCCTTTGGCCACATGCTAATGTTATGTCCTGGCCATCTTTTGCATTTTTATTTTCTGCTTTTTCTTTCATTGTGGCAATCATATGTTTTTTTATTCTTTTAGTTGCATCAACCTCCAGGGCAAAGTTTTCTGGCCCTACTCAAGGAGTGTGAACATATGGGTGCCAAATCCCAAAGAACCAATGACAAGTTAGACCTGAAGAATAGAGGTGCGATATGGGGCATGTAATGTGTGATGGAAAGTGTCAAGTATAGTATAGGGAATAATGAACATACCATCTCAATCATGGTTTTCCAAGTAGTGCCCCTCCTATAACGCTAAGGGCGTCAAGGGAGGTCCCACTAGACTATGGCTAAAGATTAACCCCCTGGTAAGGTGAGAGAACATAATTATAGTCAAGATCGGTCAATCTTCTAAATCACCCCTTTATCCATACTAAATTCCCAAAACAAACAAGTATAAGCACTCAATTGCAAAATGGTCGAAGTAACTTTTAAAAAGCAGCGCACCTTCATCCAAGTGTAAATGTCGAATGTGAGAGGCACATGGTTGATGCAAATGGCAGAGGCACATGGCATATCACCATCAAATAGTGGTTGTTAGGGGCTATTGCCTGGTTGGTTGTTCAATTGGCTATCAAATGAAGGAGAAAAGTTCTCCGATGGAGTTACCCATTTTGGTGGTAACACTACCCATCATAATTTCCCACATGAAAACATTCTTTCCTATGGATGTTCACAAAATCCTCCTAAGCAGGTCCTTCAAGACCTTCAAATGATTCATCTTCTTCCTCTTTAGCTTGCATATAGTGGGCATCCCACCAATGTTTGACATAGGGAACTGCTTTCAAGAATGCAAATGTGATCTTTCTTAGTTGAAAAGTTTACTAACCAAGAAATGCCCTTCTAATTGATCTAGTCATTTTTCTAATGCATACCCTTCTAATTGATCTGGCCATTTTGCTAATGCATACCCTTTTGATTGATCTAGCCATTCTTTTAATGCTTACCCTTCTAATTTTTCCTTCAAATAGGGGGATATCAAAATTGACTTGTACGTTGAAAGGTGTTTGTCCATTACAAGGTTGGCTTATTGAAGTTGCATCCATCGTGGTTGGAACTCCTCAAAGAATCTAGATAAATCAGTTCATCATCTTGCTCCTCTACTTCTAGAGGGCTTCATTGAGCAATAACTTTATAGTATATCCTACTCCATCCTCTTCCGCTATCTAAGGATGTTTGGACCAGTACGGAAGGTCACATATCTCAAGCCCTACTTTCATGTATCCTAACTTCATTCAATGGGTTATGGGATGCATAACACACTACTATGATACCATTGATCCGGATTTAACTTCAATTAAGAGCAACCCAGGACACAACAGATTAAATTGTAGAATTTTATGGAGTTTAATATGATGTAGCAAATAAGATAAACTACAAAAGGAAATCAGAATGAATACAAACAATATTGCAGAAGAAAACAACTTTATTCATAAAAGTTGTGCACACTAGTGGTAGCAACTCCAAGAATAGATGTGAAGCTGCTCTCTTTTGCCAAGCCTATTACAAGATGTTGCTGCCACTATTTATCACTAAGTACATCAGAAATGAAAGACTAAACATTGGAAGGCCATGAGCAAGGTGCACCAAGTTGGACATGTGACAGCCAACTTTTCAGCACCACAACTTTTCTCTCTGTACTTTAAATTGAGTGCTGGGTGCTGGATAGCTCTTTGGAAAGCTTTGAATAAGGAGAACAACATGAAGGGGATCAGAACGCTATTTGAAATTTGAAGAGTTTTGTCAGCAAAAAGCTTCTGAAAATCACAATTTTTATGTTTTTTTTGACACAAAAGTGCAAAGTTTAGGATCAACCACTTAAACTTCCTACCAAAGCAAAATAACATGCAGAATATACCATAAGTAAATTTTGCACTAAGTTTTGTTAAGAAGTCAGTTAGCTTGAACTTAAACTTAACAGGAATTGTGTACATACTACATAGCAAACCACTCTAAGAATATCCTTGGGTTTTTCATACTAATTAAGCTGCTCGTGATTTCCATTTGTATGGGAGAAATGAATGTTTCAGATTACATACTTTATGTTTTTAACCCTTTAAACCTATCTCTATTTTCACAGCACATTTTTACTTAGTGGACTAGATAAGCACGAAATAATGACAATAAAGCTCAGGCTCTACCACGTGTCAGATTTCACTCTGTTAAGAAGTCAGTCATCCTGAATTTACTAGGAATTTTTTAATTTAGCTAAAAAGAAACTCAACATGTATATCAAGCCACTGTAATTAATTTTCTTGGGGTTATAAGGTATGCTGTGTTTGCCCTCTGCTGGTTCTAAATGTCATCCCTTTAACGGTCAATGACAATTCCATTTTACTTTTTCTAATTATTCCTCTCTTCTAGCTAGTTTAAAGAAAATAACTTTACCTGATTTATATTGTACTTAGTAAGGGGTGGCTTACCACATCCAGCAGATTAAGATATTAAGTTCAATTAGAATTTGTCCAAATTATTATGTGAACAACTCTTTTATGATAATAAGTCCATAAAGTTTGATTCAGTCCAACTAATTTTAACCTAAAAAAAGGAGTAACAAAGTATACTTTTAAAAACCATATTATTGCAGCAACATTAAATCCTTGGCAAATCTGTATTGCCTTCGAAATATTATACACTGTAAATAATAATAATAATTTTATGGAAAATGTTTGACCTTTTTATGTTTTATCTATTTTATGGAGTATACGCAATATTTTTAATTTAACTGATTAATTTTGCAACCATAAGGCATGTCTTCCTTTTCAATTAATGAATCTTTCTCTAGAAGTCTGCCAAATGGAGTACTTTAATTTAGCAAGGTAGAAATTTATTAAGCATGTCAAATTGATACAAGGCTAACAGACCTCAATCTTAACAAAATCACCTGTTTAAAAAGGTTGTCCAAAATGACCCTGAACCAGGTGAATTAATTTTCCAGGAGACTAAAAATAGACCCGCAGTAGCTAGTTCACCATGTCCTTCAATACACTTATAAGTCTGCAAATTCAGTCTAAATATAGTTCAAACCACACTTACAGAATGCAATGTGAAGCTACAAATAACCCAGACAAAAGATGGTAAAATGTGGATGTACCCACTGAGAAATTACAGAAACATAGGTGAATCAAGAAGAGATAGCTATTACCTCATACTATCTGTATCTTTCAATATGATAAGACATAGGAACAAGGGAACAACTAAAATGAACCCCTTATATTGCTCTATGAGAATGAAGATGACTAATTTGAAGCATGTATCTCTAGATACAACAGAATCATGTGTCAATAACCATCGCTATGTCACAACGGTGCCACCCTTTATGACAGGGAAATCATTGTCGATGAAATACAACATTCATTAATAAAACTAACACGATCTAAAATCTATAGACTATGAGTGCATCAATCCACAATAAAACCAGTATTTGCAGGGAATAGAAGAGTACATATGGTTAATGTCTAGAATTCAGAAACGAACAGTGTGCTCTAACCAATGTTTCTCAGTAAAGACTAGTATAAATTATGCCCACAAGGCAAATGAAAATGCACGAATACATACCTCACTAACCCTGGAAGGGTAAAAGACGGGAGTTTCAGATGACCCAAAGTCAGCAGCCATGCATTTTTCCGGCCATACAAAGGCCACTTCAGGCAGAGAAGGGCACGGGCAAAAGGTCAGTGTGGATTCTCCGAGAACGATACCAGGAGCCAGACCAAGGACGAAGAAGATAAGGCAAGCAGCAGCCATGTCAGTCCAAAACAATCAACTGTAAAAATTATAAAGATGAAGACCCCACTTAAATTCGATCCGGAGCCCTGTGTTTGAGGATGGAGGTGTTCGCCATATGAAGTTGCCCGTTATGGATTGTGCGACCACTCTGTATTTGGAAAGAAATGCATCAATTTCTGTGCAAGCTGCCCCCGCCTCCTTCGCTATGGTTGAATAAAAGTTGGGTATACACCAAATAAATGTAATTATAGTTGTTGTGTTGGTTGGTGTGTGCGAGACCGAGTTGCATTGCATTGGGGGTGTTACGGTTTTGTAAACTTTGAATTCATGGCTGCAATTTTATCCCCTTGCATCTATTGACTTGGCCGTTTGGACCGCGTTTTCGGTTTGATTTGACTTGTTTGCAGTTAGCAATTCGATTCGGGGGCGGTTACATCGTAAACTGTTTCGGTGAATCGGTGGTATTGCTCGTGTCATTTTCTCCTCTTTAAGCGTAACAAATCCGGGTTTTATGTTTAAATTTCCGCTTGTAGGGTTGTGAGTAGACCATGGCCTTGTTTTGCTTGAGGAGCTCCTTTGTTGCCTGGAAAAATATTTCAAACATACTTTACTTGCATCTCACATCATTGGAAATTGAATTAAGGTTTGACATTGTAGCATGTCGATGTAAGTTTGAAATGATGGCAATAAAATATTGTGGCGAAATGGACGTAAAGTATAAGTAATCCATTGGCGTTAACTCTAAGATTCTTTCATATGAATTTTATGTTAGATAATCTAAAGATACGAAAAAGTCTATTGTTTACCTTTTCTAACTTTAAGTTTTTATTACTTTTTCGTGTAAGATTACGGGGTGGTTGTTTTACTGGGAAAGATGAAAGAAGAAAGAAATTATTTTAATGTCCATGAGGCTAAAGATAGCCTATGGGACAGATTGTTTCTTCATTTGGTTGATGTATTTGGCCCTTTTTCTGTGAAGCTTCAAAATAAATGCTCCTAGCTTCTTGACAACCCCTTGCTAAATAAATTATCCCAAGAGCTAGCTGCTAGCATATCTGCGTAACTTTCCCTGCTGTCTTTGAAGGCCTCACATTCTAAAATGAAATGTTTTTTTGTTTCCACTTTTCCAAAAGAACAAAAAATGCATACTCTTTCCTCCCACACTTCCTTTGGCCTTTTCCAGCGCTAAGTTTCACAACAGAGTTGATGAGAATTAGTCCTTAACTGAGCAATAAGAATTTTGGCTCTCCAAGAGATATTACCTCTATGTATGCTTTTGGTTGATGACTATGAGTGGGATTAAACACTTCAATATAGTAATTTTTCTTTCTTCCTAGCTCCTCATCCCAAGTACGCTTGTGGAACTTTTCCATAACAAAAGCTTTTGTCCCTTTGATGTTTATGGGACACGCATTCAAGCAAATACGCCATTTACTAAACCATTTGTTATTTTGTTACATCCAAATTTTTTTGCTCTTGCATAATCTATCATTAAGGACAACCTTAGGCCATCTACCCTCTTCCATTTGCTCAAATTTTTTTAAATACCTTATGACTCGCACCATAGCAATTGCTTCAATAGGAGCAGTCCCTGTTTCACTTAACAAGATATCATAAGGAACTGCACTTTTAATCTTAAATTTTCTTGTAATCAAACGCTTCTAAATTTTCTCAATTTGTCTCCACTACATGTTGGATGTACTGTTGGCCCATAGTTCACAACCATAGAGAATCACCAGAATTACTAGAAGCCCAAAAAGTGTTTGAGTGGTTTTCCAATCCCATAACTTGGCCTCTCTACACCTATTTTGAAAAGCATAAAATGCTTTCCAACCCCCCAAAGTTCTTTTCTTTCTACAACCATTTCAGCTTAGATATTTGTTGAAGTCAATTACGAGGTATTTGTAATCCGCAACTTCTTCCAAAATGCTGCCTTCAAATTAGAACTTATGTTGGTTATGTTTTCTTGTCTTAGAGAAGACCACTACTTTTGTTTTGCTGATATTGACTTGCATCCCCACACTTCTACAAAAATGCTCAAGGGATAGTAAGTGCTCTTGCAAACCAAGAGTCAATTTAGCAATCAGAATAAGGTCATCTGCATACAAAAGAAGCCTTATAACAAACTTGCCCAAATAGATACCATCACCCCCTTGTAAATTTAACCACTCCTCAAGCTTGTCGACATATAAACCAAAAAGGATAGGAGACAGTGGGCAACCTTGCTTGACCCCAATATCACTTCTAAAACTTTCAGAAATGCCTACTGAAGTTTTAATTTTGACTTTCACCTCTTCATACAACCTATGCATAACTACTCTCAAGTGTTTAGGAACCCCAAGTTCCTCCATTCTGTGCCAAAGTTTATCCCTAGGAACCGAATAAAACGCTTTTCTGAAATCAACAAAGCAACAAAAGGCTTGTTCCATTTACTCAGTGTCAAATCTCATAAAGGGACATTATGGCTCGTCATAGCAAGGCTAGAAGGATATGGGTCATGTTAGAGTCTGGGATCTCGGCTCTTTTGTTGGACTCTGGACATCTCAGTCATAAGTTGAACTATGAGTTTTTAATTTCTGATATATGTGGTTTACGAGTTGTTGCATATATATGAGGGGAGGTTGCTAGTTCTCTATCAACCATTTCACCCCTAAAAAAAATATTAAAATTTTAATTACAATGTTATTTATATTGTGTGTTTTTTTTTAAGACTTAACAAGGCCGCATAACTAGTGTTCCTTGCCGCTTAGTTTAATTTAGCTACTAATTGATTTTGTATTGCTATGGTGTAATTAGTTTTGGTTAAATATAATTAGTCAAAAAATTGGTCAAAAGTAATGTTGTTGTCATATTGCTTTTTCTTTCAAGATGTTATATAACAATTTCTTTTTTCTTTTAATGTGTCATCTACAGAGCCAATTGTTCAAGAACTTTAGTGTTTTTCATGGGTGGCATTGGGAAAGATACAATGTAAGCCTTTTCTCTTTTTACAACTTTTTGTATGGTGGTGTTCATCACGGTTGGAATTTGGATTTCTCTTTACCCATTTAATTTTGACGTTTTAGGTCTTTATGTTACCAGTCACCAAACATTATGTTTAAAATTTTGCCCTTCAAGATTGATGTGTTGAAAATAAATTAACCCTTCAACAATAAGTGTTTGATTAAAAAATTGTCTTCCAATAACATAGTTATATTAAGAAATTTAATTTATCGTAATGGAAAAAACAAAATGACCATAAAAGACAAATGATATATGTATATATATATATATGTATGAGTAACATTGAACTCAAAATCATATTAAACTCACTAATAGGAGTCATATTCCACTTAATTAGCTTATGTTTTAGACAAAAAGATTTACTTAAAAATTCATATATATATGAGTAACATTGAACTCAAAATCATATTAAACTCACTCTAATAGGAATCCATATTCCATTTAATTAGCTTATTTTTTAGACAAAAGGATTTACTTAAAAATTCATATCAATATCCCATTTAACTTTTTAAGCAAAAATTTTATTGAAATATTCACAAATAAATGTTTTGGATGCAGACTTTTATACCTTTTATACATTTTAAAGTAGCTATTCGGCCTTGTTTATCATAATTTAATTGTTAAATTTGGATAATTATTACTGGCTATTATTTGTGAATGCATATTGACTCATCACCCTTATTCAAGGAAAGTTAGGCTACCACCTTTATTTAAGGAAAGTTAGGCCACTTGCTCGTGGTCTGTAGAGGTAAGTCTCTAGGTCTTTCGCAGTGAACCACTTTCCTTATGTCCGTGGAAGACAAACTCTTATGTAAAAACAATTTTAAAACATACTTGAACCCATTTCTATTTCTAATTATTCATATGAATAATTAAAATTATATCTATAATTATTTGAAATTAATATAATTAAAAATTAACCTAATTTGTTATATTTTTTAATAGAGTTAAATATTATTAATTTAGAAATCTAAAATTTAAGTTTATTAATTTTGAAAAGAGTTAATGGACATTTTAAAAATATAATATAATATAATATTAAAATATATCCAAAGATATATATATATATATATATATATAACATAATAATAAAAATATAATACAATATCATATCGAAAGTTAAAAATATCATTAAATATCTTTTACTAACTTCGAAATTACATTAAGTTATATTTATTTATGCCATAAAACTGCTTCTGCTTGGCTAAGAGCTCGTCTTCCTCGGACGTAAGGAAACAGGTTAACGGCCCAAGACCCAGAGGCATCTGGCAGGAGTGAAAGCCTGCTCCCTTACGGACCACCAGCGGGTTATTACAGGGGGCGTGGTTTTCCTTGATAACGGTGATGAGTCAAACCGACATTCGCGGATAGCAGCCAGAGATGGCTGTCCTCACTGTTGGTTTGACACCTGAGTTTGATAGGTTTTGCCACCTTCGGAAAAAAAAGTTATATTTATTTATTGATTTATAATTGTTTCAAAGTAATTGTTTAAATTTAAATTTAATAATTATATTAAATTTTAATAAAATAAGAAATAATTTAAATTCAAAATTCGCATTGGACTAAGTGATTTTAAAACTGGTTATAGTTGTTAATCTCACAAACTTTTAATGTATGCCGTATGCGAAAGAAAAAGCGTATGCCAGCCTTAACTAAACCTCTGAATCTGCAGGGAAAAGATCTTAATTTACCTTATACATAAAAGTACACATTACTCTCCGAACAATTTAATCTCTTAACGACATAATTTTTCAATCGTACACATCACACCAAACCTAGTTTTACAAAATTTAGACAAATATACGTGAACTTTTTTTTTTCAGAGAAAAAAACCATTATAAATTTATATTAAGAAAATATAAAGATCTTCAATACATATCATGATTTGGTTTGAGGGCAAATAAAATGCCCAGAAACCTATGCTAACAATAGATACAGATAGTCTGAATCATCCAGATCTAAAATAGATACAGATAGGTGAACTTTACATTACCATAATTTAAAGAAATGTGTGCAATTATTGACATGCTCAGAGTTTTAATATGTATTGCTCTCCACGTATGAGTGCAATACATACCCAGATCTTGCTACAAAATCCAGAGGCTCGATGCTACAATTACGCGAAGAATCCAAGTTTAACTTGTGGGCCATTTTACATGATTTGACAACACCGTCTCTAGCCAATGAACGTTGGTTGAATATTTTAATGTGGACAAGTAATTTATTGCAGGAAAAAGGCACAACAATTGTACGATCTTGTTGAATTGAGGCTTCTGCGATCCATATAAAGTTTAGGAGAGATTTTTCAGCGTAAATCACATGATATTTCATTTGTCGACGCGTTTCGAACCAACCAGTGTGGTTCATTGTCAAGACAAGTTGAAGAATCAGATCCAGCTTTGCATGTTAAATAGTCAGAGCGGAGCCTTCAACGACTAAATTTGACAGGGGATTAGAGCAGAGCCTTCATTTTTATGACCCTGGTCCTTCATTTTTATGACCCAGAGCCTTCATTTTTATGACCCTGGTCCTTCATTTTTATGACCCTGGTCCAACTAACTGATCCCCTGTCAAATTTAGTCGTTGAAGGCTCTGCTCTGACTATTTAACATGCAAAGCTGGATCTGATTCTTCAACTTGTCCTAACGATGAACCACACTGGTTGGTTCGAAACGCGTCGACAAATGAAATATCATGTGATTTACGCCGAAATATCTCTCCTAAACTTTATATGGATCGCCGAAAAATCTCTCGTAAAATTGTACGATTTGTCAGCGAAACCATCATCACACAATAAGAGTGAAACCTACTCACCCAATTAGAATTGAGAAAAAATAAATTTAAAAATTAAAAAAAAAATAATAATAATAATTTTTTTCTAATGTTTACATTGGAAAACTTATTTTAATTTTTAGTCCATTTAAATTTAATGTCACAATCAAAGGCATTGGCATTGTGAATACATTATTACCGTGTTGCGGCAGGGAATAATAATAAAGGTCATGGTTTTCATTTCATAGTAAAGTATTTGTTTAGATTAAAGTCCTTGTTTTTAATGACATGTCTAACTTTTCCTTTTCTTTTTAGGATTTGATTAATGTTTATGTTTTTTTTTTTTATATTTAATTTATTTTACGTGGTTGATTTATATGTTTCATCATGGTGAATTTTTATTATGTTATTGTTGTTTGTGTTTTGTTAATTCAATTTTTTTTTCATTTTTTATTAAGTTATTGTTGCTTGTGTTTCATCATGTTGAATTTTTTTTACACAAATAGTGGTAGTTTTTTATTATGTTATAGCTCTCTTTGGAAACCAAAGTGTCATGTTGTTCATCCTTTAATGAGACCAAAACTCTTTGACGGTAGCTTAATGGCCAACTCCCCATACCACCTTGGTGACAACTCAACATGTTATGTCACAACCTAGAGGGACTATACATATGACATTATAGGTGATCAAACTAGACTATGTGTTAACTTGTGTTATTCATTGAGGGTCAATTTTGACCAATTTAATGCACAAGATGATTAACATAATTTGATATTGGAACAAGGTAATGATCATCGTCATTCACTAGGAGCAATATTAATCATTAGGAACCACCATGATCATTTGAACATTCATTTCTTGTATAAAAATGTAATTATAACTACTTGAAAATGGCTTAGCTAATAGAGTTTGAGTGCTCTAGTTTCTTCTTTGAGCTTTACAATACATGTAGATCCCATCTTCATACATGACTCAAGTATATAATGCTTCTTCACAAAGTTACAATAACTACTCTAATTTTGTACTAAATTGTATAAATAGTATGCTATATAAATTGAGCAATTCTAGTATTATACATTTAAATCTTATGTGATTGCATAATCTCTTGCTTAGAGAGGTCATTATTTGTGTGAAGGAATAGTTTCAAAGTCTTACTTAAGCATGAAACTCCCTAGAGCATTCAACTTTCTTCAACATGCCCAATCTTTTTTTATGTGAGAGGTGCTTGTGCTTCATCATGCCAAATCTTTTATGCATGATCTATGCTAGTGTTTCGTCATGTTAGATATTTTTTGTGCAACCAACACCAAATGCTTGTCATTCTAGACATCATATGACAATGCTAAAGCTCTTTGGCACCAACCCCATGCCACATCATAGTTTAAAGGAACAACTATGTGTACAACATCATATATGAACAAATTAGGTCATTTGTTGGCCTAAGTTGTGTGCTAATGAACAATTTTAACCAATTCAACACATGACATGACCAACATAATTTGATAATGGAACAAGGTGGTGATCATTGTCATTTAGTATGAACAAGATCAATCATTACGAACAACCTTAAATATTGATCATTTAACCCTTAT
This sequence comes from Pinus tabuliformis, assembly GCA_031772625.1. Lineage (NCBI taxonomy): Eukaryota > Viridiplantae > Streptophyta > Pinopsida > Pinales > Pinaceae > Pinus > Pinus tabuliformis. The sequence continues at coordinate 1,510,552,245 of CM062819.1, read as the reverse complement.
AAAAGTATGCAATCATAAGTACTTGAAAATTGCTTTACTCATAGAGTGTGAGTTCTTGAATTCCTTTGTATACTTTATGATACATTTAGCCATCTCCATACATGACTCAAATGCATTGTACTTCTTTACATTGATTCAATTTCTACTTCAATTTTGTACACATTTTTATAAGCAATACTTTATACTTAGAAATCTTTAGTGTTATGTGTTTGAAACTTATGCATAGTCTCTTACTTATTGTTAACACATCAATGAGTAACAAATGTTCATTTTTTCATTTCCTTATTGTTTTGATTTGTGCATATATTGTTTTGTTTATTGTCTAACTGCATATTATGCATTTTATGGTGCAATTGAACTTAATTCATAGTTGCACACATTATTCATGACATGAATTAATTATTCAATTGTGCACTTTATCATTATACAAACAAGCACGGCTACACTATTTTTGTTTTTCTAAATTTTGTCCATGTATTTCTATTGATAGCAAAAAGTATTATATAAGATGTTACATTGGGAGCTCTTCATTTCATCATACTTGGAGGATTATGAGTCCACCAGTATTACCATATCCATAGAGGAAACTACCATTAACAGGCTTTACAAAAAATAACTACATTATAGATTATCCAGATGACTGTGGTCTGTAGACATACAAGAAAGCAGAGTAAAGGTGATATAGGAGAGAAGCTAGAAACTCTTACAAAAATAACAAAATAAACTAAGATCCCTAATCAAGATAAATTTCTTCCAACGTCAAAAACTAAAATTCCTTGCTTGGTGGACATTTTAGTCCAAAATGATGACTGGTGAATACGGAGAAGAGTTTGCATGTGTGGTGTTCATAGGCATATTAGAGTTTGCATGAGTAGTGTTGAGAGGCAAAGCATTAATGACTATTGCCTCTTCTTGATGATCATTTGAGTCAGTGTTTGATTCTGAAACCACAAAACATTCCACACGTCTCAGTCTTGCCACTATATCATCAAGATTATACTTGATATCCCGCAATATTCTCTTAATCTCCTCCTGGCCAACAAAGATTTTATAGTTATCAACTTGCTTGTCATAGATGACTATGCTGAGAAACGTCTCCATTTGATGATGTTGGGTGATGGTGTGAAGAAAATAAAGTCGTATTCTCCAAAACTTTCCTGGATCAGGAACCCATTTGAAATTGTTGCCTCTTATTTCTGAATTAGAGAAATATTTGCGATCCCCAAATTCCTTTGCTTCCATATTTAAAATTTCCTTTCTAACCTCAAGAGGGGCAGCATCAAAATAATTTGCAATTGATTCCCACCTAAAAAGACGCCTATGTCTTGAGGAGGATGCCCCAGGAGCACCACCCGATGGGTGGGTAATCTTTGGCATGGAGCCATATAGTACCTGCAAATAAACCGCATGACAACAAACACAGAGAAACGAACAACGACTTGACAACTAGCCCGCTAAGAGTGCAATCCCATAAGGATTTGAAAAGAAAACTTAACTACAAAACAAGAGAAATATTTAGGGGAGCGAAAGTGGAGTAATTGATACCCGTCACAAACCCAATCTGGTGACTTTCCAAGCTACCCAAAGACCCTAAATATTTGTGAACCCGAAGCAAATAGAATTAACATAACTTTCAAAACCAAAGACTGAGAAAGACCATAACAAGTTTCAGAACCAAATGGAGAAGGCGTCGGGGTACCAAACCCCATAGGCGAGCATTGGACAACTAATTGTATGACTACACTATACTATATTTGAGTTTAAAACAATATTAATTTTGAGATTATTTTTTATACGAAAGTTTTAAACATTTTTTACATCAAAAATCATCATATCTTTTTCCCTACTTTTTTAATATATTTTTTTATAAACTTCAAAATTTTAATGTTATATGAGTGATTTATTATCATGACATAAAAAATTGTCCATTTAATTAGATACTTAACATTTCAATGTTTTCTAAAATTAATATTTTGTATGTCAAAATCTTAGCATTTTTTAAGTTAAATCGCCAAGATTGAAATCTTTTAGATAACATATCATGTGCCTAAAACAAATCCATACAATGAAAGTTATGGCCTTTGTAAGTTGGCATTCCATTGTTGCTAATCAAAGCCTACCTTTCTACATGTTCAACTTCTATGATGAATGTTATTACTATGTGTTTTTTTCATTGAACTCTTTTTAACATCATTAAATTCAAATAACATCTACACATCATATTACATTAATAAAACCACAAATAAATTGGTGTTTCCAATCAAATGCACAAATAGTGATTGAACAAATTGGTTTAAGTGGGGAAATTTGGGCAATTTGCATATTTGAGTAATCAATACAACAAAGAAAAGTGGGGTAATTATATAAATTGGGGAAATATGCTCAAAATTGGTCGGGGAAAGTGGAGCTAATTGGGTAGATTAGTTAAATTGGGTCAATTAGGGAAAACAATTGAGGTTAAATGGGCGATTAGGGTTGATTAAAAACTTACAGTAATTGAGCCTATTTGAGGCAATTGATAAAATTAGGAAAGTTGCTTAAGTATGAAAAGTAGGGTTATGCCTAGTAACACTAAGGCAATTTGTGCTAGTTAAGCTAGTTGGGGAAATTGAGACTAATTGAGTGAATTAGGAAATATGAAAAAAAATTGGGCTAGTTTGAGCCATTGGAGAAGCGAGGCTTATTAAGGAAATTGGGGCAAGTGGGGACAACTCAAAAAAATTGGGTTGATTAGGTTGAAAAAGTCTAATTATGTTACTTGGAAAACTAAGGAAATTTGGGGATAATTGGGGTTATCGATACAAATGATGTGCTAATTGGGAAATTTAGTGTAGAAATTCTGACTGTAGATTAACCCGATAATGCAATATAACCAAAGCAAAATACTATAATCTACTTCTACTATCAATTTGTGGAAGCTTAAAGATGGAGCTGAATAATATAACCAGAAGAAGAAATCAATGCACAATACACATGAGAATACTTCAGGGAAAGCCTCAGCTAAAAACCCCTCTATCTGTATTATCATACAAAGCGGAAATACATAAGAATTCTACAAAGCCTTAGCTCTCACTACTAGCCAGCTCTCAGTACAATCCTCACAGATGCTCACAGACAATCCTGGCTTCTCACAAGCCTTCCTCTTTGTCCTCCAAGCTCCTATTTCCTTGCGTTGTTTCTCTTGGGTGATCCTCCTGTTACCAAGTGGAAAATTGATCTCACACCCTGTCAGAACTACGCAATCCTCAAGGAATCTTTCCTTTTGCATGCATGAGTTTTCTTTATAGGAAAACACATGCAACTGATAGTACATTGTCCTTGACATTTAGTTCAACTGGGTCTTTCTCATAATAGACATGCATGAGTTACTGATGAGGGAATCTTCAGTTATCTGGAGTACACTAGTTGAGTGCATGCATGCATCAACTGACTGATAACTCACAATTAGTTCCTCAAATAGTTTGGAACTAATTTAACTGGACTTAACTTAGTAAACTGAGTTAACTAATTACAACTCAAATATAACTCAATATTATCTCCTTAATTAAGGGATAATCTCCTTACTTTAATGGATAACTATTGCATGACTTCAGAAAGACTTCTAACTTCAATTTCTCCAACTAATTAATCCATAATGAATTAATTAATTATTTCCAAGCAGCTGGTGAGACTAAATTCGATTTTAATTCATAATTTTAATTCAAGGACAAATTAAAATTGGAATATTCTTGTTGCCACATTTCAACACTCCCTCTTAACAAGAAAGGGATTATCTGCCACCCCGATCCTGTCTCTATGGAACTCGAATTTACACTTTGACAATGCCTTTGTCAAAATGTCAGCATCTTGCTCCTCTGTCGAAATATACTGCAACAACATGATCCTCCTCGCTACACAATCTATGAGATGATGATACCGGATGTCGATGTGCTTGGATCTATCATGAAATACTGGATTCTCAGAGAGTTTGATACAACTCTGATTATCACAATAGATCACAGTTGGATCCATCCTCTGATCAAACAAACCAACTAGGATTTTCCACATCCAGATGGCCTCAGATGCTGCGTGACTTGCAGCCATGTATTTAGCCTCTATCGAGCTGAGTGCAACTGACCTCTGTTTCCTGTTGTACCAAGAAACTATCGCTGACCCAAGGTTGAAAATACCTCCTGATGTGCTCTTCTGATCTGATGGACTCCTTGCCCAATCTGCATCAATGAAGCCTTGTAGCTTCAGTCCCTCTGTCCGTCTGTACCATAATCCATACTGAGATGTGCCTATGAGGTATCTCAATAAAGGCTTTGACACCTTCCAAAACATCTTGGTAGGCTGAACCATGGCTTGACTCAGCTAGTTCACAGCATAGCACAAATATGGTCGTGTTTTTGCTAAGTACATCAGTGAACCCACAAGCTTCCTGTACACAATAGCCTCCACTACTTCTCCTGAAGTAGCATCCTCCTTCCTCCAGTTACCAACTAGAGGAGTCTGCATGGGCTTGCACTTTTCCATGTGGAATCTCCTGAGTATATCGCTGGCATACTTGCCCTGAGACACAAACAACTCCCCATCCTTCTGCCACACTTCCATGCCAAGGAAGTAATGCATGAGACCCATGTCTTTCATCTCGAATTCTCTTGCAAGGTCCTCCTTGCAAGACACGATCAACTAATCATCACCAGTCAATATGAGATCATCAACATAAAGTACGACGATCAACAACTTAGCTTTCACCACGATATTGTACGGGCTCGCATCCACTTCACTCTTTGTGAAGCCCAACCCAGTGAAGTAGTTGTTTATCCTGGTGTACGAAGCATGAGGTGCTTGCTTCAGCCCGTACAACACTCTCTTGAGTCGGCACACATGCGACTCATGGTCGAAGGTCTCAAAACCTTCCGACTGCTCTATGTACACCTCTTCCTCAATCTTTCCATTGAGGAATGTAGACTTCACATCCATCTGATGGATCTTCCAACCCATCTGTGCTGATAGTGCCAACATCGATTTGATAGATGAGCACCTCGCAACAGGAGCAAAAGTCTCATCATAGTCAATCCCCTCGACCCACGGGAAACAAATCTTGCCTTATGATTCTCCACACTACCATCAACAGCTTGATTTACCTTGTAGAGCCAATGTGAACTCACAATTGACTTGTTCTCCAGTCTCGGAACCACATCCAAAACATTGTTACAAACTATGGAGTCATACTCCTCCACCATAGCATCAACCCAAATCGGTTGCTGCACTGCTTCCTCAGAGGAATATGGCTTGGTCTCAACACATTCCCCAACAAGGGCCATGTATCCAGTGTACCTCTTAGGTGACCTCCTTTTTCTGCACTAAGAAGATGGCGCTCCCACATTCTCTCTCGCATCCTCCAACAATCCGTCAGCTTCTCTTGTGCGTTTCCATCCATCTCTGGAAGACTCTGCTTGAGTGGATGTCTCCACTCCTGGAACCTCTACATGCGGCTACTCTGCATCAGTCTGAGGCTCCTCCTCCTTAGGAACCAACAGTTCCTCCACAGCCTGTAGTTGGAGCTCCCTCTCAAGGGAAACTCACATGGCCTTCTGTTCATCAAACTTGATATCTCTTCGAACCACTGTCCTCCAACTGGTAGGAAAGTACACCCGATAGTTGTGTGGTGTATCAATGTACCCCACAAGTATCCCCAACTCTGCTGTTAGCTCAAGCTTCTTCCGTGCATCCTTGGTCACATGACAATATACCGATGAGCCAAAGATCCTGAAGTGACCCACATCTCATGTCTTACCAGAAAAGGCTTCCTCTGGTGTCTTCATCCCAAGTATGTGATGTGGGCTTCTATTCTGCAAATAAATGGTTGTGTTGCATGCCTCAACCCACAAATTAAGTGGTAGGACTTGGTCATGCAGCATCACCTGTGCTGCCCCTATAATAGTTTTGTTCTTCCTCTCGGCCACCCCATTTTGCTGTGGGTTATGAGGTGCCATCAACTCTCATTTAATTCCTTTCACTTCACAGAAGTCCTTAAACTATTGAGAGAAATATTCTCCACCGGTGTCACATCTCAAGGCCTTGATCTTCTTCCTTGACTCTTTCTCGACCAAAGCTTTGAACTCACAAAACTTTGTGAAGGTTTGGTCCTTCTTCTGCATGAAATAAATCCAACATTTACGAGAAAAATCATCAATGAAAATCACATAATACCTTTGATTTGTTGTGGATGTCGTCGAGAATGGTCCACACAAATTAGTATGAACTCGCTCTAAGATAGCCTCTGCTCGACTGCCTCGATCATGAAAGGAAGAGTTTGTGTACTTTCCTAAGGTACAACCTTTGCATGTGTCAAATTTCTCAAGTTTACCTTTGGGAAGTCCTAAAGATATCTGTTGCATTATCTTCAAAGCCCCATGATGCAAATGGCCCAATCGCCTATGCCACAACTTGCCAATATCTTGGCTTTGCACCAATTATGCTTTCATACTCAATGCTGCACAATCATCTACCTCTTGTTTATAGAGATTCTTCCCCCAAATCCCTATCCTCTAGGTCTGACCCGTGGCTATGTGTCTTAGGAACGCCTTTCCTTTACTAAAGACAACATCGTAGCCTTTGTCCTCCAACATCACGACCGATACCAAGTTCTTCTTCAGTCTAGGCATATACATCATATTTGTCAAGGTGAGAGGAGCTCCATGCTCCCTCTGAAAAGCAACCATGCCCACTCCTGAAACATTATACCTTCCATCGTCACCCATCTCTATCCGCATCTTGAGGTCTTTCTCCTCCAAGGCACTGAATAAATTTTTATCACCAGTCATGTGGAATGAGGGTCCATTGTCAAGATACCAGACACAACCCATCATTGATGACACCATGCATGCGATGAGGTTAAAGTCCATTTTGAACTGAGAAGCTAATGCCTCACCTTCCGATCCTTTCAAGGATCCCTTCTTGGACTTCTTCGATGGGAAATTAGTTGCATAATGTCCCATCTCATGAAAATTAAAGCATCTCACTTTAGAATTGTCAACCTTCTTCCCTCCATGAGAAGAATTCGATTTGGAATGGGAAACCTTCCTCTTCCTTTTCCTTGCCTTATCTGCTAAGGCCAGATTTTCTTCATCATCATTCATGGATGAAGAACCATCTCGTGTGCTCCTCTTGATGTCCCCCTGCATGAGATCTGACCACAGTTGTTCCCAATCCGATAGTTTCTCCCTTCCATTCACAGAGTCCTAGTAGTTATTCTAGCTCTTTGGAAGGCCAAGGAGAGCGAGGCTCACCATATCATCATCGAAAATAGTTATTCCCACACTGCTAAGCTCATCTATGTAGGTGGTGAGCTTGTTCAGATATGTGGAAATAGTATCGCCCTTCTCCATCTTGATTCTTCGAAGCTTATCCTTGAGCGCCAATTTCCTCTAGTCGCTACTATTCTGGTAGAGGTCCTTCAATGTCTTCCACATTGAAAATGGAGTATCCTTCCCATGGAGACTCAAGACAATATGGTCTTGAACTCCCTCAAGGATGATCCGTCTCGCCTTCACCACACACTTCTTCCACTCTGCCAACTCTTGTGCATTAGTTGAAGCTGGCTTTTGGATTTCTTGATCAATGAATTTTTTCAAGCCATTATCTTCTAATACAGACTCCATACGATCTTTCCATGCTATGTAATTCGAGCTACCTTCCAAGGCATACTCGAGTCTCAAGCCATTAAACGCCATTGGCCAACCTTGAAGTATGATAAGAATTCGATTTTGCACCTGCAATCCCGAACTTCAAACTTCAAATTCTCTTCTCTGTATACTGTTCACAGCTCCGATACCATGTAGAAATTCTAACTGTAGATTAACTTGATAATGCAATATAACCAAAGAAAAATACTATAATCTACTTCTACTATCAATTTGCGGAAGCTTAAAGATTGAGTTGAACAATATAACTAGAAGAAGAAGAAATCAATGCACAATACACATGAGAATACTTCAGGGAAAGCCTCAGCTTAAAACCCCACTATCTGTATTATCATACAAAGTGGAAATACATAAGAATTCTACAAATCCTTATCTCTCACAGCTAGCCAGCTCTCAGTACAATCCTCATAGATGCTCACAGACAATCCTAGCTTCTCACAAGCCTTCCTCTTTGTCCTCTAAGCTCCTATTTCCTTGCGTTGTTTCTCCTGGGTGATCCTCCTGTTACCAAGTGGAAAACTGATCTCACACACTGATCTCACACCCTGTCAAAACTGCGCAATCCTGAAGGAATCTTTCCTTCTGCATGCATGAGTTTTCTTTATAGGAAAACACATGCAACTAATAGTACACTGTCCTTGACATTTAGTTCAACTGGGTCTTTCTCAGAATAGACATGCATGAGTTACTGATGAAGGAATCTTCAGTTATCTAGAGTACACTGGTTGAGTGCATGCATGCATCAACTGATTGATAACTCACAATTAGTTCCTTAAACAGTTTGGAACTAATTTAACTGGACTAAACTCAATAAACTGAGTTAACTAATTACAACTCAAATATAACTCAATCTTATCTCCTTAATTAAGGGATAATCTCCTTACTTTAAGGGATAGCTGTTGCATGACTTCACAAAGACTTCTAGCTTGAATTTCTCCAACTAACTAATCCATAATGAATTAATTAATTATTTCCAAGCAGCTGGTGAGACTAAATTCGATTTTAATTCAAGGACAAATTAAAATTGGAATATTCTTGTTGCCACATTTCAACATTTAGTGTGATTAATGTAAATTAGGGTGAGTTTAGATAGTGGGGGCTAATTAGGGAAACTTCCCATATTGGGTTATTTCTTAGGAATTGGGAAATAATAGGCTAATTGGTAAAAAATGGTTTAATTAGGCTACTTGGTAAACTAAGGAAAATTAGGTTAATTGGGCATTTGGGGAAATTGGTGCTAATTAGATTTATCTAAATAAATAATCTACTAATTGGGAAATTTTGGGTTATTGGTGTAAATTGGGGTAAATTTGATAACTGGGGAAATTTCCCTAATTGAGGTAAATTGGGGCATATTATGGATAATTGTGTAACTAGGAAGTAGGATAAAGATGTCTTATGCAAGAACTATGTTGTGGTTGGGGCACCATGCATGGTCCATGAGTGCTAAAGGCAAATGGTATGGCCATAAATCATTTTTTTTAGCCCACAACATATTGTGGGCGATAAGAACTGCCCTTGGTGTTGAAAATAAAGACATGGAAAACATGACCCTCTTCTAGGCTAAAAATTCCCTACGGAGGGATTGTGTGATGATGCAAGGACCTATGTGTGACATATATTGAATCTAAAAGGAAAATGTGATAGATTAATACTATGGGGTTTAGCGTTGGACCAAGAATTGGGTCATCTGGACCATCCATGGTGTGCTAATTGAAATAATGACCATCTCTTACTCATATGTTAAATATTTTAAGGGGGTTTAGTGTTGGACCAAGAAGTGGGCCATATGGACCATCCATGGTGTGCTAATTGAAATAACGACCATCTCTTACTCATATGTTAAATATTTTAAGGCCCTCCACATGGCCCATTAACCCTATAAGCAAATTTTATGGCCTAAGACTATTGCTTTTAACCATGCACCATGTCTTGGTGCATAAGAACCATCTCTTGTGCACAAAACATTAAAATGGATACCATCTACCACTTAACTATTAAAGATTTCTTCATGGCTTGTATGATGGCCTTATATCTTATCTTTTAATCTCAAAACATTGTTATCAGTCCCTCTCATATACCAAGGATTACCTATTTTCAACATGTGTGATGACGTTGAACCATCACATGGGCCACAAGAATCTTTCTTGGTGTTTCAAATCTTGAAAAGACCACCATATATCGCTTGTAAGCCAAGTATCCCCTCTATATATCCCATGTGAGGGTTTGGAGCCTCACACATGCCCCATGATCCATAAAAGAAAATGTTATTGACAAATAAATTTCCACTACTCATTAATCAATAACTGTATTGACCACAGTTAACTTCAATAGACCAATGAACCCATATTCTTTTCTAACCATGTCATAGTCCTCTTAGGCCACTACTTGTCATCTGATCAATTTTTTTACAAGTTATATTTTTTACAACATAGTATGATCCAAGTGATCACCCAACACAGTAAAAAATTGTCTTGATATTTCAAACTTTTAGGCCCTAATCTGTTGATGCATTTTTGGGGGCCTTAACATATTTGTTTCAAGGTAGTTAACATATTTGTTTCAAGGTAGTTACACACAAAATGTAGTTTGTGAGTGTTCTTCCAATGAGCTAAATAAGACCCAAAATGAAACATCAAATGAAAAGTTATGATCCCCTCTTCCTTTTTCTCTATGGCCTAGATTCGTCAAGCGTAACATTCCCACTCATTCATATCATGTTAAGGTTAGGGTTTTTCTTCATTTTATAGTCACTGCTTCTTAAGTTTATGGAGAATCATAATAAAATGTAGTTTTAACCTCTTATTATTGGATTTTTGTGAATGTGTGTAACTATCATATCTCTTCTCAAATATAAGCTACCACCATTTTAGCCATTTTGTATCTCTATGTACAAGTATTTACCTATTAAAAACTATGAATACTAATACATAAGATGAAATATCTTGTGCAAACTTGGTAAATGCCATAATGTGTCATAGTACATGAATGCCTTTTATACCTTGCATACAAAACCAAGTATTCAATGCTTTGAGAATAACTTGTTAGTTAAAAAAAAAAAAGCTTGCACATATATGTAGAAACAAAAGTGGAATTTATGGGCATCTATTTGTTAGGAGTCACTTGTTACTGTACTATCAAAATTGAGAAAAAAAAATTGGCATAAGCATGAGAAAGAATTAAGGGTTGAAAATTATCCATATAACAAGAAGGGTAATGGTGACTCTAACTTTCATAACAAAGCATAAAGTAAAGATAACTAACATCAAGACAATTGGTCAAAATTGCATGGAAAGAATAAGAAAGGAAAGTAATATAAGGACATGGAGAAAGTGATGTAACTACTTGTTGACATAGGAAATGTCCCTTCTCAACTTCACATGTTAACCTTGTTAGAGTCGGTCTGGTTAGCCCTCCGTCAGAGATCAAAACTCTTTATGCATTTCAATTTTAGGTGTCCCGCTCCATTCACTCAACTGCATTTCGCTAGGGGCATGCCATGATCTGACGGAGAAAGTCATGCTAATCATTTCCCCTCATGTCTGGTTCCTGTTGGCTAAGGTCTTTTGTCAATAATCACCAAAGTCCAGACAATCAAGGTTTGGTCCTTTAAAGGACAAAAGTCATTTTCTATGTCTAGGTCTAGGAATTCATCAATTTGGTCTTTGAAGCATGTCCAGTAAAGCCATGCAGGCCAGAGGGAGGCCCTTACACAGTTATGGTTCAGAGAGCTTCATCGTCATGTGGATAGACTTCGACTCTTCTTCAAAACTCTGTTTTGAAGAAAAGTCAAACAGTGTCATTCATAACAAAATTTTCCAAAAAATCGTCAGTTGATTTTTTCAGATGCAGTCATGGTTTCCGTGGCCAAATGCCCTATCATACAGTGCCTGCAAAGATGCGCCAAAAATTTCATCATTTGAGCCAAAATTTCAAAGGGAAAGTGAAAACCAGTGTGTTTTAAAGTCAGTGAAAAAGTGCAAAACACAACATTAGAAAAATGGGTTTTCAAGGAAGCAAAAATTAAACCCATCTCTTCCAAGGCTATATATACATGTTTTTATCCAAATCAAGGGCATTGTGCTATTTCAAGCCTTGGAGAGACATTGCAAAGGTGTGAGTGCGAAATCATGAGCGTTTGAGTGAGTGGGAGCTGGTTTTAGAGGGCGCGACGCACATACCCAGGAGGGCGCGACGCACAGATCCAGCCCGTAGTTGAAAGTTTCCATAGGCGTGGCGCATACCCAGCGCGCGGCGCACACAGATCCAGCCCGTAGTTGAAAGTTTCCATAGGCGTGCGCATACCCAGCGCGCGGCGCACATAGACCAGGGGCCGAAAAACATTGCCAAACCACTCCAAACTTTGGTGAATGCTATCAAATCGAGAGGTAGGCCCTACGACATCACCTGTTCATCAAATTTTATCAATGATATGGTGTTTATAGAGATGTTTGAATGTCACCAAAATGCATAAGGTCAACCATAAGAAATCACCAAAGAAAATGATGCTAGGGTTGTTAAAATGTGTTGTTAGTGCCAAGGTTTCACTCCACTCACATTTTTCCCCTCACCTATCATTTTTCCCATCCTCCCTTTATCATTTTTCCTAAAACCCCTGCCCCAAATTACTACCAAAACCTCTCCCTATCCCTCCACTATTCGGTCAACACAAAATCACCATAAGACAAGCTCATTGTGCAAGCAAGGCGGTAGAAGAAAGGTGCAAGGTCAAAGAGTTGAAGAGTGAAAGCGATTAGGAGCAATTTAGGGTGATCTCAGAGAGCGCGGTGCACTCATTGGGCGCGGCGCACACAGAGCCCGTCCACTGTGTAAATCCGCCACTGGTGCGGCGCACTGAGCATTGTGTGCAGCGCACATGGATATAAAGCCCAGAAACCAACTAATTCGCCCAAAAATTTTGTGCATGCTCATCAAATTTGAAAGGTAGGCAACCTACCTCCACTCTTGCATCAAACTTGAAAGGAATAGCATGGTTTTAGGATTATAAATCAAATGCAATTTTTTTTTTTTTAATGCAAACAAAAGAAGACACAAAGAAACCATGATCCTAGGGTTTGTGCTACAGTGACAGTGCTGCCAAGGTGTTTCCTACCCTACCCCTATTACTCATTCCCCTATGCTATTGTCCCCATAATCACTACCCTAACCCTACCAATAAATCATACTCCCTTCCCCCCTTCCTATTGCTCAAAAAACACAAACCCTACCCCATCAACACTATACCCAAACTACTCCCAAGTCCCTGACAAATCTCTCCCTTTAACCCCTATTCCCATTACATCATTCCCTTCCTAATACTCCCTGTTTTATTGTCCCCTTGGTGGCAGATTGTCAGAGCAACTACCAGCTTCATTGGAATCAAAGGGCAGCATAAAACTCAGGGTACAAACAGCAGTAATGGCATCCGAAGTTTCATCAGAATATGAGGAGGAGACCCACAGTGACACAGCTTCAGGAGAAAGGGCCCACAGGAGACATCACCGGAGTGGCAGACATCTTAGAGATGAGCCAAACTCCCTCACTGAGTTGCAGGCATGCCCTCTTGCTATGTCTTGTTTCCAGCACTTAGCATGTTTTGAATTTTGTCAGAGGGTGGAAAATGTCAGAGTTCATCATGAGTTGGCTCGTCTTTTTGCACTTCACCTACATGGAGGATAGTCTATCTTGGCTGGGGTCACTTTCACATTGACACCCGAAACCATATCAGTGGCAACAGGCATACCAAACATTGGAGAGCAATGGCATAAGAAGAAGAAGGTAGAGAGGCATCATTATGAGCCTTACATTAAGGACAGCTGTTTGAGCCATCTCACGAGAGTTTTTCCATTCAGATTTTTGAGAGATGAGTATGCTCCACTCATGAAATTGATCATGAAGTACTTCAGTTGCGAGGGGAGGTTTTCTCGCCTTTATGCCTATCACATCAGGTTGCTCATGCACTTTACCAGGGTGCGGATGATGAACCTCCCATTTTTCATCTGCGGGAACATAGAGAGGATGAAGAATTTCATGCAGCACAAGACCCCTCGACAGCAGCTCAACAGTGTTTATCACTTTGCCCTTATCCAGATTTTGGTGGACCATCAGTTGGGATTGCAGGGTATTGCTTGGGAGGACTTCATCTCCCATGACTTCTTTAGCGCTCCACAGGTGGTATCAGAGGCAGAGCATGAGATAGGGGGCCCATCTCATCAGTATGAGTGACATGAGACTACTACTATGCCAGTATACATCACCTACCAGAGAGGCAGTAGACCCTTATTTGCAGCAGCAAAGCGAGTGTTATCTCCACCCAGGGTGGAAGGGGCCTCGCTTCCGACATCAGCATCACAGGAGCAGGGCAAGGGTAAGGAGCCAGTGCAGGAGGAAGGGCCATCAGGTGAGCGAGAGACCGAGTTTGTTCTCCTCCATGATGATGAGACAGATGCAGAACCAACAAATGAGGAGCTTATAAAGATCATCCAAGAGCAGCAATCAGTCATTGAGTCCTTATCCCTTGACTTGGAGAGGGCCAAGTGGAACATGAAGTACCTAGAGTAGAGAAACAAGCAGCTTGAGGACCAATAGACAATCATGGAGCTGCAAAACATTCATGAGCATCGCCAAGCTGCTCAAAGAAGAAGGGTTGCGCTCACATCTTTGGAGCAAGAAATCAATGAGGATCGGGAGGCCAACCTTGAGAGGGTCAACATGAATTTGGAGAGGCTGCTAGACAAGGCTGACCAGGACCTTGCTCTACTGAGACATATGGCTTTCCGTTACAGGGTGCGAAACATGAGTGCACAGGCCCGGATAAGGAACTTGAAGGCAAAATTGAGGAAAGCAACAAGAAGAGCAAAAAGGGAAAAAGAGCAAGATCGGCTTCGAATCTTGGCTGAGGCTTCCTTGGCCCATCATAACACCCCATAGAGATCCTCTAGCCCAAATTTCAAAAAATTTGGGGAAATTTTGGTCACTTGGTAATTTTTTGGGTAAAAAACAGGGATTTTCTCCCTGTGCGCCGCGCCACTGGCGCGACGCTAAAATTCTAGAGCTCCAAATGAGGAATGGCTTGCAGTTTTGGATTCAGCATGGAAAATCACGACTACTGGTGTCCGGGCAAGAAATTTGGGCAAGGTATGAGTCTCCAAAAGGTCAAAAAACACCCAAAAATGGCCTCTCTACCACTTTTTTGACACACAGAAAGCAGTCTTGGGAGAATGGAGATTTGGAGGGGAAAATGAGCACCAAATTTGAAAATTCTAGTTGGGTTAGAAAGCAAACAGGATAGGCTTTCCAACAAGCCCACGTGGGCACATTTTGGACACTTGCAAGTGCCCCAAAACAGGCCCCAAAGTAGCGCGACGCACAGAGGAAAAATTGCCGATTTGCTTCTGTTTCGCGACTTCTCTAAGTGGGCCCGCTCATCTACACTTTGGTTTTTTGGCACCAAAGGCGGCATTTAAAGTGTTTTTTCTTTAGATTGGATTCTATCCAAGCGGCGAAGGAAGGCAAACGGTCACCCAAAGCCAAATGTCATGTTTGTAGCGCTGCACCTGTAGCTGATGGTTGGCTCTCCATCTCCATTTTGTAATGATTCGAGTAACTCCCCAACCCTTGGGCGTTCCATCTCTTCCTCACACATTCTATATATTGTATGCAAGTTATTTGCAAAGGGTTGGTTGGCTTGTAACTTCTGGGAGACTGTGGGAAAGAAACTTTGTTTCTTCACTGTGTATTTTTGACAGAGAATTAATGAAAGGCAGCGGCTCTGTTTCATGAGATTCTTGTGGTTGTGAGTGTAGCAAATGTGTCTCTTATTTTTTCATATGTATTTCGTTATGTTTCATAATTCAATTCATGTTCATTTCCAGTGAAATTTTCTGAGTGAGATTAGGTAGAATTCAATTTTATTGCTCTGCCTGTGGGAAAATTTCATGTTCAGTGTTATTCTTCTGTTGAAAAGGATTCATGTCACTATGCCCTTTTCACTTTCTTCAGCAATCTATTCATGCCGCGGTACCTCAAACTAAATTGTTACATTTTCCGCCTACCTTGCCTCACGGAATAATCTGTGCCTTTGTATTAAATTCTCTGTTCTTTGTTGAGCGCCGGTCCCATAACATCCCAGAAGCTCGGTCATTCATGAAAATTGTTTCCCGAATCCCTATTCACTTACTAGCCTAAGGTAAATATTTCATTGTAAGTCATCTCAGACCGTTTTCGATCATCTATTCACTGAGCGTGACTCGGAGAGAGCCCTCTCCTGCTCTGGTAGGGCTAGCTACCAGACTGAGCGTGGTTTGTGGTTACCCTAATTTTTGCCTTCCTTCAGCCTAAGGCAGATTTAGGTGCTAACAAACCTAACAAAACAACCCAATTAGACCCTTCGTTGAAAATGGGAAACCCATTAATTATGGCCATGTTGTCCTATTCTAGTATGACTTATGAAATATAACTTGTTAGCACTCTATAGTTTCCTTAGGGTGTAGGAAGGAAACCCAGAGGTAACCAAAAACCACTTGCAAGCTAGAAGCTAGCCCTTCTAGCTTTAGAGAGGGCTCTCTCTATATGATTTTAGTCAATAAATTGGTTGAGTATTTTGGATTTTAGGCTAGTTATGATGACCAAAGGATGAATTTAAGTGGTGGCTTGAAGGTAATTGAAGGAAGGAAAACCCACTTCGAATAGGTTCATCTTTTGTAATGATTCAAATGAATAAGGGATGATGATAATATCTTGAGTAGGGGCAAGGTAGGAAGCTCAGTTGGAAATTAACAAATTTCATTGTAGTAATGGATGAATATAAAATTAGAGGTGACAAGATGAGCATCAAACTGGGATGAATTCACATTGCCTTTAGAAGAACAATAGATACATAAATGTTCAGTAGCTACAAAGCAGAGAGGTGAATTCTGCAAATTCTCTTATCTAAGCATGAAGAACTATCTTAGTACCACAAAAACAAAAGTAATAATAATAATGACAGAGATAACACACATACCAACAGAAATCTAATGCAAGAATCCCTGGCAAAATAGCCTCGACCTTCTTTTATTCACTTGAAAATACAAAACAGTCTCTCTTCCAGCACTAATCAATCAATAACAAACCAACCCCTACTACATTGCCTTTCATCATCTTAAATAGGCTTACAATGTGAAATATTCTATGACCATATTCAATGAATGAGTTATCAATTCAAAATAGATGGAAACTCAAGACAACAAAACTTAGTGGTTACATCCAAAACCAGACACATCAATTCAAAATGGTGCTCGTGGGAAAGAAAAAAATTGCAACAGTGTGCCATCATGCTAAAAACCTTGTTAGAAACATCATAAAATCTCTAGATGCCTTGGTTCATTTATTTCCTGCTTTTTCATCTCTTCAAACTTATCAGGTCCCTCTGCTTGAGTTTATCAGGTCCCTCTGTCATTTGAATGAAAACGAGGAAACAACAACTCCCCTATTCTGCGCTGCAATGGTGTGGTAATTCTTATCACCCTGTTTAGCATATTTCTTTATTTTCTGCAACCAGAGGGAAGATCAGGGCCAATACATCGACACTTTAACAAATCAGAGTTTCGTGCTTGGGCACTGTGCAAGGATAGAGATTTTGTGATCTTCCTAGCCGCTGGGGCTTAGGAGGAATCCTTTATGATCATAGCCTGAGAGCTTAGGGCGAAACCTTTTTTAAGGGGCTAAACCCTTTGGTTGGGACGGGGGCTAATTCTTTCTATTATCGCCATATGGGACCAAAACATGTGCACATGGGCCTTTTGAATACTAGAACTTCAGCGATCGATGATTTTAAGATGGTTGCATGCTTTGAAACTTGTGATCTCCAACCCATGAAGTGGCCTTACCCACATGAAAAGGGCATGAGGGAGATCTCGTGCCTTGTTTTAACATATAAATCCTTTTTGAATCTGTTTTTTGCCCAAAATTTGATTTAAACACAAAAATACATATATTCACTCATTTTTGTCATTGTGCACCTTGTGCCATAGCTCCTAGTCTCTTTGAACTCTTCATGTGACCACGTTCAACCCTCTTATCGAAGCTCCTCTCCTAGCAATTCCAATTGGCGATATACTTTGGTGTGCAACATCCCAACTTTTCCAATCATTGATCACCTTTTATGCTTAGTGTTTGGTCCTTTGGTTCCTCATGTGACCTTAAGCCTTCCCCCTGTATCAAACCCCCCTTCCCTGACGATTTCCAATCCGAGGTTTCACTTTGATACACAACACACATCCGTTGATCGCAAAATGTCAATACGTGACATCATTAATGCCACATCACCAACACGTCATTGCCATGTGTTAGTCTTTGAGTGGTGACATGTGTCACCCTTTTTCAGCTCTTTGAGACTCTAAAAGTGTCGAATCTGCTTGCTATGTGTCCACTGTACGGTCACGTCATGGTGATGTCAGCCGCCACGTGGGCCATATCGAAACCAATCACTGACTGCCACACATCCCTTTGGGAGGAGAGAGAAAAGGCCTGGCCCAACCTAGTTTTGGGAGCAATTCCTTTGTAAATTTGTTTTGGCCTTTCCCAAAATTTAAACATTGTAGGATTTCTTCCTGCAATCCCGATGATTTCGAAATGTGATTGCCCTGCCTCCATTTTGAATCATTGATTTCTAACCCCACTGATTGCCAATTGACCATAAACCTCCAAGATGCGGGATTTGGAACCTCCGGGATGCGGGATCTGGAACCTCCAGGATGCAGGATCTGGAACCTCCAGGATGCGGGATCTGGGATACTTGGGACCTCTGATCGTCGAATGACAATCTGTTGCAATCCCACATCTCGCAACTCTTAATATGCGGCCAACTTTCCATCCCTTGTAAACGTCGATTGTCGATCTCTGATATGCTTGAAAGAAGTTCGTTGTTTTTGCTACGATGTCTCATTCCCTACCCCTCCAAACGTCTGATATACATGATTTGAGTCAACACTTAGGCATTTTTCTTTCTACTTTTGCTTTGGAAAGGAGAACTTTGATTTGCTACATCTTTTGAATCTGGGATCCATCTGGAGAGATCTATAGCTCAATGGAAAGCTAATGTAGAACTCCATCTGATGGTTTCACCTACAAGATCAACTGAACCAAGAATCATAGACAAAAAACCCTCCCAACTTTGGACTGACTAGGCTTTTGACACCAGTGACTCTTTTGTCCTGGAAAACTTTTGATTCCTAGCATGGACTATAACATCGACTCCAAAGGGGATGGCAGCCTCCCAGTGAGGTGACAAGAACAAAAGCATACTAGTAGCCTATTCAGACCATTGGGGGATGGATTAAAAATAAAAATTGAAAGCATGACATAGTGACTGACTCACTGAAATCACTGAAATAAAATATAACTGACTGACCGACTAAATGAAATACCTATGGCATAAGGAAATTAGGATCTTAGGGCCTTCACTCGGGATCTCAAATCCTAATGTCAATTTCCCACACTTGTAGTGTTGAAAAGTAAAATGATATATACAATGGATTGTGAGATCAACTGTAATTTAAATAAGAAAATGTTTCAAAAGCCTACCATTAACAGGCCCTCCTCCAAGTAACTCTACCGGAAGATCTTTCAGTAGGTAAGCATTGTTCCCATGAAATGCAACGACTTTGAAAGGACCTTTCCACAAGTTGTCAAACTTTCCATGTTTTCCTTATCTTCATTTCGAGCATCCCATTTCAACACCAAATCTTCAATCTGGAAATCAGTTGCTTTGGTTCTTTTGTAAAAAATCTTCTTGATTTTGTCCTGTATCAGCTGAGTATTTCCAAATACTTCTTCCCTTGACTGTTGAAGTTGGATCATCTGATTGATTCTCCTCTGTATATCATTTTGCTCTACATCCACCTCTTGCAACAATTTAATCACAAGAACCCCAAGTGAAGAGGGAAAGATTGCATCAGTGCCATAAAAAAGTTGAAATGGAGACATGCCTATTGAATTTTTGGTGCTTACCCGATCAACCCACAATGCATTCACTAGTTTCTTGTCCTAACTTCTTTCGTTCTCTTGCAACATTTTCTTAATAATGTTGACTAGGCTCTTATTGGATGATTTAGCCAAACCATTACCCTCAGGATAAAAGGTTGTGGAGTGGCCTATAATAATGTTATACTTATGACATAATTCTACCATCTTCTTTGGTTTAAAAGAAGATGCATTGTCTGTAATCATATTCTGTGAGCAACCAAAACGAGACAAAATATTAGTTTCCAAAAATTGAATGATCACTGAGTCTGTAGCCTGTCTGGTCGGAACTGCCTCGATCCATTTGGTAAAGTAATCAGTTGTTGTCAATATCCACTTGTGTTTTCCTAAAGAAGCTGGATGAATTTCTCCAATAAAATACAGTCCCCATTGTTGGAATAGTGACTCGATTGATATGGGTTTCAAGGGAATCGAGAGTAATTTCTTCCTTTGTTCAAATACTTAGCACTCCTGACAACTAGAAACTCTTTTGTACACATCAAGAAACAATGTCGGCCAATAGAATCCAGCCCTCAAGATCTTGTTTGCAGTGGTTTTCCAAAACAAATTCCCACCGCAATCACCCTTATGAAATTATTCCATAGTCTTTTGAGCTTCATCTTCCAACAGACAATTCAACAAAATGCCACCAGGATCCTTCCAATACAAAAACTGATCTACAATACAAAACTTGACTGCTTTTAATTTAAAAAATCTAGCTTTGGTCTTAGTCAAACCTGGGGGTGCTTGTAGGTGCTGCAATACATATAGGATGGTTGCATACCATGCGGAGACAACAAACCTTTTTGCAACTTGTTGGATTGATCTCGACTCATCTTCTTCCGACAAGGCAACTAATTTTTTTTATCTCCAAGGCATGTAGATTTGACTCTGTCATCATTTTCGCCAACCCTTGTCCCTTGATCAACTTTTTTGGCTTGATTTCAATATCATACTCAAGTACGGAAGTGATCCACTTTCCACGCCGACCTTTTGTATCACTCCGTGTGAGAATGTCTTTGACAATATCACTTGGCACATAAGCAATAACATGTGAATGTAAAATATACACTCGGAAATCCTTTAGAACCTTCACCAAAGAAAATGCATGTTTCTCCATAATATTGTACTTGAGAGAAACATCCCTGAGTGTTCTACTGAAAAATGCTATGGGTCGCTCTTCTCCCTGTTGATTCTTCTGCATTAAAACAACTGCAATACTATGCTCTGAGGCGAAAGAGAAAATAATAAAATCATGTGTGTAGTCTGAACTAATAAGCACAGGG
This sequence comes from Pinus tabuliformis, assembly GCA_031772625.1. Lineage (NCBI taxonomy): Eukaryota > Viridiplantae > Streptophyta > Pinopsida > Pinales > Pinaceae > Pinus > Pinus tabuliformis. The sequence continues at coordinate 1,510,531,265 of CM062819.1, read as the reverse complement.
GCACGGGACAACGCAATTTTAACTTCATTAAAGGATCTTCTGCTTGTTGGGAACGGGTCCCCTAAGGTCAATTTTGGGGTTAAAATCCCAAGTTTTGGGGCTAAAGGCCCAAGTTTTGTATAAAGAATGTAAAGTATCCACATTTTGTGGGAGCAGAGCGCGAACATGTATACAGTCAAAAAGGGTTTCCGCCCTTAGTTTAGGAAGATTGTGTCGGCTTGATGAGATCCACCCTTGGTCTGTGAACCATGGGAATGTATAAAAAGGGAGTCTTAGAAGAGTCTAAGGCAGTTCAGTTCTTAGTAAGTTTTTGGGAAATTAGTTGATGTAATGGGTCTGTAAGAGCTAAGAGCGAAGAGTCTTTTGTAGCTGAGTGCATGGAGGCCTAGGGTAGAAGTCTGCAGTTTAGTGCACGGACCCCTGCAACTATGTGCACAGGGAAGTTAGAGTATGTACTGGAGATCTGAACCATCAATAAAGATAATTATTTGGGAAATATCTGTGTATGAGCTATTTTACTTCTGTTATGAATGTATGTGATTATGTTATGCTGAATACTGAGTTTATGATTTAAGGCTATATTGATGCGTGAATCTATGTGTTTTACTTTGTCATATGAATGCAAGCAATAATATCTATTTACACAAAGATAATCATAATGTATGTTGAAGTTAACCACTACTTGAGATAATTTGGGTCAACACATAAGTAAGAGTAATTACATAGGCGTGTAAGCATCTGAATTGCCTATTTAGGGTCTGCGAAGGATGATCGCAGACCTTCGCAAAGGTTTCGAGGCCGAATAAGAGAGGTGCATTGATAAGCCCTAAAAGGTTTATCGGTCTATGCGAAGGAAGGGTTAGGGTACAAAACGACATCACAACTATCTCATTGTGCAGAAACTTGGTTCCTACATCCCCCCATACTGCTTCGGGTGAGACTTCAGTGTGCGCTCCGCGGATTGATGCCGAAAGGGCCAGTAGTGTAGGGATTTGCTTGGCTAATTAACGTTGAACCTAGGTCAGGGCCCATCAATCTTACATTGATTTCTTTATCCCATTTTACTTTGTTGTCCATTTTCATCATGTCTATGATCTTCCTCAAAAGCTCTGCCAGATTGGGAATAAACCTTCTCATGAAATTTATTCTGCCCATAAAGGATTGAATCTCTTTCTTGTTTCTAGGAATATCCATCTTCTAAATAGCTGCAATTATGTTTAGATCAATTTTAATGCCATATTTAGAAAGCATATGGCCTCATAATTTCCCTTCTTCCAACCCAAACATAGATTTTTTTGGGTTAAGTGATATGCCATATTTTCTGCACTTTATGAAAACAACCTTCAGGCGCTGCAAATGCTCCTCATCTGGCTAGGAATAAACAGTGATATCATCCAGATATATTACTAAAATTTGTCCTTCTCCTCTGTGAAAGCTATGTCCATAGCTCACTGAAATGTCACTCTTGCATTCAACAATCTAAAGGGCATTTTTGTATATTTGAAGGTCCCCCAAGGTGTAGTGAATGCAGTCTTATATTGATCTTCTAGGTGAACCAAAATTTGATTGTACCCCGAAAATCTATCCAACAGAGACATTCGCCTTGCACCCACCACTTTTTGAAGGATATGATCCTTCCTGGGCAACAGGTAGTTATCCTTGAGAGATACCTTGTTCAAGTTCCTAAAATCTACACACAACCTAATTTATCTTGTCTTCTTCCTTACTGGCACTAAATTAGATAACCATTTTGAAAACCTAAAGGTTACAATGATACCAACATCAAATAATTTTTTCACCTCCTTTTCAATCAAGGGCAATAGAACAAGATTTGTCCTCCGCAACTTCTGTTTAAATGGCTTATGATCCTCCTTGATCGGTATTATATGTTGGATGATGCTTCTCGTACACCTTCAAATCCTGATATTCCCAGGAAAAAACATCAAAAAAATCTTTCAATGGGTCCAAATACTTCTGCTTCATTTTTGGGCTTAAGGTCTCGGACAACTTGATCATCTTCGTCTGGTCTGTTGTGCCTATATTACATTCCTCCACTCCAGCTTCGGTAGGAATCAACTTTGGCCTCTTGGCAACATCATTTTGGTCAAAGATCTCCTCCAACAGTACCAGCGCCCTTGGAATAACATTATCTTTCAGTTGCAACACCTTCAACTCTATCCCTTGTCTGTCCAACTCTTCTTTAATCTGATTTATGTAGCTCTACTTTTCATCTTCCTCTAAAACACAGTCATTTTCAATCTTTAACTTGGAAAATTCTTCTTTCATCAGTAAGAAATTCTCTAGCTGTTTACAGTGATTTTCAATCTTTAACTTGGAAAATTATCGTTTCATCAGTAATAAATTCTCTAGCTGTTTATCATTTTAAAAAACCTGCTAGTACTTCAAATTGTCTAGGATGGTGGGCCTATGTTTCACTTCAACCTTGTACTTACCCTTCATATTTCTAGAAATCTCAAAATCAAAGGCTGATGTGGCTAAGGCATCTGCAATTGAAAAACTATATTCAGAAAAACTTTGCAAGCAATCTAGAAAAACATTGTGGTAAGCACACATCCGGGGATGTTTTGTCTAATACTCACCTCTGACCTACCTGATGACCAACTCTGAATCGTCGTAAACAACTATCCTTCTAGCTCCTAATTTCTTCAAAGCCTGCAAACCCAAAAGGAGTGCTTCATACTCCACCACATTGTTGGTACAATCAAAAACCAACTTGTATGAATAGAGTCTGGTCTTTCCGACTACCGGGTTGACTATCCATACACCAACACCCACACCTTCTCTACTTGCTTCTCCATCAAAGTGCATGGTCCAGAGGTGTTGTTTGGGTTCTTCTTCCTTCAAATCTTCAACTTCTTCTTGAAACATTTTGCTTCTCAATTCTTCAACTTTCTTACTGGTCTGTTCTACATTCTCTTCTTCTCCTATCTCTGATAACAAAACTGTATTTTTCTCCTCTACATCGGAACAACTATAATTAAATAAAATAAAAGAATCTAAATCAAAATGAACAACATATACCAGATGATTTGTAGGCTTCTCCTTACTGCTGATCATATATTTCATGAGTGGTTCTCTATACAACCTCCTTGTCTAACCACCAAAGACTGAGACGGTGATGTAAGACATATCAGTATGCATTTCACCATGTAGCTTCGTTATCCATGGCCTTGAGAAGAGCATACCATATTTAGGAGGTATGTCTGCTACAACGATGTCCATCACCATACTCTTGGAAGGAATCTGAGTTAAAGAGATTGCCAAATCCTTGATCAATCCTAGGCACTTCACCTTACTAGAATCAAAAGAATACAAGTCTTTGGAAGGCATGGTGATATCAAGTCCCAACCTCTCCATAATCACTTTCGGCATCAAATTGTGTGAAGCCCCGAAATCCAGCATAACATTGTGCAATATCTGATCATGCACATTCAAACTAACATAAAAAGGAGGCACATCCCCATCCTCACTTCTGTCATCAATCTTCGACCCAAAAATGATAGCTGGATGATCATCAACTATATTGACAGTATCATAGGATTTATCAATTATCAATGCCTTTATAATTTGGGCTTTATATTGATCATTTTCAACAATTCACCAAGGGGAATGGAGATTTTTAACTTTGCAAGCTCAGTCTCAAAATTAAAAGGATTTGGTGCTTTCTCTACCTCCTTTGGAACAATATCTTTCTTGTCTATAGTCTCCTTTGAAGGATTCTCTTTCCTCTGCAAGATTGTGATTGGGGGATCTTTCTTTTGACTATTGTTACTAGGAACATCTTTCTTCACACTGCTGGCTGGCACATCTTTCTTTGTTGCATTATTTCCAACATCTTTCTTCGCACTACTTCCCACATTTCTGCTCCTTAGATTGTACTATCTTTGGACCTGCATGATGGCATTTTGATACCCCTTTCTGTACTCTTTGGATTCAGCCATCATCATGTCATTGTGGGACTGAGCAAGCAACATTTCTTCCTCTTTTGTCATAATATTTTCACACTTCTCTTGTTCTTGTTCCTCCTCCTCGGTCACATACACAGTCTCTTGTTCATCGTTAAAGCAAAGTATTTGCTCCTCTGGTGATTGTTCATATTACTCATCCTAATCCTGAGCATAATTCTGCTGGAATGGTGGCCTTATCTGCTATTGTGATTTCCCTGAACCTTTCTACTCCCTCGTTTTGTTTTGCATCTGTGGTTGTCTCTAGAAATTAGGATTTTGGATTTGGGGACCAGTTTGAGGCTCTCTAACAGTAGCTCGATCGGTTAATGATATCTTTTCCATTGTTTTGACCAAGGTGTCAAACTTTGCATTAGAGGAATAAGCAAGATCTTATTTTATAGTTACTTTCCTTTCCGACTTCATTTTGGACTTCTTCACCAACAAATTGGCCTCTACACTAACTGCAACATTTTGCATGTCTTCTAGTGTCGGTGGATTTCTCTCTCTGAGTTGGTATGCCATCTCAGGATCAAAAGCATTAGGATAATGGAGCAAGGCTAATCCAAGAGGAGGCTTTATGTCAACAGGTATGGAATTGTATACCTTGTTGAAACATGTTGAGAAATCCTGCATTGTTTCACCAGGCTGCCTTTTCAAATTATCATACTTAGTAAGGATCTGTAACAAATTCTTCTTCTCACCCCATCTAGCTAGGAAATTATCTTCCATTTCTTGAAAACTAGCAAGGGTTCCAACACGAATGGTTTTGAACCACTTCTTGACTTCACCAGAGAAGCTTTGAGAAAATAGTCTCATTCTAACATATTCCTCATCTACTTCCTCCAGGTTTGCAAAATCATTCACCTTATCCGCATGTTGTTGAGCAATGATCTCTCCTGTACCATCATATTGGGGAAGTATCTGGCCATAATTATGGGGTAAATAATGCAACTAAGTGTGTAGAGCTAAAGGGGCATGTCTTGTTGCTATAACTACTACTAGGTAGTTGAAGAGCTTGTTGATGATGTAAATGGAACGAAGGAGGATGGAATAGCTTGGTGGATGGATGCTACAACAAATGATGTAGGTGTTAGCACTCTGTAATTTTCTGAGGTTGTAGAAGAAAATCACAAAGGTAACCATAAAACCTACTTTGGAAGCTGGGATCTAGCCCTGCCAGCTTCAGAGAGGGCTCTCTCTGTAAGATTTAACTTTGTTGTATTAGATATTAGGCTAGTTATGAGTGTTCGAAGTTTGGTTTTAAATTGATTGGTTGATTAAGTGCCTGAACCTTCCATTGGGCTATGGAGTCTACAGTTCAAAAGGGGTATGTTTCAGCTTTTAAAAGGAGTTTCACAGGGCAAGGTAGCTAAACTAAATGGATCCTTTATATTTAAGTGAAATGGAATGGAAGAAAAGATATAAGTTCAATAGAAGTTAAAGAGCAATTAATAATTCCTTAACATGATATCAAAAGAAAACATAGAAATTACCTACAACCAGAAGCAGAGTGTATTTTTCAACAAATTATGTTCATCAATTTTCTGTAAAATAATTCAGATTTCAGAAAACATAAGCATGGAAACAAAGTAATAAAACATTAACAGTGAAAGAAGCACATCACTAGATAGTCTAACACATGAATCATGTGAAGAATGTCCTTTTTATTACTGATCAGCCCATCAAATGAAAATAGTACAATAACGTTCTGGAATGTAAAAATCCACGCAAAAATCAACCCTTGATACTTCTAAAAGAGAAGTATTTATAAGATATTTACAAAAAATCCTATCAAAACCGACTAGGATGTATTTAGGAATTCCTAAATTGAATCTATCTAACTTATTACAAATATTTAGGAAAATTTGAACTGTTTGAAGTGCTGGCACTAAATTTGTGGAATTGTTGATTTCGAATCCCATTGTTCTGTTGATGCTGAGTTGTACGACCAAATCCACTGCTTACTTCAGTAATTCACATAATTTATCCCATCATTTCTCACTCGAGATAGTTGTCTTCAGTAAATTTCTGTAAACCTTGTCGACTTTAGTATATTTAGAAAATGTTGGTTTGGAAATGAATATGTATTTAAATTCATATTGAATGTACAGATCATATGCCAATGCTTCTAAGAATTCTTTGCCTATCATGCTGATTCTTCCACCTGTAACTTTAGAACTGTCTTTGGCCTTGGTCATTAATTTCTCACTGTAATCGGACCATGTACTGAGCTTATATTTTATTACTAATAAATAAGGAAGTCCCCTTTTGTAGAGGGCTTCCAATTTGCTGAAGAATCTATGTACGCCAATGTCCAGTATCTGACACTTTTCTTCAAGATGTCTTACCAAATTTCTCTTAGTTGGCACCTTCTGACCTCCAGTATATTTTTTGTTCTATCTTCAATCTCTAACTCTTTTAATTCCTATTTGTTTTTAGAGTTGAGGAACTTGAGGAGCTCAGTAGCTTCACTGGGTTTGTCACCCAACTGTTTTCTGACTTCTTCAATGGTTTCATTAGATCTTTCAACTAGTTCCTGCTGCTCAAATATTATTTGTATTGAAGGCCAGATATCTATCATATCTTCATTCATCTGTTTCCAAATATTTTCTTTAACCTGGGCCAGGGTATTATCCATGGCAGTATATTTTTCCATCTGCTACAATATCTGGGATTTATGTATTTATGTTAGGAGGGAATTCTCAAATTTTGTGTTATGCTCTTGTAAAGTATTCACATCCTGTCTTAACTTCTTTATTTCTTCTCCCTGTATACACATGTTTTCTAGGGATTCAACCAACTTAATTGAATCATTTGTAGCTGATGTGGGAAGTACTATAGAAGAGGATGTTCCCATTGTTGTAGTTGTTGTATTAATTCTCGTTTGAAGTAGGGATGCAATTGGTACTGCATCAAGAGGAACCATTGCTACTTGAGAGATTTGTTCCTTCTCTTTGATTAACATATCCATCTCTACTTCCATTTCCTTGATCTGTGCACTCTGCTCCACCAATAGCTTCAACATTTCTTCTTTCTGTAACTTTGTCTCTCCTAACTCCTTTGCTTGGGGATATTCAGTTGCAGGCAGGTTGAATTACTTCTTCTGTTGGGTGTGGAGCCCGATTATCTTCTTTATTTAGAGGTATTGCCGCATTGGACCCAAGTTCATAATGTGGCAGCAATGCTGCCCATAAAATGTACGCTGTAAAATGTTGTAATTTCGCAGTTAATCTGGTCTATTCATTAGGTGGAGATTTGACGATAGAAGTTACGTTTAATTTAGGGTTTTTTTCCCTAGAAGGAAACCCCTTGCTATATATGAGGGAATCGTATTATGTCTATGTAGATCTGTATTTTGAGTGAGAAAGAGAGATGAGATTGTGTGAGAGCGAAGAGGGAATTATAATGGATCTGCTGTAGGTTGTATCTATTTAGTTTGCTGGATAATAAAAGGAAGGACTGGTTGTTTCTCCGTGGATGTAGCCCAAATTGGGTGAACCATGTATATTTGTGTCTCTCTTGTTTTATGTGTTTTCTATGTTTATATTTCTGCAATATATTTTGTGTTCCATTGCTCTATAATATATAATTTTCTTAACATCTTCAAGGCTGCTATGTCAACATTTTTCTTCTTAATAATTTCTTCCATGGCCTTTGAATTACTAGGATCAAAACCTACTTTGATCACCATTTCCTCCAAATATTTAATTATGTTGTCTTTAGCAAGAGAGGAAACTTTCTCTAGTTTAAGCTGAGATTGAACATTGTTTAAAGAAAGTTGTAGTTTAGAAGCAGTGAGGGCAGTCTGTGTGAAGGTTGAGTAGACCATTTCTCCTATTTGCCTGTGCATGTCCATTTGATCCAAAGGATGAACATCCTTTGCCTCAAACTCAAAGGTAGTTTTTTTGAAGTCGGTTGCTAATTTTGGTTGTGGAACTTGTGCCTGTAAGAATGCCATATGCATTCTCCCTTTTTCTGTGTCATAGGCTGAAATGAGCTTGTGCTAGATTGAGGAAGACTGCTTCCTGAATTGAGCAGAAATGTTGTCATGAAGGGCTTCATTCCTCTGTTTAATTTCTTTATATTTCTAGAAAATATCCAACTGCCTCTGTTTTGTGAATGTATCTGGTGTGTGAACTGTTGTAGATGGAGTCTCTTTAGAAGTCGAGGATGATGGAGAATCGGTGGTACTGCTGTCAAACTTCAGATTTTGAAGTACAGAGAGTACAATGGTACCCTATGTTTCCTCCAGTAGTGGGAAGTATATCTTAGAGCCTGTCTTAATCTTCTTTGTATATATCTTGAATTCTTTGGCTGAGACTTCTGTGACTAAAGGAGAGTCCTCCTCTCTTGGTCTCTTCTCGGTCTTTTCTCTGGGTACAGGAGTCCTTGAGGCAGTCCTGGAAAGCAGTTGCTATTCAGCCTCCTGCAATGTGTTCTCTACCCAATTCTACTGGTTCATGTACTTCTTTATTGTTGATCTTTGGGTATGGACATAAGGAGTTGCCTTTTGTTCCACTCTTAGTTTATAAATTACCCCAAAGGGGTCATAAGACCATGTAAAGCTAAGAGGGAAATTCATTTGCTTTAGTACGATGTCTGCTTCCTCTCATGTTGCTCTGTTGTTACAAATAAAAGGTCTTATCTGTGTCTTAATTATGAACTGAGACCTCTTCTTAGCTGCCACAAAATGGATGTTTTCTGAATGGATTATTTTCCTGACGTACTCCAAGGCAAATATCCTCATTGGAAGGTACTTGGGCAACTTATATGGTGGCAACTATGAGCCATAAACTCTGATCTCTGTAAATGACTGGTATAGGTACCAATCTCCTGCCTTCACCTGTTCATTGAGATGCAATACTTTCTAAATATCCTCATTGGTTCTTGGAATCTGCTGGCCACTCAGTAAACAAGTTGTTAGATACATAAACTGATCAATACACTCTGCAAAACTGAATTCCTGTTATTGTTTTTGGATGATAGAAGTCCAGAAAATAATGGAATGAGGCTCTTCTTGCTGATTGAGCTTCTGCACTACAAAGGGAAACCTGTCTGTCTGGAAGAAAATAAACATATACATAATAATTGAAGAATATCTGAACATTCCTTCACTTAAAAACCAAAGTAATTGTTCATGAATTACATCTGTAAGGAAGTGACCATAGTCAAAGGTGACTGATAGTCCTTCTGCTGTAGAAAGGGTGGATACAAAGCCTAAAATAGGCTCATCTACCCATTCATCTGAAAAGTAACTAAGAAGGTATGACAAGACAGAGATGATCTATATGGTTCTTTGAGGGAAAATAGAAGAGGCATAAGGGGGATTCTTCTTGCAGAGTTGAGAATCCTCTGGCAGGAAGACCTCAAAAATTCTGGCTCTCTGGGGGAAGGTGAGTTTTTGATAGTTTTCTTTAAAAGCCTCAAGGGAAAAGGGAGCCAGAGAATCACTGTAGGGGAACTGCAACATTTGGTTTATACTTTCAGAGGTGAAGGTGAAAAGGATTTCACCACTAGGGGAGATGATAGCTCTCTTACTTGAAAGATAAAAGGCATGGCATTTGAGGAAGAATTCCAGGAAATAGTAGGATTGGGGGAAGACAAACAAGGGTATTCTAGACTGCCAGAGGTTGATCTCATCAGATTGGTCAAGATAAGTGTCATGAAAGGAGCAATGTAATTCGAAGAGGTTGAATTCACACTGTGTCTCTGCGATTTTATAGTCTGGGTCAACGAAGGGGATGTGGACTAAATCCACAGGGGAAGTGAGCATGGGGTTTACCACAGTGAAAGTTTTGGGGGCCATCATGGTAACAAAAAGAAAATGTAGAGGATGACAAACGAAATTTGCAGGGGAGAGCTGTTAATTTCACAGGAAGAGAGTATGGAGGCAATTCGTCTGTGAATAGTCGCTAATAGAAAAGAAGTGAGAGGGATCGGGAGTAGTGTAACAATAGGAAAATGAGAAAGGGACGTGAGAACAAGAGAAATGGAGCTTTATAGTCCATAAATAGGGCGGGTTCGTTGGATCAACGGTTGTTCGGGGGCATTTACTCCGCGACGGGAGGAAGCCGCAATGGAAAGGGTAACGGTCGTCGACGTGGTAGCAAAGGATAGGCGGAGGTAGGCACGGGGCCGTTGGCAGGAAGTGATAGGCGGAGGGATACATGGTGATATTGGAGTGGCATTTGTGCAGGGATGTGGCGGGTTAATGTTGGGAGGAAGGTAGGTTGCGACGGGATGAAGGAAACTGCTTTTTGAGGGGTGTCGAAGCTGTTTATGGTATTAGAGGGGGGGGTTCGAAATCACGAGGTAATGACACGTAGTGGTGGGGGAAGCCGCTTTTTGGAACCTCCCCTTGTCATTAAAGAGAATTATAGCGGGGGGGGGGGGGGTCCAAAAAGGATTAAGAGACGTCAGATCAAAGTAGGATCGCGATCGGAGGAGGTAAGGTGTGTAGGGTTTAATGCCGGTGGTCCCACATCATATCTCGGGCATATATTTTTACAATAAAGTCCAAACTTTGGACAAATGACCATATTCACCAATTACATAACAAATCCAATTTTCCCTAAACTAATGTAACTTAAACCAATGAGGGTGCATTTAAAAGAGAAAACCCTATTTTATTTTTCCTTTTTAAAGGACTAAGAATATTTATTCTAACAACTAAACTAATCTAACAACTACATTAATCCAGATTAAACTATTGGATTAATTTATTCCTCTATTCTACCTATCTAATCTTAGCCAAGATTACATTGTTTGGCTAAGTTCACTCTAATATAATTGAAATAAATTGAAATTTGCTTGAACATGATTAAACTGTATGTTTCGAACAAAAAGAAGGTTCTTTTATCATTTCTTTTTCTATTTCTATTTTTTTTTTAAATTTATATACCCTCTTTTCATTTTTTATTTTCATTTTTCTATCTTTTTTGGAAATCATTTGCAATATGCAATATTATTTACAATTCGAAATACTAAAAGAAATCATATAATCATCATTTGATCCTAACAGTAGGAACAACAGGTGGTGTAGGAATGGTAGAAGATGCAACAATTGTACTGAAATTTAAACTGATAGGAGTCGCCAATATAACAGGGGTTGCAGTTTGTGAATGGACTGTTTTTTGAGAAAAGACTGCTCTCTCAGTAGTTTGTTGGACTTTACTAACTAGGCCTTTGAGCTTACTGAATTGTTGTAATATATTTCTACTGAGATCTTTTTCCGGAAGAGGGATGTGAGGACTAACAATGGATGAATTCACCAGAGCTTTGGGAACACAAGATTCAGGTCTAGTTCTGGGTAGAGGAGCCTCAAAAGAAAGATGTAATTTATCAACTATAGTAGAACTTTCTGGTAAAGAAGAAGATCTCTCTGTTAGGGGAAATGTTCCCCTAGGGCTTTTTGGGTTGAAACCCTAGCAGACTGAAAGTTGTCTATACAGAGAAACACACATTCACACAGCCATTATGCTATTATAAGCAAATTCTATGATAAGGGGGCATACCTTAGATCCTATGTTTGAGAAGGTCCTTTAGGGTCCAAACCCTTCTTCAAGTTCCTCTTGCTCGCTTGTCCTTCAAAACAACCAATTCCGAAGAGCATAGTAGTATATGGACAAAACCTTATAAAGAAACCATCTTCATGTTATAAAGAAAAGGTAGTTAGTTATGAACTTTAAACAACCATTCATATATGAATTCCAACATGAATATCATAAACATAAAGAAGATTTATATCGGGAACCAAGACATGTGTTTCTTTTATTATAGACAAATAAAGTACAGAAAAGGAATAATTTCACCTGAGTCACCTTTCGCAGGCTCCAAGCAAAGCTTCCTTCCGGATTCGTCCAGCCTCAAGCCTTTAACAAACTCCTTCCATGACTTACTCCATGATGTCACAAGTAGTGGATGAACATCAACACACAAGGAAACAAGGGTTTCCTGTACAAATGGGGGAAGTGCAGAAGGCACAAGGGTCTTCAGACCTGGTCAGGGGAAAAATCTCAGCATAATAACCTTTCTCTCTCTTCTCTCCTCCTTTAGGCCTTCCCATTGAGGTCTTTTTATACCTCTCCCAAAGTAGTTTTTTAGTTGGGAGTTGGTTGGGAACAGTTGGGCCACGGGCACTAACAGGTGATCAGCAGGTAAAACCCGCGATCTCTGCCCGAAATTAAGGAGTTTTATATTTTTTTAAGTGTTTTAATACATATACGTGGGTTGGGTATATGCCTACCCATGTATACACGCGTTTAACTCAGGGCAATGTCGCGTATAAGGGATAAAACACTGTTTTTTAAATTTTGGGACCAGGTCTGGAAGGAGGGGTTGCCCTAGGCCATGAGTGCAGCATCACAAACCATAAGAGTGAGATTTGGAGCTATAACAGATGCCCCCTAATATATGAGGTCAGAAGGGGTACATGATGGCTGAAATGTATTAAGCAAGTACATGGAAAGGAAATCTATCAAAAACCGAGGAGGACTTCACCAGAATTCAGCCTGCCAAGCCACAAAAGGAGATCAGAAAGAAACACTGTCTGAGGTGGGCATACCCATGCTCAGAAAAAGTAAAGCATGTCTGCATATCAAGTACAAGCGGATCCACTAAGTATACAAGTATAAATGACTGGAAAATACATAATGGATCATCTGATCATGATCGAACAAGTACATGTCTGAATATCACATATAAGACTGTCAATGATGCTGAAAGATGCAACGGATCACTGATATCAAAGACTGATCCCAAAAGGTACCAACTGAACATGATGGAATAGGATGGTACTACACTGCAAACTCAGGTGCCAGCGTATAGAATGTCGCCATGACTGACTACAACATATAAGGTGGAGTGGTATCAACTAGCAGCAACAGGAGCAACTGTCAAGTGAACCAATGAATGCTGATACAACCTGAGGTCTTCATCGACCGCCGTGGTACATTTCTACACCATGGGAATAAATGATCTGAAGTCGACCATGTGAGAAATCGTTTGATTACCGGTCATTGATGTATACCGTTAACAAACACGAGACTACTCACAGATAATGATAATGAGCGTCAAGGTACCCAGTACAATCTAACAATTGTGAATAGATGAGCTAGAGTCGAACACCTGTAAGAATCTATCGATCAGGAGACAATGATGGTTTCCCACTATCGATAGCGAAGGATCTGCCATTAATGACTGCAAACCCCAAGTACTGCCAAATGGACCCTAGATCTTTGCCCCAGAGCAATGAGTCGGAGTCGATAGGGAAAGATCCGCTAGAAGGAAGGCATTAAGGCATCCTTCATCAATCTAGCGCGAGTGTAACCCGTAGGCCAATAATGTGGAAGGAATCGGACGAAAGAGATGTAGTAACCCAACCGAAGTACGTTTCCGACGTACACAAGATGTGGCTAGCGCACGACAGAAACCCTCTGAACCAACCAATAATGGAAGCTGACACAGAGGCGAGGTATCCACCAATAGGGTCAAATGGAAACCAAGGTACTGCACGAATCCCAATGTGTGATAATGTAAGCTGATGTCGAACACAAGGGAAACCACTCAGTCAAAGACCCATGATACTGATCGATGCTGAGCACAAGGTGACCTATCAATAATGAAAATAGGGCTAGGGTGCAGCTCTAGGCCTGTCCTCAGAGCAAGATGTCGTCGTCGATAAGGACAAGACTCGCCAGCAAGAAGTCAATGGAGACCTTCTCAAACCGGCACGAGTAAAGGACCAATATAGCTGATGTGATGATAGACATGATACTGACAACCAGGGATGGCCGACTGAAAAATGAGTCAAGAGACACCACAGAGAGGCCGACTCAGGCTAACTTCCCTTGAACAAAAGCACGACTCAATGTGACTATGTGGCAGCGTATGATGACTCTGTATAAGTTCGTCATGCATGAGGCACGAACGAACCCTCCATGTGATTGGAAGAGATAACCAATCGGGGGAGAACTGACTCATTAACAAGGTTAAGGAGTACCTAAGTCAAACTAAATCCTACCCAAACGGAGGAGACTTTGCTTTGAGTGCTTTATTCAAGGGCGACACGACTAACTCTAGTTGCCAACAATAAATGGAAATACTGTCACGTTCCCACTCTTTTTGGAATATTTAATTTTTTTGTCTTTTTCTGTTAAGCTTGAAAAAGAATAAAAGAATGTTATGGTATAGTGGAAAGAACGAGTGTCGGTGAAACAAATGATCTAGTTCCTGGGAATGGAACGTTCCTATGCTCAATGCAGGGAGGTGAAAACTGGTCAGTGACACTCAAAGGTGCGTTCCTTCCACGGGTCAAGGTGTGTCAAGCTGTAGAAGTCAAAGGTATGCAAGGTTGATTTTGCAATCGTCGTGGTCAAAAGTTGGCTTAAACATGAGTCCAAGTGAAGCCGGCTCTAGGCCAAAAGGTGTAAGTGGTCAACATGCAATGCAGTAGTACAACTCAACACAAAGGAGCCTCTAGGGTATAAGGCCAGAACAAAGCAAAGAAGCTAAGAGGAATGAGTCTTCAATGCATAAGTCGTGGCGGGACTACAGAGGACTCACGAGCCTACTCAAATCGGAGCAGCATGGGCAAAAAATGTCAGTGAGGTGCTAACTACGATGCCCATGTAAAGGATGGCTCTACCATCGTGTCATGATTTAAAGAATCGGTGAGTGAAGATGGCTTATGAACCATAACACGATGGGGTCAACCCTATGGTAGATGTATCGGCAAATGGAGGCTAGTATGCATAATGCAACGGAAAAATGGTGTCCTTAACCTATATGCCTGTTACAAGGAAAAGTGTTTACACAGAACTGCTTATCCCACTAAGGTGTGATAGCTACCTTAGAAACAAACAAAGTAAAGCTACTTTCGTTTTTCCTTTATGAAGTATAGATGAGAGAAGAACAAAGAAGACCAACCTCTGTCTTGTGCTAATCTCTTAGTTCGATTCCTCTCTCTCTTGATAGTCTTTTGCTACTTGTTCCCTTGGACGCCCAGCTTCACAGAGTACCTGTAAGATCACAGTAGCATAGCACTATACAAGAACATGGATCTATAATCATAAACAATCTAGGATCAGATGTAAATTGACCATACAAATGCAGCAAACATGAATGACACAAGAGTATGGAGGAAAACTTGAATAGCTTTTATTGATAAACAAGAAAGAGCCAAGGGGAGTTACAACCAGTTGTTCTGACCCAACATCATCCTCTCAGCAAGGAAGCCCCTCTTCACCTCATACAATGCTTAGATCACCCAACAATTTGATGTTGTCTCAAGAAACCAACAACAATTCCTTACAATATGCAAAATTCCAGCCTCCGGATCTCTGGGATGAGGGATCCATATATATATATATATCTGTAAGGGAGATGAGTCAGCTTGTGATTTGATTAGTATCTTCCCTCTGATAGTTCTTGCTTCCACTTGGAGATTGATGATCTCTTACTCATCCTTGGTCGAATTCAGAGAGGCAAGTGTCATAGGAGAAGTTTCTGGAAGTTTCCATGCCTCTCCACCTTGCGGAATGACACTGCCATTTGTCAATTCTCGCCCATCGCACCCCATAGAAGGGATTTTTGAAATGCAACGCACCCACACAGTGTGTTTAGGTGAGATGCAACGCACTTTGCCTATGGAGTAGCTGAAATGATCCTGTTTTGACCAGTTCTGAGCAGTTTTTCATGGAGAACTTCTGGGAGAAGCTGTAATCAGTTGACCTTGTTCCTTTAGGGGTTAGAACAACACTTTTAGGGACCTAGGAGCCCTTGGTTTATGGACATTTCATGCTTGGGGTTGTAGTGCCCAAAAATGTCTATAACAGTTGCCCCCTAAAGCATGAGGTTGTTAATCTTTTGATGTCGGGTGAAATGCCTTATTATGAGGATCTGAAGTTCTTTCAAGCTGGGAGGAGACCTGTAATAAGATACAATACAATACATTATCTTCATAATATTTTCATGATCTAGCTGAGGCAGGCATTCCCATGCTCAGCTTTATAAATTCATTTTCATGTACATAAGACAGACAATCGTCTGAGTAAAGACTGATGATTCTGGTAGAGCCATCATCCCTTTGATTGGATGATTATCTGTGCAGCAATGATGTACATTTGATGTCTTTATTTCCCTGAATATGTATCGTAGCCCGGATGGATGAAACTAGATCCGGGGTCTTCAATCTCATTCAATCTTCACTCGAAGTACAAGTCGATCCATGTGAGAGATGTTCTAGAGTCGAACATGGAAAGACATCGCCTGATTACCAGCCAATGATGTAAGATGTTAACAGGCACGAGAGGAATCACCGATAATGATAATGACCCTCAAGGTACTGCAGTACAATTCACGTGGTGTGAATAAAGGAATTGGCGTCGAACACCACGCAAAATCTTTCGGTCGAAGGCCATTGATGTAAACCTGTCGCTGGAAGTGAGAAACTTGCCATTGAGGCATGCAAGCTTCAAAGTACTGAACGGGGTGTTCCTAGATCGACTTCTTGGATAATGAGCTGATGTCGACAAGAAGCGATCCGTCACAGGAGGGCCTTAATGAATCCCACATCAATGACACGGAACAGAGCAAATGATTTTAATGGAGGTGAAAACGATCTGATGACATACGGTTCAGGGTGGCGGTCATGAAAGAATGGAGTATGAATGTATTGTAGTGGGTGAGACACAGGTGAATTCTCTGAATGACTTCTCTTGAACATATCAGCGACACTGACATGATGGATTGGTAGCATTACCCCAAATGTGGATGGTGTGATGGGACCATGGTGATGTGACCGGTGAATGAAACAACCCAACCCGACTTGGATGCAGAGTGAAAGTGTCATGTTCAAGAGCGACTTGCTACCAACAAAGTTTCTTCAAGTTTTCTTCCCAATTTTCCCTAGTCATTGCTGACCAGTACCTCTTTATTTTTGTCAATCTTGAGGAGGATAACATATGCTTGTTCTATAATTTTCCCTTCGGGCAAACCCATCGCTATGTTTTAACGAGCCTAGCGATAGTGAAACTCGTTCTTGTCTGCTATGGACAAGTTTGTCGCTATTAAGTTTTAATGAGTTTAACGACAAAGATAACTCGGTCCTTTTCAATTTTAGAGAGTCTGAAAAGGAACGTAAAGGAAACTCCAAAATTCCTTTTTCGTTATCTAATCCCTTAAGTTCGAAAAAGTATAAAACAATACAGAAGGGATGAATCTTCGATACTTTTAACGAGCCGAACAAAACAAGCTCTCTATCTTTTTGTGTAATAATCCCTCAGGTCCAAAAAGATTAAAATCTAAAGGAGGGATAGCACTTCCGGTCCCTTTAACGAGCTGGAGAGGCCAATGGCTCAGCAATCTTTTCATATTTTACGAGTCAGTTGAAAAGAGCTTAAAGGAGACTCGTCTTTCGAGGAACGAGTGATAAAATTGGGTAGCAGCTGATTCCAGGTAAGGTTTGGAATGTTACAATCACGGCAGTGTTGCAAGGATGGCTAGTGAGATCACTCTTCGCAGCTGTTCCTCAAAAGGGGTAAATAATCAAATGGAGGTGAACGATCGGCCAATACAGAGTGGAGGTGATGATGAGAACACGACCAAGGCTTTTAAAGGCTGAAGTACTACATTCACAATGGTTATTTACCGGGAAATAGTTCATTTTTTAGTGAGCTTAAACGCGGGGGGAAACATTTGCTCATGGCTTATGTTTATTTTTTAACGAGCTTGAACTATGCGCTAAAACTACTTGATTAATCCAGTCGTATAATAAGAATGTCCCATTTAAAAACGGCAATTTTTAGAGTTTTGCCCCACATCCTTTCTTTATGCAAGTTAGGAAACGACCAATCCTACGAGTTTAAAGGGTTAGAGGACCTACAAATTTAAAAAATAAATAGTCGCTCTTCGCTTGCATGCCAAAAGGTTTGCATGCCCCCAGGTATAAAATAAAGTTTCAAGGCCACCTTTTGTTCAAACTGACAAAACATTTGTTTTATCAGGAAAGGTATACCTCTTTCAGGTTACCCAAAGATTGTTCTATTCACAGCGCAAACAAAACACTTCTTCGGCGATGTCTACCGAAATAGACAAAGGTGAGTGGAGGAGGCTACTCCACTCACGTAACTTTGACAAGAGAATCTTGTTCCAGAATAACTCCCTCTTCCAATCACGGACGGGAGTACAGACCAGTCATATATCTCTCGTGGAAACCTACCCTATACCCGAAGTTTTCCTGCCGAAGTAGACCAGGGTGCATGCCCCCTGGGTTTCAGTCATGTCCCCCGAATCACTCGCGCTCATCGGGTGGGCAGACTGGGGATTGATGAGACATTCCTTGTGTGAAAAGACCATTTAGGGATGGTATATGACTATTTGCTATGCGTGATCCGGGAAATGAAAGCTGGTCCATGAGCTTGACCACTCTTCCTTCGTGCGGAAAACACATTACTCTAAAGAGTGAGGAGACAATGGCTCCCATGCAATAAATATAGTCTCGTCCAAGGAGTAGATTATAATCCAGGGGTCCTTGAACTACCATTACGTTCATGTGAACGGTTTTTCCTCTCAATGTTATGGGCACATTGGGAAGGATCCCTAACGGTCGACTGGTTCCTTTGTCAAAGCCTGTTAGATTTCTCATCTCAGGCAAAAGCGATGGCGAACCAAGCGCTTTCCAAGCAGTCGAGGAAAGGATACTCACAGAAGCCCCTTCATCTATGATGGTACCGGCCATAACCATTCTATATACTTGAGCAATAATTCGGAATGGTACACTAGCTGGTAAACGGGGTCTGCCTAGTTGATTCCAGTCGAAGGAAACAACTAGGTTGCTTGGAGGTGGGACCGAATAGACGACCGGGTATGACTCTGATGAACTTCCTTCCTACGGTAAAGGAATGGGTAAATTGCCCCCATGTTCATCGGAGTCTGTGCTTACGAAAAGAATTTGGACGGTGTCATCCTTATTCTCTTCTGTGACTGTATCATCTGAAGATGGAACCTCTGAAGGCAAGACCGGGTCAACTGCCGCCTCGACCTTTTGAATTTCGTCTGGCATGGGTTCAGATGGTTTGTCTTCAATGATAGATGCTTCGGCCGACCACCTGAGCGGGTCAGCCGACTTTTCAACTAGTGACGAACTCGGCAAGAGTTTTTTATATCCAGGAGGAAGTCGTAACGGTGAGACCGGACGATCGTCCAAAACTCTTTTAGCCTCGTCTAAGAAGGGAAAACGGTGGACGGCATGGTTGCCTTCGCACAATTTACAAGGAAATCTATATTTTCCTTTTTGTCCTGGGGCTTCACTCTCACTAGTCGACGGTGTGCTTTCAACATGATCATCAGAGGTTGACGACATCGGGTTGTGCAAACGAGGAGACCAGTCCCTTAATATCCAAGGGATGCAAGGACAATCTCTATGATAATGGTCTCCTTTGCAAATGACACATGGCAATTTAGGCCTGGTCGGTGCAGTGTGTGGATTTTCGCTAGACGACGCTTGGTTGCCCCTTTTCGCTTTTGGCTCCTTCTTCTTCTTCTCTTTCTTCTTCTTTTCCTTCTTCTTCTCAAGTACTTGATTTTTGGCTTTACCAACCCCATCAAGTGAAGAAGAAGGAGGAGAGGAAGAATTGAAGGAAGTAGAAGGTTGGTGGATAACTCTGGATTCGTCTAGTTGCTGACTCGACTGTTCAAGAATTATGGTGTTCTGAACGACAGAGGTTGAGAAGAGCCATACGGGCAAGCCGATTGTCAATCCTGGAAGCGACAATGTGGCCATATGGGGTGCACCAACATCTTCCCCAGAGGAGAAGGGACTAGGATTTCCTCCAAGGGGAATTCCTTGGTTGGTGGGTTCCATTTTCTCAACCTAAGATCAACGTAGGAAAGGGTGATGATTATTCCGTTTAAAATAAATTTTAGACGCTTTGACACAACTTGTTTTTTCAATTTTTAAGAGTCGAGAAAAAACAAAAGATGACTCTAGTCGCCTTCGATTTTTAATGAGCCTGAAGTGACAAGTGCTCAGATGGACCTTTTCCGTTAAGGAGTCTAAAGAGGAACGAAAGGGACTGCTCTAGAAATCTAGGTAGAGGGATTACCAAACCAATCGCAAAATTGCAGAATACTTTTTACGGTACGACAGTCAATCTTCCCGAATGTTGTGTTCAGTGCATTGCGATCGATAGGGCGGCAGACACGGCTTCCTATGGATAAAGGATTAAGCCTATTGTGGTCTCCCAAAATATACTCGACGGGACGTGGGAGCACAAGTCCGTACTGGCACTTATCATCTCAAAGTGGAGGAATCACCCAATCATCAGTGAGAATAACAGTTACCAGGCTTTACGACGCCGGAATACGTCTCTAGCCTAGACTTCTAGATGTTGTGCGTTAGGTTCCAAAGCGTTGTTAGATTCATTGAATTTATTTTATAGTTGATCTTGTTTATGAAGTTTTCCTTTCAGGTTCACCGTGAGATGTAGATGTGTAATTCCTAAATGCAATCTAAGATGATAAACAGTCTTTTATCTTCTTTCTGCAATGAAAATCCTAGCTACTAAGGAAAGAGAGACAGTATTCTTTCACAAAGAGCAAAGAGCACACTCTAAATGCACTTTCCTAAATCAAACCAATCAAATAGTCTAAATGCAAATGCACATGCATGTATTTGTTTTCAGCTTTCTTAGTATGTGAATGGAGAAAAGAAAGCTAATGCACAAATCTGAATTAATTTTCAAGCGACAATTATCAACAAGTTTCTTTTCGAAATAAAAAATGGAGGCAATCACAACATTTTACGATTTAGAAATGAATACTTGCTTTCGACACTAGAAAAATTACAAATTCAGACCAAATACAATAGTAACAGGATAATCGACTATCTACAGCAAGCAAATTCTTTCCTATGACTGAAAACGACACTTGCGACGCTTTCAAATCAAAGGACGACAGTATGATTACGTTACTTTTGCAAAGGAGAACTGAAAATGACACAACAAATACACAAAAACATTTATAGTTCTTTTGTACAAAGGAGGCAGAATAACAGCAAGGAAAAGGGGTTTCAAACAGAGATATATTGATCATAGGCAGCAAAATTAATGAATAGAACTGGAAGGAATGAATCACAGGAACCAAAACTGGACAATGCCTAGTCTGATCAGCGCACCTGTAACACAGGGAATTTGAAATGCAGCGCACCTACTACACTCGGGAAGTGCGCTGAATTTCAGATTCACAGAACAGTACCTGCACTGGGCCAGAGACGAGACTTGGCTTGGGTTCCGGGTCACAGTTTTCAGTTCATTTCATGGGTTTTGGCCGAGCAAATGGTAATCAGTAATGCAACAATCAGGGGTAGATCTAAAGAGGATCGAAGAGCTATCATAAGGGCAATCAGAGAGTTTGTAAATCAGTTGTTTAATTTATAAACAAATCCCAGAGATTGACTGAAGCAGCATTTATCTACTTTGCATTTGCATAGAAAATGCAGTTCGAGAGCTACCTGGCTCGACTTTAGGCTCCATTTGTAAGTTTATAAAATAGACAACAAGGAAGATAAACAAACAAACTAATTCGTCCCCAGCGGAGTCACCATTTTGTTACAGGAAAAAGTGTTTACACAGAACTGCTTATCCCACTAAGGTGTGATAGCTACCTTAGAAACAAACAAAGTAAAGCTACTTTCATTTTTCCTTTATGAAGTATAGATGAGAGAAGAACAAAGAAGACCAACCTCTGTCTTGCGCTAATCTCTTAGTTCGATTCCTCTCTCTCTTGATAGTCTTTCGCTACTTGTTCCCTTGCACGCCCAGCTTCACAGAGTACCTGTAAGATCACAGTAGCATAGCACTATACAAGAACATGGATCTATAATCATAAACAATCTAGGATCAGATGTAAATTGACCATACAAATGCAGCAAACATGAATGACACAAGAGTATGGAGGAAAACTTGAATAGCTTTTATTGATAAACAAGAAAGAGCCAAGGGGAGTTACAACCAGCTGTTCTGACCCAGCATCATCCTCTCAGCAAGGAAGCCCCTCTTCACCTCATACAAAGCTTAGATCACCCAACAATCTGATGTTGTCTCAAGAAACCAACATCAATTCCTTACAATATGCAAAATTCCAGCCTCCGAATCTCTGGGATGAGGGATCCATATATAGATATCTGTAAGGGAGATGAGTCAGCTTCTGATTTGATTAGTGTCTTCCCTCTGATAGTTCTTGCTTCCACTTGGAGATTGATGATCTCTTACTCATCCTTGGTCGAATTCAGAGAGGCAAGTGTCATAGGAGAAGTTTCTGGAAGTTTCCATGCCTCTCCACCTTGCGGAATGACATTGCCATTTGTCACTTCTCGCCCATCGCACCCCATAGAAGGGATTTTTGAAATGCAACGCACCCACACAGTGTGTTTAGGTGAGATGCAACGCACTTTGCCTATGGAGCAGCTGAAATGATCCTGTTTTGACCAGTTCTGAGCAGTTTTTCATGGAGAACTTCTGGGAGAAGCTGTAATCAGTTGACCTTGTTCCTTTAGGGGTTAGAACAACACTTTTAGGGACTTAGGAGCCCTTGGTTTATGGATATTTCATGCTTGGGGTTGTAGTGCCCAAAAATGTCTATAACAATGCTAGTGAGAAAACGATACCTGCCATGACGGGTCAGCAATCATGGAATCGTCTCGAAACTGTCGAAAAAACGTCCAAAATGTCTTGAAAAACAAACCATTCTCGACATTCCAAGCTCCCAAGTTAAAAGTCACATGAGGCCAAACAAAATAAAATTTTGAAAAAATTTTGCATTTTCAAAACCTATAAAAGGGATTTTGGACTCACCATTTTCACCATTTGAGTTTGAGAGCAAAGAGTTGGAGCAAAAGGAGCAAACTTTCTATACGCCAAATTCAACCGTTCAAATTCTTCAAAAACCTCCAGGTAACTCTTATACTTAGCTTGCAATTGATTGTGACTGGTTTTAATATTTTTAATTGATGTTTCACCGTTGAATTTTTTGCCAAAAATTTCACCGCGGCGTATACGCGGGTTGGTAATATGAAACCCGCATACACGCGAGCCCTATATGCGACTATGTGCACAAGGACCCGCGTATACGCTGCGAACATTTTTAACCAAAAAACTAATGGTTGAAAATCATTTTTTGCTCAGAATGCCGGTCACCTGGCGAGAAAGAGAGCATGCAATGGTGGATAATGAAGTCATGAACGATCCTGATGCTTTGGAAGCCCTACGGGGATGTGGTTTGCTTAAATTCTTCAAACTGCTGAATATGAAAGCAAACACATGTCTGCTTGAGATGCTCATTGATTATTGGGATGTCGAGGAGGATGCCTTCATAATTGACCAGATGCCACTCAGGATAGAAGTGTAGGATATCTATTTCATCACGGGCCTTTCCCGAAGGGGAGAGGTAGTACATTCCCGGGGCAGGACATGGAGCAGTCTCACGATAGAGGACTACGTACAGATATATTGCCCGAGACATCCCAAGAAGGTTGGGAGCCAGATTTCCATCACACATGTGGCGAGTTTATCACTGAGGATAATCCTGTTCACCATAGCTCGAGTGAACGGATCAGCCTCTCTGCATCAGGCATCACGGCTAACCATGAGTGTTGCAGTTGACTGTCTCACCACTGTATTTGACTGGTGTACTCCTCTTCTGGCCAACATGAAGAGCCAGCTCACTTCTATCAAGAGGGGACAGACCAAAAACTTTGGATATGGGACTATCCTGTGCTCTTTCTTTTTCGAGAAGGTTCCCGCACTCCGCCCCAGGGTAGCAGTTTCCATCAACACCCCACGAGATCCACGCATGGGCCGGTGGGCTGACCTGATGAAATGTCTAGGGGGTGGGGAGGTCCCAAGGACTGCCTTTGACGATGACTTCTTCACCTGGTGGGATCAGCAGATCATCGTCGTAGATGACTACCCCTATGCTGGGTTGGATTTCTGAGGAGATCCTAATCTAGCATTACCACCGAACGCAGCATGGGGCGACATTGGTAAGAATTGTTTTATTTTATGATTTTTTTGGATTTTTTAAATATAATGATGAATTTTGAAAAATATTTTTGATGGGATTCAAATGACTAATATAATGATCATGTTCTAGATATTGGGCCGATACGACCAGATGGGTTCCCGCGGCATGGACGGCGTGGCCAAGGAGCCGAAGAGGTGGCTGTTGATACATATCGAACTCTACATAACGTCTAGAGACACCTGGCGAGGCTGAGCTGCCGAGTACCGATGGCTGCCATAAAGGACCTTCCTGAGGATATGCAGCGTCATGTGGTTGGCATGCCACGTGACTGGGTTTGCACTTTTCAGCGTGTGGCCAATGCGATAGTTACCTACTTAGCCGCTCATCCTGAGCCGGGGCATTAGATATGCCGGACATGATTATGGGCATTTGAGTCCCAATTTTGTATATCTTTTGGACAAACATATGTACAATCGAGACGCTTTATGATATATATATATATATATATATATATATATATATATATATATATATATATATATATATATATATATATATATATATATATATATATATATATATATATATATATATACAGTTCAACTTTTTGATGCTTGATTTTATTGTGATGAATGATTGATGTGCCAGTCTAATGCTTGGTTAGCGATAGAATCAGCTAACCAATTATGAGATCTTGGAATGTGCAAATAGTTAATATAAGTAAATGATCTTTGCAACAACCTCACCCTTAAATATTGGCGATATAAACATGGATCCTTACCCGATAAATGTTGTTTAATTGTGACACTATCAATTGAGAATCAAGATAAACTACCAACAAGTCAATTCTGTGAGATATTGCCTCGGGTAATAAATTAATAACGGCGGTATACTCAGCCATATTGTTTGAAGTAGGACCGATGCATACGCCTCTTGATACCATCAATTGACCAGTTGGATAATAGAGTACCCAAGCTGCGGAAGCGAGATTCTGAGTGTGCCGACTAGCACCATCGGTGAATCCAAAATATACCAAGTCATCCATCAACACCTGCCACAGCAGACCAAAAAGTGTTGATATCAAACAACTCTCGATGTACAAATATACATAATGTACAAAGAAGCCATTGCCTAACTCCTACTTAAGCAAAGTACTTCTTTAGGTAGAGCCCGTCAGGGGGGCTCCGCCAACTTGCTCCTAGGGATGTTTATAGGTACTATGATCGAACCAATCAATATACTTCCTTCGGCAAATAACTATGTTGGAGCCAAAGGAGCCGTACAAACATCGCTAGTCAGACTGGAGGACCTGGATTCAACTTCATGTGAAGTGGAATGAAAACATGACCGATGATGTAAGTCTTCCAAAGGTCGATCTGTAGTCGTCATTGCTTCGAATATTGCTTCATCAGATGGAAAAACAATATCCAAGCAATCTGACACAGAAGTGGAATCAAGGGTCCGAATATGAGCCACATTATCATCTAACTCGTTCTCTGAGGAAGGAGTAGGATGATCATCTGCAGAGTTATCGATAGATTCACATCTAAGCTCTACTGCAGACATCAGAGATTCTATTCCACCCGCCTTGTCGTCATCTGATGTGGTCACAGATGAAGCTAAGGTTCCAGGATCCGAAGAATAAGGAGTTTGAACAAACTCTCTCCGTAAAGGGTCCCTGGAGGATGAAATTGTATCTATTCTAGCCGTAGGAGGGGGAAGATCAAACGTACCCATCAATGAAGAGTACATCCCGACTCCTAGATTCTCAGTAGGCGGACGGGGGTTATCCACTAAGGGAATAGTAGAGTCCGAAGTTGCTCGAGGATCAACTGGAGAATAATCCAATTGATCAACCTTAACGATTTTCCCTTCATAAGGAAAGCAAACGACATGAAATAGAGTCGAAACAACGGCTTCCATTTTGTATACCCAGTTCCTTCCTAAGAGGAGATTGTAGTCTAGGTTAGCATCAATGACTTCTACTTCAATATTAACGACCTTCCCTCCAACACATATAGGAAAGGCCGGGATAATCCCGTATGGCCTATGACAATGACTATCAAACGTTGTCAAGAGGGTAGGTGAAGGGACAACTGACAGTGATCCAATGGTCTTCCAGCATGACATAGACATGACACACGTGGAAGCTCCCTCATCTATAACTGTCTGAAAAATATTCGTTTTCTGGTAAGCAGATTTTATCTGGAAAGCCATGTGACGAGGAAGTCTCTTTTTGACATTATTCATATCAAAAGTGAGAGCTAAGGAATTACTTGGATCCACTGCCCCCATTGCCGATAGCAAGGCACTTCTTTGAGCAGGACATGACTGGAGAACCTCTAAAGCAGACATAGCACATGGACTCTGAGCCAGATCCTCAACAATGGAGTAATTCTGGGCTGCCCTAATATTAGGGTTGATAGTCGCGTGTTTAGCGGAACCTTTCGGTACCCGTGGTATAGTCTCGACAGAAGGTTGCTCAATATGAAGTGGGTTGTTGGTTTCGGGAGCTGATTTACCCTTGGAAGTTTCACCTTCACTGTAATCACGTGACCGAGTAGCCACATGGACGTTAGAACCCATCACGAAAACATTTGATGATTTTTCCCCTTCCTGGTTGCCCCCTGCGGAGGTACCGGGATTTGAACTTGTGCTAGCAAGAAGTTGCTGCCCTTGCGGAAAAGGGTTGGTTAACACAGCTTGAGAACTAGAAGTCCCTTGTTGCCCTAAAAAGCGTTGAGCGTCTTCAATCTTGGGGCAGAGGTGAGTTAAATGGTCTCCACTGCACAACTTGCATGGAAACTTGACTTTCTTTCTAGACTCATTTCTACCACCACCAGCATTATTGCCGGATTTATTTGCGTCAGCCTTCCCATCCTGGTTCTTTTCTTACCTCATCCTTTCTTTTTCCCATTGGAATTTTGATTTCCTTTGGGGTTATCAGATTGGACGGCATTAATCGAAGAGGTTTGGGAAGCCGGAGGGTTAGACTATGTGACTTGGTTGTTAGAAGCAGTTTGTAAAGACAACTGCTGCAATTGGTTCAACAAGTTCACTGCATTAGTGTCTACCGACCCAACGATACCATCCGCATGGGGACCTGGATTTGACTTAGCTATGTCAACCTTAGACCCAGGAGCATCCAGCAAGTATTTTTGTAGGATCCCAGACTGAGAGTAGATCAATTCTAATTGCTGGGCCCTAAAAATGGCTTGCTCCTCAGAATAAACTCCAAACATGGAGACATCCTTGGAGATCTCGGGTTGTAAAGATTTCAAAAACCATTCGAGATGGTACTCCAGAGGGATTTCAGCTTTAATGAGCCTCTTTTTCCATCTCCATTCCTGAATATGGTCAGAAATGTGAGTTGCCTTAACCTGACGAAAAGTGGCCAGAAGTTCAGTTTCGAAATCATAACGGACAGGCAACTGGAAATGATTTAAGAAAATATTAGCTAAGTCAGCGAAAGATGTAAAGCTACCCCCTGGAAACTCTACATACCATTTGGCCGCATTACCAGTCAAGGTGTGTTGAAAAAGTCTCAACCTAATCGAGTCATCGATAAGGGAGTTAGATGAGCACCACAAATGGAATGTGGTTACATGGTCGCCTGGGTCTTCATCGCTCTTCCCTTCGAATTTTAGAATGTCCGAAGGGAGTTTGGTTGGGACCAGAGGCCAGGCCGGATTGTACTTGATTGGATCGTTTGTTAACTTAGTGAGATCTGGCAAGTTCAAAGTTGCCAGAAACGGAAGCCTAGGAGGACCTTGGGGATTCCATCCAGACTGGGTGGAGCTCCCAAAGTTCTGAAAAGATTGGCCTAGATTTTGGAAGGCACCAGGCTGCCCGAAGTAACCAGCAGAATTGGCTGAACCAAAAGGCAAGCCTTGTGATCCAGAAAAATTCAGAGTTTGACCAACTCCGGCCGCAAAGCCTCCATAACCAGCAAAGTTTCCTCCAAAAGGATTATAAGGGGTTGATAACCCCTGATACTTATTCCAAGCCGAAGCTAAGGGAGGAATGCTTTGAAATGAACTAACTGTGGAGTACGGCCTATTTCCTTGTTGGCCGAAAAATGGATTCCCAGTTGCCGCGCCACTAACCCCAGGGTTAGTCCAACCTTGGAAAGGATTGCTACTTTGTCCTATAGAAGAAAAAGGCATGGATCCTATCGTCGGGTTGGAATGTGGTATATGACCACTTCCGAAAGGAAAACCCTGGAATGAAGCCGATCCACCCATCATGGATGTGGCGGCACTGAACGGAACTGATGGAATACCCTGTGAATGGGTGCCAAATGGGAAGAATCCAGAACCAAAATCATTGGTTTGGGAATTTCCACTCGTGGACGGAATGGAGGTAGACCCAACTAAGATGTGCTAGCAAAAGATCCAAACAAAGAAGCAGAGGAGATGGAAATTGTTCGTCCCCCTTGTACCGATGTTGGAGTCTGCATAGTTGTAGCACTTGTAGTAGAAGCCATGCTTCCAGTAGTGGTCATCGATGGTAAGCGTGTAGCGTAACCTGGACTTGATGGTCTATGCGTCGGAGTCCCAACATATTGTAATACGTCCAGATGGCTAGATGGTAGGGGAGAATTCGGAGCCGCTAACGACTTTGAGAGTTCTTCTACCTCTATGTTATTCTCCGCTTGAAAGAGAACTCGAGAAAGAACTGGAGTGTTCCTCTCTTGTTCTGTGGAAGTGCCAGGCCTTGCTTGAACACTAATGCCCCCGAGAGGAGGATCAATCCCTGATGCGTCAACTACTGTGGGACGAAACCCACCAGCAGTATTACCTCTGCGCCTTCTAGGAGAAGGCTCTAAACTTGGTGGTGAAAGACCACGAAGTCTTCGAGACCGTCTAGGTGATCGGTTAGCCACTTTGAATTTTTTGTTAAGAGCTAACTAAAGACTCAAAAAATTGAAAGATAGGCCAACTAAGAGCACAAAGCACACACTATAAAGTCCCTAAAGATATCAGCTAGTCAAACAACTTCCAAGTATTTTCGCTCCGGGTGATTAGGACCAGACACCAAAATACAAGAAAGTGAATTAAGGGACCTTCCGAAGATAGTCTGGGATGATGAGGGCCCAATCCTATCAGCGAAGGTAACAGAGGAAGTTACGCTGACCTCCTAACAACAGCCTGCGTCGGTGCAAGCCCCCAAGCTTCGCAAGGGTGCCCTCCAGTAGTACCGTTGAGAGTGATGCAACGTCGACCTCAGGTGCCATGGGATTCCCCTCTGCAGCCACCTGTGTAGATCCCTAGGAGTAGCAACTATGGATACCAACTCGTCACAGAAGCCAGGCGGAACAGTCGTGAGGTAAGTTCGGACAAGTAGGAGAGGGGGTATCTCTCTTCCCTGTCTTCACAGACCCTCGTGCTTAACTCCTAGATCCGGAGCTTTCCTGGTCTTCCTAACGCTATTGGATTTTCACTCACTATTCAGACTCCTATGTTTGACAATTTAAATGGCCTTGGAGAGTTAACTCTCCACTCGCCTAATCCAAGGCCCTAAAATCCTAAAACTTGTTAGTGTATCTAACTTAAATTTTTTTTTAATGAATTTTAATTAGCGCTTGATTTTAAAATAGGCTGTTCTTTAAGTCACGGGATAAACAGAAGTGAAACTAGTGGTGTTTTTGACGCAAAATAAATTAATAAAAACCTAACTACATGCACATGCACTTGTTTTCGTTTTTCGATGAAAAGCAATTTCTACAGGGTTCAGAGGAACTTCTAATAAAACAAAATTTTCTTTTCTTTTCATTAATTCACGCTTCACACTCACAAAAGTTAACAAATCTATGGATGCCTAAAAATATATGCAAATCTATCCTAATGCAACAAATATATGCTGATGCAAGATTCGAAACTACTCTAAAATCAAGAAATGAAAGTTGCTTGCTTATCAATTTTTATTTTGCCACTTAAAATGTTCAGATGGAATATGATATGCTACCATTCATTTCGTCTAAACACTAAAAACAAGTTTCAAGACAAACATAAATCACTTTCATTCACTAAAAAGAAGCCAAATGAAAACAAAGTTCAAGAAAGCAAAACTAAGTTTTTCAAAAAGTTTTCTTCAAAAACAACAACAAAAGAGTCTTTTCAAAAATGCTCTCAACAAGACTGAAACTCTGTGATTGAAGAATAGGCAACAAACACTTTTTCAAGTTGACACCACCCAATGGATGAAAACTCAACAAAAAGAAATGTGTTTAAAGATGCTCTTAACAACCAAAAGCAGCAATGAAAGCTTTGGCAACAAAGACCAAAAAGATCAAAAAGACAAATTTCAAGAAAGTATCAATCAACAACTTTCATGAAACAAAGAAGTGGATGGTCACAAAAAGCGGTTTTGTCAAGCAAACAAAAAGTCACCAAAAGCAAGATTTAACACAAAGATTGAGATCAATCTTCCTGCCCTGATGAATCAGAGCAGCCAAGATTCCCAGCAAGAAATCTTGCGTGCTTAAGCAAAAAACGATGACGCTTGTGACAACAAAAACAAGACCAATACTTCTTATAATCAGAGAGAATTTGGAACAAGATGCTTGCTGTAAAACTAACAATTGATACTGGAAAGTGAATGTTTCAGACTGAATCAAACCATCAGACAGACCTTCAGAGATAAAAAGATTTAAAAATATTGAAAATTGCAAGATATACGCGACTGTACTTATGTACAGATTGTGTGTATACGCGACTGTGCCTAAGGAAACCTGCGTATACGCGGGTTTACTTAAGGAAACATGCGTATATACGCTTCTGTAACTAAGAAAAACAACGTATATAAAAGATTTCAAGAAAAATAAAAAACAAACTGAAGAAACTGGCAAAACTTAGAATTCAAGAACATACCACACAGCAACAGCAAGCAGACAGGCAGCTGAGCCCTGATTGGCTTGAAAACACCCAAACTAGGAACAACAACAATGTTGTCCCCAGTGGAGTCGCCAATTCTATTAAGGGAAATGTTCCCCTAGGGCTTTTTGGGTTGAAACCCTAGCAGACTGAAAGTTGTCTATACAGAGAAACACACATTCACACAGCCATTATGCTATTATAAGCAAATTCTATGATAAGGGGGCGTACCTTAGATCCTACGTTTGAGAAGGTCCTTTAGGGTCCAAACCCTTCTTCAAGTTCCTCTTGCTCGCTTTGTCCTGCAAAACAACCAATTCTGGAGAGCACAGTAGTATATGGACAAAACCTTATAAAGAAACCATCTTCATGTTATAAAGAAAAGGTAGTTAGTTATGAACTTTAAACAACCATTCATATATGAATTCCAACATGAATATCATAAACATAAAGAAGATTTATATCGGGAACCAAGACATGTGTTTCTTTTATTATAGACAAATAAAGTACAAAAAAGGAATAATTTCACTTGAGTCACCTTTCGCAAGCTCCAAGCAAAGCTTCCTTCTGGATTCGTCCAGCCTCAAGCCTTTAACAAACTCCTTCCATGACTTACTCCATGATGTCACAAGTAGTGGATGAACATCAACACACAAGGAAACAAGGGTTTCCTGTACAAATGGGGGAAGTGCAGAAGGCACAAGGGTCTTCAGACCTGGTCAGGGGAAAAATCTCAGCATAATAACCTTTCTCTCTCTTCTCTCCTCCTTTAGGCCTTCCCATTGAGGTCTTTTTATACCTCTCCCAAAGTAGTTTTTTAGTTGGGAGTTGGTTGGGAACAGTTGGGCCACGGGCACTAACAGGTGATCAGCAGGTAAAACCCGCAATCTCCACCCGAAATTAAGGAGTTTTATATTTTTTAAGTGTTTTAATACATATACACGGGTTGGGTATATGCCTACCCGCGTACACACGCGTTTAACTCAGGGCAATGTCGCGTATAAGGGATAAAACACTGTTTTTTAAATTTTGGGACCAGGTCTGGAAGGAGGGCTTGCCCTAGGCCATGAGTGCAGCATCACAAACCATAAGAGTGAGATTTGGAGCTATAACACTCTCCAAAGGGATATTACTTGCTTGACTCTCCACAAAAGTTCTTTCCTTCCTAAACAATCTTTCAGGATCATTCACAACCACAAGAGGGTTTGGATCAGGATTTTGCCTAGTATAATTCTTAGAAGCCATATTTTCTTGCACAAGCTTGCATGCAACCAACTTGAACACAAAATTGGGTGATCTTGAAGGTCACAACCTATGAATACCTAGCAACCCGTCACCTATAGGACTAGGATGAAACACTCAAAACAATATAACTTCCCATGGAAAATTCAGCTCTCGTTCCACCACAAAATTCGAAAAATTAGCACTCCATAATTTCCTTAGGTCGTAGGAAGGAAACCCAAAGGTAACCACAAACCACTTGCAAGCTAGAATCTAGCCCTTCTAGCTTTAGAGAGGGCTCTCTCTATATGATTTCAGTTAATAAATTGGCTGAGTAGTTTGGATTTTAGGCTAGTTATGATGACCAAAGGATGAATTTAAGTGGTGGCTTGAAGGTAAGTGAAGGAAGGAAAACCCACTTTGAATAGGTTCATCTTTTGTAATGATTCAAATGAATAAGGGATGATGATGATATCTTGAGCAGGGGCAAGGTAGGCAACTCTGTTGGTAATTAACAAATTTCATTGTAGTAATGGATGAATATAAAATCAGAGGTGACAAGATGAGCATCAAACTGGGATGAATTCAAATTGCCTTTAGAATAACAAGAGATAGATAAATGTTCAATAGATACAAAGAAGAGCACAAGTTGAATTCTACAAATTCTCTTATATGAGCATGAACAACTATCTTAGTATCAGAGAAACAAAAGTAATAATATTAATGATAGAGATAACACACATATGAATAGAAATCCAATCCCTGGAAAAATAGCCTCGACCTTCTTCTATTCACTTGAAAACAATTGAAAATGCAAAATAGTCTCTCTTCCAACACTAATCAATCAATAACCAACCAACCCCTACTACATTGCCTTTCATCATCTTAAATAGGCTTACAATGTGAAATATTCTATGACCATATTGAATGAATGAGTTATCCATTCAAAACAGATGGAAACTCAAGACAACAAAAGTTAGTGTTTACATCCAAAATCAGACACAACAATTCAAAATGGTGTTTGTGGGAAAAAAAAACTGCAACAGTCTGCCATCATCCTAAAAACCTTGTTAGAAACAACTTAAAATCTACAGATGCCTTGGTTCATTTATTTCCTGCTTTGTTAGCTCTTCAAACTTATCATGTCCCTCTTCTTGAGTTTATCAAGCTTCTCTGTCATTTGAATGAAAACAAGGAAACAACAATTATCAACCTATTTAGCATATTCTTTCTTTTCTACAACCAAAGGGAAGATCGGGGCTAATACATCGACACTTTAAAAAATAAGAGTTTCCTGCTTGGGGACTATGCAAGGATGGAGATTTTTTGATCTACCTAGCTGCCGGGGCGTAGGCGGTCCTTTATGATCAGAGCTTGACAGCTTAGGTCGAAACCCTTTTTAAGGGGCTAAACCCTTTGGTGTAGGTTTTAACCCCATACAGAAATTACCTGCATACGAATTCTAAAACACAAAAAATAAATAATGTGATAACAGAACACATAAAACACATATACACAGAGATTTTCCACTGGATCTTAAAACTGGGACTACCAGTTTGATTTTTCATTATGTTTCTTTCAATGTTACAATACATATTTATACATGCAGAAGCATCCAATACCATGGACCAAAAACCATTGCGTCCAATACCATGGACCGAAAACCATCACGTCCAATACCATGGATCGAAAACCATTGCGTCCAAAAAACATGTGCGAAAATCATGCACAAAACCATAGGTGGGTCTGCCCAACCTAACATAGAGTCCAAAACCAAAATTTTCCAGGGCGCTGCCCCGGACCCCATAAAGTGGGGTTACAGGTGCCCTTCAAACCCCCTGTTAACTACGTGGAAAGAATATAACACAACCCAACATTCTCCCACTTGTTGTTTTCTTTCCACAGGGGGCCACAAGAGAGCTTAGTCATTTTTCCAGCCCTGAAATGCCCATTGTCTCTCTACACCAAGAGAACTTCTCAGAGCTCACAGATTTTGTCAATGCATCTGTAGTATTCTTCAAAGTGTCCACCTTTACCAGCAACACCTTTTTGTCTTCTATCATATCCCTCGCAAAGTGATACTGAACATTAATGTGCTTTGTCTTTGAATGATATGTAGGGTTCTTTGCCAAGAAAATTGCACTTTGGCTGTCGCAGTCTATCCTTATTACTTCTTGTACTAACCCCATACTTGAACACAATATCTGCAACCAAATTGCTTCCTTGCTTGCATGAGTGGCTGCCATGTATTCTGCCTCTGTAGTTGATAGTGCCACTACAGATTGTTTCTTACTCATCCAACTGACTGCACCTCCAAATAGGTTAAACACATACCCACTTGTCGATCTTCTATGATCCATATCTCCAGCCCAGTCTGCATCAACATAGCCATGAATATCCAACACTCTGTCTAATCCTGGTCTTCCTTGGTAGCACAAACCATAATCACTAGTGCCACGCAAATACCTGAAAACCCGCTTCACTATTGTCCAATGCTCCTTTCCTGGTTTTGACATAAACCTGCTCAATGTTCCCACTGCATGTGCAATATCTGGTCTAGTACAGACCATTGCATACATCAGGCTACCGACTGCATTTGCATATGGAACACGGGACATGTCCTCTTCCTCTTCTTGTGTCTTGGGACATTGTTCAGCAGATAACCTCACACCTACAGGAATAGGAACCTTCACTGGTTTACTATCCTGCATATTAAACCTCTGCAGTATTGTCTCGACATACTTCCTCTGGTTTAACCAGAGCTTCCTCTTTACCTGATCTCTTTTAATTTCCATGCCCAAAATATAGTTTGCAGCACCAAGATCTTTCATGTTGAATTTGGAGGACAATTGGGTCTTCAAATCCTGGATAATTTCTTTGTCATTTCCAACCAGCAACGTATCATCCACATACAAGACCAGATAAATAACACGGTCACCAATTAATTTAAAATACACACAGTGATCTGCTTTGCTTCTGGTGAAGCCAAGTCCCCGTATAAATGTATCAAATTTCTGATACTACATCCTTGGTGATTGTTTTAACCCATATAGAGACTTCTTTAACTTACATACCAGTTCTTTCTTACCCTTCACCACAAAGCCTTCAGGTTGCTTCATGTAGATTTCCTCTTCCAGATCCCCGTGAAGGAATGTTGTCTTCACATCCATCTGTTCTACCTCAAAATCAAAAGCAACAACAACAGATAAAAGTAATATAATAGAAGTTACCTTGGCAACAGGGGAAAAATATCACCAAAATCAATTCCCGGCACCTGGGAATAACCTTTTGCTACCAACCGAGCTTTGTATTTCTCCACCTTTCCTTCTGCATTTGTCTTCTTCTTGAACACCCATTTATTGCCAATGGGTTTCCTTCCAGCTGGCAACTCCACCAAATCCCAAGCCTCATTTTTGTGCAAAGATGCCATTTCATCAACCATGGCCTCTTTCCAGAGTTTTCCATCCTCTGAATCCAAAGCTTCCTTCACAGTTCTGGGATCATCATCAGTAATAGACAAAGCAAAATTTGAACAGAAAGTAGATGGACTATGCCTTTTCGATTGCCTTCTTTCTCGAATTGATCTTCTCAAAGCCGGAGTTTGTGGCTCTTCATCTTCTAATTCCTCCTCTGCTATAGAGTTTGGTTCTTCCTCATTTAGCTCAAACTTTATCTTCTTAGGTTCCTTTGGTTGGACTTCATGTTTAATAACATCTTTCACCTCTCTGAACACCACATCTCGGCTGTACACAACCTTCCTTGTTACTGGGTTCCAAAGCCTATAACCCTTTAAACTGTCCTTATACCCAATAAAGATGCATTTTTCAGATTTTCTATCCAACTTGGTTTGTTTCTCCTTTGGAACATGTACATATGCATCACATCCAAATACCCTCAGATGTGAAAGAGGGGGTTTCTTACCAGTCCATACCTCTTGAGGAGTCTTATCCTCCAACGCTGATGAAGGTGACCTATTGACCAGGTAACATGCAGTATCCACCGCCTCTGCTCAGAATTCCTGTCCTAACCCGGCACCACTAAGCATGCTTCTTGCCCTTTCCATCAACGTCTTGTTCATTCTTTCTGCAACTCCATTTTTCTGAGGTGTATATGGAGTAGTCTTTTGTCATGCTATACCACACTTCTTGCATAATTATTCAAATTCCTTACTGCAAAACTCTCCACCATTATCTGTGCTCAGCAGCTTTATCTTCCTCTCTGTCTGGTTTTCCACTAGAGCCTTAAATTCTTTAAACCTATCAAAGACTTCAGATTTCTTCTTAAGGAAATATATCCATGTATTCCTTGAGAAGTCATCTATAAATGATACATAGTATACAGACTTACCTAGTGATGGAACCTTCACAGGTCTAAACACATCACTGTGCACAAGTTCTAATATCTATTTCGACCTCTTACTATTAGAGGGGAAACTCACTCGATTCTGCTTCCCATATACACAATTTTCACAGAAATCAAAATCCAGAGAGCTATTACTCATACCTTCTACCATACCTTTACCATGAAGTATCTGAAGGCCCTTTTCTCCAATATGTCCAAGCCTTTGATGCCACAACATGGTCTTCTCTCCAGAGACCAATAGATTTTCTCCTCCACTTTCAGGAACCACAGAATTATTGCACCCATCAATAACAGTGCTACCTTGTAGCTTGTATAGAGTTCCAATCCGAACTCCCCGCATCAATACCAGTGCTCCCCAAACCATTTTGTAGGTATCCTTCTCTAACACTGTTTTTACACCTGCATCATCCAGCTTGCTTACAGAAATTAGATTTATGGCTAATGCAGGAATATGTAGAACACCTGGAAGCATTCTAACCCTTCCACCTTGCAACTTCAACTTTACTTTTCTGTGACCAATGATTCTAGCTTTCCTGTCATCCCCCAAGAAGACATCACCACCATCATATTTCTCATACTCGCAGAACCACTCTCTATGGGGAGTGAAGTGAAAGGATGCACCTGAGTCAATCAACCAAGCCTCATGATCTACATGTGTACTTGAAGAAGCCAAGTACACATCCCCACCTTTATCTGAGGTGGTTTTCGCCTCTGCAGAAGGAGCCTCATCAAATCCCTTTCCTTTATCAGGAGCTTTAGATTTACAGTCCCTTTTGAAGTGGCCTTCCTTTCCGCATTTCCAGCACACCACCTTTACAGGTTTTCCTGGAGATTTAGATCTCCCTCTAGATTTAGATCTCCCACTCGATGACTTATTTTTGTTTCTGTTCTGGGACCGTCCTCGTACAGACAAGGCATCACCATTCTGGCTCTCCATATTTTTTCGTCTCATCTCCTCTGTCAGCAAGGATGAGACTATTTCATCAAACTGCAAGGCAGTTGCATTGCTACCTATTGCAATAACCAGACTATCCCACGAATCTGGTAGAGAACACAACAAACTGATGCACTTATCTTCATCTGAACTTTTAATATCAACAGATTCTAACTGACTTGCTAACTGACTTACCACAGTATTAAATGCGTTCAGATGCTCTGTCACCGAGTCTCCATCTTTCATCCTCAGGTTATACAACTTTTTCCGCAGGAACAATTTATTCACCAGAGACTTAGATTGGTACAAAGTCCCTAACTTGTCCCACAAATCCTTCGCCGTAGCTTTCCCTGATACATTCAGCAATACTGAATCTGAGACACACAATCGTATTGTGCTCTTTGCCTTCCGATCCAACTTCTTCCATTCTTCATCAAACACTCCTGTTGGTTTAGTACCCTGATCTACCGCGGTCAACTGATCTTTATCCACCAACAGATCCTCCATCTTGAGTTTCCACAACTCAAAACTCTAACCATTGAATTTCTCGATCTCTATCTTTCCACTGCTCGCCATCTTCTTTCACCACCAGAATCGATCTTGCAGATCTCCCACTGAACAGGTTCTACCACAGGCCCGAGCGAAACCCCTCAACAACAAAGGCATCCCCTTGAAGCCAAAACTGCTTCGATACCAAATGTAGGTTTTAACCTCGTACAGAAATTACCTGCATATGAATTCTAAAACATAGAAAATAAACAATGCGAGAGGATAACACATAAAACACATATACACAGAGATTTTCCCCTGGATCCCAAAACCGGGACTACCAGCTTGATTTTTCATTATGTTCCTTTCAATGTTATAATACATATTTATACATGCCGAAGCATCCAATACCATGGACTGAAAACCATTGTGTCCAATACCATGGACCGAAGACCATCATGTCCAATATCATGGACCGAAAACCATTGCGTCCAAAAAACATGTGCGAAAATCATGCACAAAACCATAGGTTGTTCTGCCCAACCTAACATAGGGTCCAAAACCAAAATTTTCCGGGGCGCTGCCCTGAACCCCATAAAGTGGGGTTATGGGTGCCCTTTAAACCCCCTATTAACTACGTGGAAAGAATATAACACAACCCAACATTTGGTTGGGACGCGTGTCGATTCTTTGTATTATCGCCATATGGGACCAAAACATATTCACATGGGCCTTTTGAATATTGGAACTTAGGCGATCGATGATTTTAAAATGGTTGCACACTTTGAAACTTGAGATCTCCAACCCATGAAGTGGTCTTGCCCACCTCAAAAGGGCATGAGGGAAGGTATGCACCTTGTTTTAACATATAAATCCTTTGTAAATCAACTTTCCATCCAACATTTGATTTAAACACAAAAACACATATATTCACTCCCTTTTGTCACTGCGCGCCTTATGCTAATAGTTCTTGGTCTCATTGAACTCTTCATGCTACCATGTTCAACCCTCTTATCGAAGCTCCTCTCTCAGTAATTCCAAATGGTGATATACTTTGGTGTACAACATCCCAACTTTGCCGATTACCTTTTCTGCTTAGTGCCTGGTCCTTTGCTTCCTCACGTGATCATAAGCCAGCCCTCGTATCAGAGCCCCCTTCCCTGGCGATTTATAATTGGTGGTTTCACTTTGATACACAACACACATCAGTCGATTGTCGAATGCCGATACATGACACCATCAATGCCACATAACCACCGTCACTGCCACATGTCGGCCTCTGAGTGGTGATGCATGTCACCCTTTTTTGGCCCTTTGAGACCCTGAAAATGTTGAATCCGCCTGCCAGGTGTCCACCATAAGGTCACATCATGGTGACATAAGCTGCCATGTGGTCCATATTAAAACCAATCACTGACTGCCACGCGTCCCTTTGGGAGGAGAGAGAAAAGGCCTGACATGGTCTGGTTTTAGGAGCAATTTCTTTGTAAATTTGTTTTGGCCTTTCCTGGTATTTAAAAACTATAGGATTTTTTCCCACAATCCCGATGATTTCGAAATGTGATCGACCTACCTCCATTGTGAATCATCGATTGTCGACTAACCATAAACCTCTGGGATGCGGGATTTGGAACCTCTGGGATGCAGGATCTGGAACCTCGGGGATGCGGGATGTGGGGTAATTGGGACCTCTGATCATCAAATGCCAATCTGCCACAATCCCACATCCCACAACTCTTAATATGTAGCCACCTTGCCATCCCTTGTAAACACTGATTTTCAATCTCCGATATGCTTACTCAGAGTTTGGAGTTCGTTGGTTTTGCTCCGATGTCTCATTGCCTGCCCTTCCAATCCTCCGATATGCGGGATTGGGTCAACACTTGGCATTTTTCTTTCTGCTTCTGCTTTGCAAAGGAGAACTTTGATTTGCTACATCTTTTGAATCTGGAATCCATCTGGAGAGATCTATAGCTCTTTGGAAAGCTAATGCAGAATTCCATCTGATGGTTTCACCTGAAAGATCAACTAAACCAAGCTTCATATACAAAAACCCCTCCCAAATTTGGACTGACTATCCTATTGACACTAGTGACTCTTTTGACCTAGAAAACCTTTGACCATTGGTAGACATTGATCAATGGACTATTTAGACATCATATTACATGGTAAGAGGCTAAAAGCTTGATTCCTAGCATGGACTCTAACACAACTATTATGAAGATTTGGTATGATATGCAACTAAATAAATAACTAAGATAAAAAAAAAAGAATTGGCGATGTAATTTGTATCAAGGGGAAGACTCCACCACTACCACAAGAACCTAAGTTAGATCCTCCTAACTCTCTCCCTGATGGTCTAGCTATTGGGAACCTTTCCTTGTTATATGACAAATGAGCTTAAATAAACATGATCGGGCATATAAGATTAGGGCTAATATTCTACTAGTTAAAGTATAAGGAGAATCAAAGGTTTTGAGTAATCAGGAATAATCCATAATTTGTCAAGAGACTCCCAACTCCATGTTAGACGTTAGCCATGTATAGGATAAATCAGCATAGATATTACAAGCACGAGAATAATCTACGTATTGAAACATCCTTATCTACAAGCTTTAAGAAGACTATGAATGGAGAGAATAGTCATGATTAGGATCATGCTAGTGTATCTAAGTCTTTGGAACAAGAAGCCCCTCAAGACCAAGTCAAATGCCTTTCAAAATTGAACATAGCAATGGAAGACTTTCAAATAGTGATGCCTCGAATCTATGATGGCACAAAGTGTGAGGATTTGATCAATGATTTGGTGTCTCGAATTA
Organism: Pinus tabuliformis; assembly: GCA_031772625.1. NCBI lineage: Eukaryota > Viridiplantae > Streptophyta > Pinopsida > Pinales > Pinaceae > Pinus > Pinus tabuliformis. The sequence goes on along the minus strand of CM062819.1, from coordinate 1,510,490,578 downwards.
AAACCTACTTGATCTCTAATCCAAAGGTGCCTCCTCTCAATTTTCGCAAAAGGCTATAAATTAAAGGTAGTCCTGTAGAGCTTAGAGAAATTGTGAATTGCCATGATTGTCCAATAATTGTTTGGATCAACATTGGCCCCCAATTTGTGGATATAGTGAATAGTGCTGTGGGACCAATTATGTGGATGATTTGTAAATTGGCATGGATATTCCACTGGACAGTTCGTCACAACAGATCTGATAAAACTATATTTAAAAATCTGAAGTCTACACTTTCACATGTTTATTTATCCTTAGACTTTTGGATCTACAGATTCTTGTTAATTTGTTATGCATGCAAATCAAAATTATGTAGAAATTAGAGAACAACGAAATAAAAAACTCACAAAGACATTTGACACAATATATGAACTAGGAAACCCTTTCGGGAGGAAACCCAACAAGAAGGTGAGGTCGCTCTGCTCTCTTTCTTTGAATAGAAAATGGCCGCGAGTACACAGAAGTATGACCCGTGGCTCGTATGTTACTACAATGCACAAATACTCTCTATATGATCTATCTCCTATCTCTCTTGGATATTTTTCTCATCTATGGAACACATGCACTTGAAAAGAATGGAACCCCTTTTCCTCTTAGTGGCTCTGTTATAACACAACCTGATAGCCTACCAATGTTTAAGTTTAACTACCTCAACTCTTAACCAGAGTTACAATATGGTATCTTCTAGAGTCTTATTCATTGTAATCACATGGCTAGCCCCTTCTCCATGAATAATGGGGGATGACATGGAATCCTTTCGAATTATGGTGGTGAAAATGGGGAGGTCAACTTCTGAATGGCATAACTTTTGTATACGGACTATGATTGACGTGATTCTTGCACCATTGGAAAGTTCTCTATGTGTAGAATATGAAAAGTAGGTGTCATAATAATGCGGAAAATTCTTACCCCTAAAAAGTGTCATTTGATCCCTCAAAATGCTCCCAGAAGGTTTCAGACCCCAATTTTCCAAACTGGGTCTCGTCGGTAAAAATGGTCCTGTGAGCTTATTCCTCCACTCTTTCCACTCTAAAAGCATTAAGATGGATGGAAAATAATATAATGATCCAATATGAATCAGTGGAAAGCCTGAATAAAAAACATGGATTAGTAATGTAATCAAGAAGAGCTCATCCACCTTCTTTGAAAAACTCAACCTGGAACCCTCTTCTCTATCACTTTGCTAGTGTAAGTATCCTAAATAGTTTGTTAAATTTTAATGTGATGGAACATGCAATATGTTGCTATGGGGAGGAGGTGACTAGAATGAGAGGTCGCGAGGGAACATCATGGAGGTTAGACATTGTTATAGACATTTTTGTGCCTTACAGCTATAAGCATGAAATGTCCATAATCTAAGGGATCCAAAGTCCCTAATCATGTTGTTCCTACCCCTAGAGGAACAAGGCTAACAAACCACAGCAATTCACAGAAGTTCTCCACCAGAAACTGCTCAAAAACAAGTCAATTCAGGATCAATTCAAGAGCTCCACTAGCTGTCTGCGTTGAAATGCAAAGTCTGAACTGGCTACCTGCACTGCAACGCAGGTAGAAGCACTACCAGGGTGCGCTGAGCGGGAATTGACAAATGGCAAGTTCATTCAACGAGGTGTCAAGACCCTGGAAGCTTCCAGAATCTTCCTCAATGACACTTGCCTCAATGAATTTGACTCATGATGAGTAAGAGGTTCTCAAACTCCAAGTGGAAGCAAGAACCTCCAAGTGGAAACAAGAACTGACAGAGGGAGAGGACACTAGTCAGATCTCAAGCTGACTCATCCTCTCTCCAAACATCTATATATGGATCCCTCCTCCATGAGATCAAAAGGTTGGAATTTGGTTATTGCAAAGAATTGCTGTTGGTTTGAGATTGGAATCATTGGGTGCTTAATGCTTTGAAGGGAGGTGAAGATAGGAATTCCATTTGCTGGGAAGGAGATGCTGGATTGGAGCCTTCTTGGTTTTATCTCTTCTTGAACCTTGTTATTCATCAATAAAGCTATCTTGGTTTCTCCTATATACTGATGTATCTTTGATGTATGATTGCATTAGTATGTTTAGTTTATTTCTAATCCTGAACTAGTTATGAATATGAATCTATGTCTTTGTGTAGTGTTCTCTTCTTGTGATCTTGCAGAGACCTGTTGAAGCTGGGCGAGCGAGAAGGCAAGTAGCTGGGAACTCTCAAAGAGAAGAGAAATCGGATTGAGGGACAAACGGAAGACACCAGTTAGTCCATCCATCTCTCTTCATTCTTAATTCATAAAGGAAGAATACTAGAATAGCTGTGTCTGTTTGTTGCTAAGGCACTGTCACACCTTAGGTGGATAGGATCGTCCTGCATAGGCATTTTTACCCACAACAGACATATGCGTGAACGTGGGCCATGGGTAAAGGTTGAAAGGGATATTAGAATGGTATGGGAAGATAATACACCAAAATGTTTTCGCGTAATGGTGAAGCACATCATGCAATTCACATCTCCTTTATGAGATGAAGGGAATTTCTTACAACGAATAAGACAAAACTAAATACTTCAAAGGAAGGGTTATGAGGTGGGAAACTAGAAAAAGGCATGATAGGGTTGTCTATGATGCACTTTACAATCATCATCATACCAATAATTCATAATGTTGGAAACATAGCTCAAGGACGAGAGGATAGGTTTGTAACATAGGAATATGAGCTAAGGGTTACTTCCTAAATAATTGATGAGAGATGATTGTATTTGGAGGAGGTCATCTAGAGGGATAAGAAGCAAGAGAGGGGAGAAAGTAGTTAGCAAAGGAAAGAAGAAAATGCATTCAAATCCCCATCACATCACTAAAAGAGATAGTGATATGAGGGGGGCCCAAGGGAGGGGGGGTGCTGACTTTGAGTGAAAATAATAAGAGGGCATGGTCAACAAGGGAGATCAAAGTGGTAGAAACTAATGGATACAAGGTAATGTGCCCTTGTTGACTAGGACATAGTTGAGTACACTAGCTACTCCATTACGAGGAACACATGTGACCCTACTAGAATTAAAAAAACAAGGCCAGTTATTAAATATAATTATATCATGAGACTCACAAAAACTATTTTTCATAAGTAATAAGGTGTCCCAATGCATCCTCTAAGGTCCCGTGGAGATTTAATAACTTTGAGTCAATCTCATGAAGACGAAGAGCATCCTTCGACTTGTCATGAAGTGGGCTCTAATGGGCTCTAGTGAAGGCATTAAAGCGCCCCAAGAGAATGACATATCCCAAACATGCCCTTGTCAGGTAGGATGTAGTTGATGTCACTAGATCCTCTACTATGAACAAAACATGTGAAACTACTAAAATTCAAAAAGCAAGGCCAGTCATATATCATTTTATCATAAGACTCACCAGGGTGCAAAAAAAGTTTGTCATAAGAAATGAGGGGTCCCAAAACGTCCTATAAAGACTTGAGGATATCGATTAACTCCACATCAATCTCATGAATACAAAGTGCACCCTTAGACTTGTCATGAAGTGCACCCTGAGAATCTCTTTGATAGAATCCTTGCTTGTTGGACATTGTAACACCCTCCTCCCATATCTACCCAAGTAACCGTCCAACTAGGGTAAACATGTGATGAGAGGCTACTAGGATATGATTCAACCTCCTAGGTATCCTTAAGGAAGTGGAATCGATGGAAACCCATCAAACATACCTTCCACATCAGCAACAACACTCTCAGGAGCCATCCCAACCACATAGGTATCATTCCCCTGGGTCCCACTAAGTTTGTAAGCTATTAAACCTCTGGATGCTCCCATGCTATGGACATGCCAGTGTTCAGAGAGATCCAGATGCTCCCACAAGCCTGCATTGAGGGACTATTTCCAGCAGACCTGTGTGAGACTTTGTAAGATTTAGGGCACTTTTCAATCTCAAAATTTCAACCACTGCCTAGAACTTGTCGTAACTTCTGGAATTCCATTAAACACATGATGACAAGACTAATAAACCAAAATCTAACTCCAAGACTAGGCCTGACCATCTCCAACCAGAACTAGCATTATGTCAAACACTTGGCATCAATGCAATCTACAGGTCTAGGATACAAGACAAAGCATGAATGACTGAAAACTCTCATGAGATATGACAATAAGGATCACCACCTTCTCCCTTGAACTATTACGACATCAATTAGTTATTGCATCCATTATCCTTTCTGTTACAAGTAAATACATGAAATAACCATGACAATAACCAATCATATAGCCATGCTTATAACCAACATTAAACCATGAAAATAACAATGAGATAACAACCTTTAAATCCACATATAAATAAGTACAAAAGCAAGAGAACTTAACTTATGTTAAACATAGTCAAATCCGACCACGTTCGGGACTTCCACGTACTACCCGACCGTAGACATGGCTGAACCAAATCTTTCTTTCAACCAGTCACCCCCATGCCATATTCCAAGCATGAATGTGGGATCTCATGGATAAACCAATCCAAAAACAACCAAGGGAATCTAGAGGTTAAACCACCTCCACCCTCACCAAATCATGATCACACCAAAACCGGTGCTCTGATCACAAAACCAAACCGAACTTAGAATTCCATCCGAAATCCATCACTATCCTTGAGGAATTTTTTGTCTCCTTGTCTCTCAGGGTTTACTGCAATCCACACTAGATCACTAGGCCCTAAACCGAGACACCAGTGTCTCAAGCTTTACCGTAATCCACACTGGATCACTAGTCCCTAAATCGAGACTCCTGCCTTAGGCTTTACCATGTATCTTGCAAAAACCGATCAAGGGATTCCTAGGCCTTTGGGAATGAACCTTAAGACCACCTTTACCCTGGATTCGAAATCCATCCGACAATTCCAAAGCTCAAAATCGAGATCAACATCCCAACACACCATGGCATTTAGAAAAAGGCAGGGCTAGGCTGAAAACCACTATCATAACCCAACAAAACCATGCCACCGATACCTAGAGAACAATACACCAACATGCAAAGCCATGCATGTCAAAACCAGCTAGGAAATCACACATGCAATATGTTACCTGTAAGTATTCCTGTTGAAGCTACTTGATCTTGCTCTTCCTTGCTTGATCCTTGCTTTCCTTCCTTTCCCTTTACTTGTTGTTCCTTCATTGCTCCAAAGCTAGAGTGCTTCAAGAAAATTCTAAGTATCCAAGAGTGAGAGGGAGAGAGAAAGAATAACAAGAGAACTCCAAAACTGAATTTACCAAGCTTACACTGACCAAGCTTTCCAACTAATCCTCAAAAGCCTTTTTATCAATGAGGCCTCTATTTTCTTCAATTTCCATTATTTTCCTTCATTTTCCTCCTCACATGCAACCTGTGGCCTTTCACCTCCCTTTTCTCCTAATTTCCTTTATTTTCATAAATAAATGTGCCAAAAATGCCTTTTTTGCCTCTTTAATGTCTTTGCCAATTTCCTTTAGCCATAAACACATCCTGTGATGCCCACTAGGATATCTTTGCCCAATATTCAGCTTGGAACAAGTGTCCCTTATCTGTGGTCTTATTTCGCCTTTATTAAATTTTATTACCTAGAATTTTCACCAGGGATGTTATAGAACCCTCTCCCTTGGGAACACTGTCCATAGTGTTAAACCACACCAAGACCTCATCAAAACTACCAAAAAGAAAACATACTGCCCATGGAGCATTATAACTTAGTTTGTTGTAGTATTTACAATGAAAGACCTTCTCAAAAGCAAAACATCATGCCGACATGACCAGATAACAACCATACCCCTTACTGGAGCTTTATAACATAGGTCATTATGGTATTTACAATAACCAAATATACACATATGCAAATTTTTTAAGCCAACAAATAAAAGGATACGATGCCTGCATCCGCAACAAGGGAATCCAAAGGCTCACATCTCCACCCTCAAAGTAATACCAGGATTCACCTCCTACCCAACGTTGCTTTGTGGTAGCATAGGATGTGCTCATGCCATGAAAATTGGCAGAGAGTCTAAGGCACATAAGATATCCAAGACCCAGAAATGGTTTGGGGAAATTCCACCCAGTTGGAGAGATATTAAAATAATTAATATTTTTAATGGGGTTCCTAAGTCTAAACTTAGGAAAATTAAAATATTAATGGGTATTAATATAAAATTGGGTGAGAATGTTCTATATGACAGGGATCAAGCCAAATCTAATCTTAGCTGTTGATTAGGGACTTAATCTTAGTCGTTGAAGACTCAACAGGAAAAGTATAAGAGGAGGCTTGAGGGCCAGTTGGAGAAACACCAAATTGATTAGTCAGTTCGATTTTCTAGAGCGGGGTTTCCTGAGAGAATCGAACTAGTGATCTGTTGTAGCAAGGGGAAGTTTGGCATGAGGCCAAGAATACATAACAGAGAGGCAGAGATAGTGCCAAAGAGACAACACAGAGCTTGGAGAGGCTGACACAGAGGCAACTAGGAGATACCTAGAGGCTGAAGAGGCTAGCGTGGGTGACACAGAGGGTCTGAGAGCTGATGTAGAGGCTTCAATAGCTGCACAGAGGCTAGCAGAGCTAACCCAGGGCCAAGAGGCAGTGCCAGAAGAATTTTCGTGGGGCAGACTAAGTGCTAGTGATCAGGGAAGGGTGACGTAGAGCAGCAGGGAAGCTTGGAGCAACTTTCATTGTTCAACTAAGGAGTTTCCATAGTTGTTGTGGGATCGTTCATACGATGATTGATCAACCGGAATATCTATCTCTGAGGAGAGGTATTATTGCCGAGGACATTATTTGTTGGGTGAGCCATTTCTGGCACCCTAGTTGTATTCAAAAACTGCATAATAATAAAACCCTCATATCTGCTGCACCGGTTTTCCCGCATTCGGTTTTTTTAGGGATAATTGTCCAAAAATAGTGGTGTCCCTTGTGTGTTTGTATCAGTTATTTCAATTGTTGATATGTATATGAGTTAAGGTTGCATTTGTGTTTATTTCAGTGTTAATATTTATAAATAACTTGTTAATGGAATGAACAAGTAGGAGAAAATAAACCAGATAATGCAGTAGGGAATTCTATCTTCTCAGACTTAGAATTTCAACATGGTATCATAGCATTGAAGATCACAGGAGAACTGAAGGCACCAACAATAATATGGAGAATTTGTAGCAGTAATAGTTGTCCCGAGAGACAACGCTGTTCCAGAGCAGAAGCAACAAAGAAGAAGTGACGCAGAGGGCCTACGTCATCATTTCGAGCCAGGAGGAGGGTTAGCGCAGAGGAAGAGAGGGGCATATTAGACGTATGCAGTGCCCAATCATCTTTCTTAGCTAGGAAGGATTGATGCTGTGGCCAAGAGGAGCATATTCTGCCATTACTGGGATTGCACAGAGCCTAAAAGGTTTAGTTTCTTCAGTTTCTAGAGATTAGGGAGTTGTGGGCAGATTGTGATTGAGAAGCTGGTGGGGTGTTGTTTCTATTGATGCAGAACAGTACCTAAGGGGATAGAACCAAGGTATAGGGAGTCCCTACCTTGACGGATTTCTAGCCAAGAAATCTAGATTCGAGTTGCAGTTGCAAAGAGGATTGGAGAGGAGCGGTTCGACACTTGGCCAGAGGATTTCCAGGAGGGAAATCAGGACTTAGAGGTAGATTTCCAAGAGGGAAGTCAAAACTCAGAGAGATTCCAAAAGAGGAGCTGCAATGGCAGTGAATGGATTTAGGGATTAAGACAGGTTGGAAGCCCTGTCCACGTCGTTCCATATATTGCTGAAAAGAACAAGATAAAGGAGATGCAGGATACTTTGAAGACCTTGTATAAGGGCTCTTTCACACAGTAGAAGATGCTATTGGAAAATCAACTATCAAATGTAGAAGGGAGAGTAGATAGATCCATTCCTCCTTAGATTGTAGGAGATTCGTGACCAACTTACTTTTGTGGGGTCTACACTAGATCAGGAGTTCATGGTGAGGACCACCCTAAATGCAGTCTCTGAGGAGTGGGAGACATTTTTCCAAATTATTTTGGGCAGGGCTAATCTTCGAGGTTCGGAGGAGATGTTGGTAGCTCGTCGCCAAGAAGAGATCAAGAGATTGACCAAGGCGAGAAGTAGTGGGTGTAGAGCTATAAAAAGGGTCTCTTTCACCTCTAATTACCTCACATTAGTATGTCAATCCAGGAGTGTTTTGTTATTTCAAAGAGTGTCTCAGTCTGAGGCTATCATTTGCCAGAGTAATGCTAGTAGTACAGTGTTCAGAAATGCAAGAGTAAATGGATGCTTGTCTATAGCTTAACTTCTTCAAAAGAGGAAATCACACAAAGACTAAGCAACTTATCAGTCAAGGGTTCAGTAGCAATAACTCATCCCTTTGGAAACTGATGGAAAAGGAAATCAGAGAACAGATCGTGGATCTGGGAGCCGGACAGTAAATGCCAATGCTCACTACAACCTTAGATCGTTCCTCACACCAAAATAACAAATGACAAGAAATGGAACGACAGATAAGAAATGGAACAACATTTAAGAAATCGAACAGCAAGTCTACAATGGAACAGCAAATCCGAAATGGAACAACAATTCTTAAATGGAACAGCAGCTAAGTCTCACAAGCAGTAACAATCTTAATCTATCAAATCAAATGCATTAATCGTAATCAAACGACAATCTTTCACTCTTAAGGGCGAATCGAACAACACACACCAATGGAACAACACTGATTACTGATGAACTATGGAACAGCGCTTGAAATCCATATACGCACACAACACACTTAAATAGTAATCTGATCCAAGTATCAATCTCAGTTAGAAGGAATACGACTGCGTTTCAAAATAGAACAACATTGTTCATAAATCCAACAATCATAAAGAACATAACTCCCAAGATGTGAATGAATAGGTGCACAACACAAAAGCTCTGTAATGGAATAGTAACAGTATTCTGTTAAGATTTAGCAATATTAGATCAACTCTTAAAAGAATAGTAATATGATGCAGAGTCAATACAATAGTTCTGTCTGTGGGAACCTTAATGAATTAAACATAACAGAGCATGTGATGTAAACTTATAAAACACGTCAGATTACCAAATAATGATGATAGGCAAACCACGCATAAACCAACGTAATAATATAGGAGCAAGTGTCCTCCAGGGCCGGGCCCTTAGCCTCCAGGGGTACACTGCTTGAAGTTAATCCAGACTCCGAGATGAAGTAATCACCAAGTTTGTATTAATGCATAAAGCAAAATTACAATAAACCAGTTCTTAGCGAGACTCGATGATCAAAGTTTTGATCTTAAAAGAAATTACATAAAAGCATAACCATGTCTAACTCCCTCCTGAGCTAACAGTGCTGTCCCTTTTATAAGGGTGATGACGGAGATTTCTAAGTGCAAAAATAGATAAAACAACGATCCCTCAGGATCAAGGATCCTGAGGGATTCGCCGAACCGTTAGTCCTCAGTCATTTCTTTTCTCTCCTGCGCCGAGCTGATATCTCCACCTCCTTTTCTGGGCTGATTCACTTTGATTTGCTTTGCCTTGTTTGCATTCGGTCTCCCGTCAAAGGGACAACGGTTAACCCGTCCTTGTCCTTTCCTTTGGAATGGCAACTTCTCGTTTTCACTCCTCCCTGCATAAGGAAATGACAATTGTCAGCGTTTTAGTCTTGCATATTAATCTCACATGTTTTATTATAATTCTTTATTATTTTCCGAGTTCATGATGCAAAAAGGTTTGCAAGTTCTAATGAAAAGATACTGAAATAATCATCAAAAACATACCTTCTTTAGTACTCCACACACCCCCCTGCTTACCCTGTTTCATGCCCTCATGAAAACATTGTAGTTGACATGTAAGGCAGTGAGAGAATAGGCTGGAGATGGAATCTCATGTGGAGGCCTACAACCATGATGAGTAACTAGGTAGTCAAAGAAATGGCTTGTCTGACCCTCGGGCATCTCATACAGGGCTTGGTATCCGAGTGCAGGGTGCCAAATAATTGGACTCCGGAACCTATATCCTAACTAGGATGGACCTGCCCTCAAAATGATTTCGCCATAGAGGTGCAAGCGGTTGGCAGCTAATTTAAAATTCTCATACTTAAACGGTTCCCTGAGCTGGATATTCGGATTAGAGATTTGATACCGAAATTTAGCTGCATCAATGGCAAGGTCTTTGATAGAAAGAAAGTATTCTAATCCCTGTCGAATGAGTGCCTCATGCATGGGTCCTAATGTTTCAATTACACCCGGAGTCTTCATGAGGTTTCTATGTGCTTTCCACAACTATACTGGGTTCCTGGGCTCAGCCCTTACCCACAAATCTAAGCCGTTTTCTTGCCTCTAGAAAGTATTATAGGCTTTAAGCCATTTAATTTGATTAACCCCAAATGAGATGAACACCTACAATTGGATGTCTCCAACAAAAGGGCCAGGGTTCAGCTCGGTCCCCTGGTCTAATACAAGGTTATGTAAATAGAACTCACACAGTAGTCTCTGGACTTTTACTCTGTAGTGCTTACAACAGTCTATAAAATCATTGACAGTGTTAATTTGTATGGGAGCACCTGCTTTAACAACTTTTATTTTTAATTGCAAATACCGTTCCAGTAGAAACATGGCATAATTCTTGGCAGGGGCTCTACATGCTAAGATGTCATTGTATAAAGAACACAAGGTATCCATCTGCTTGATAACGATATCTAGCCTACGAGTTACCTTTGTGACTTTCTCTTGTTCCTTCTGCCAACCTTCAAAAGCCTGGCTTTCGGATTGATTGACGTTCCTAAGCTGCTGCTGTAGCTCTTCATACTTTTCGCGAGGGACCGTTTGCTCTCTAAGCTTTTCTGCTTCTTGCTGAGCTTGCTTCAACCCCTTTCGCAGGGTTACTGTTTTTGGATCTCTTCTCCATGCAGCGGTGGAGGCCGGGAGTTTTACCTGAACTTTCCTATTGCGTTGCTTTGAGTTCAGAACCCTTATCACTCCTGAAAGTGGTGCCTCCATCTAAATTTCCTTATCACAGGTCATCATTTCATCCATTTATATTTTAACGTGAATATCAGTATGTTGTTGTTCCTTTTCAATTGGAACAACAGTTTGTTCCTCAGCATCATTTGGAACAACAGCTTGGTTCTGGACAGGGTTTTGAACAGCAGGATGAATTCTGGTCCTCCGCCCCTTTGCCTTGCAGGGTTTTGCTGGAGTGGTCACCTTTTTCCTTCCTGAAGTCCTTTTTACCCTTTGCCTTGCTTTCAGGATCCTAATCTGTTGGTGGAGCTGGACTATTATATTCAATAATCTCTGCTGTTCCTTTCGCAATTCTTTAATCTCCAAAATTTCCTTAGAAGGAACAGCAGGCTGTTCACTGTGGCCTGGACTGTGACTAGTTCCCGGATTTTCCTTCTGGAGTGTTTCTTCACTGTTCTGCTCTGGCTGTTCTGGGGCAGGAACCCTAACTGGTTCTGTCATTTCTTAGGCGACTTCTCTTTCTGCCCCTGCTTCCTTCAGAATTTCTTCCGGTGTCTTCTGGTTAGGAACGGATTGTTCCTGTTCAGTATCTCCTATCATCTCTTCATCATGAACAGGCAGATTCCCTTCTTCTGCCTCCTTTGCATGTGATTCTTTAGGTGCATTTTCCTCCTGGGGTTTCTTTTCATCATGGAGGTCTGATGGACTGGAAGGTTGGCCATATTCGCCCATATTGGCCAAGACTTCGGCCAATTCATCTTCTCCCACTGGGTCCTGCAATGGGCTACCTTCCTGCTGTTCCATTTCCTCCTCTTGCTTGGATTGCTCGGCTTCTTCTTCAGAATGCTTGACTCCTTCTTCATTTTCTTCTTCTTCTTCAGATTGCTCAACCTCTTCTTCTTCTTCTTCTTCAAATTGCTTGGCCTCTTCTTTTTCTTCTTCTTCAGATTGCTCGGCCTCCCCTTTTGGCCGTGAGGATTTCTCATCTTCAATTTCTACCGACCGACTGGTGTTTTCCTGGAGCTTCTCCAGCCTCCCTCGTATCCGTGCTCATCGGATCGATTTCCTATGTTTTTCTGGCCGTTCGGGTGTACCGGTGGTATGTTTACGCTTTGCCAATTCCTTGCGTTTTTCTGGACGCTCGGATGTACTGGTGGCATGTTTCTGTTTTGCTAATTCCTGTGTTTTTCTGGACGCTCTGGTGTACTGGTGGCATGCTTACGTTTTGGGGATGGTGCTGTCAACCCCCCATTTATCATGGCAATTAGCTCTTCCCAGCTGCTCTGCTACTGGGTGAGGCTATGACTGACAATTAACCGAATCAACCCATGATGACTAACAACTGACTCTACATGTTGTGCCTTTTTTATGCTCCGTGCAATGTCATGAAGTAACGAATTCAAAAATGCAGGTAAATTTATAGAGCATTTCTGCTTTAGTACAGCTAAGAGTTTAAGATGTCGTGGTCTTACCATGTCTTTTCTGCCTTCACAGGTGATGTAGCTTTGAACGGTCCTTGCCAATTCTGCCCAGGGCTCTCCTAGCGTTGCTGGTAGAACTCCCTTTCCTCTAATTGCCAGGCTCTGGCCTTCGTCCCGGAAGATTTCTATAATCTTCTGCAATCTCTCCTTTTTTAACGTCCATACAGGTCCGGTGGCTGGTAGTCCCGAGACTTCTGCGATTATGTCATCGGTGACTGCTATATGTCTCCCCCTCACTGTGGAGTAATCCTCTTGCAAATTCTGCAGGAATTCAATTGCCACCGTCTCGTTAGACTCCTGCAAGCGGTTGAGATAAGTCAGCCACCCTGCTCTTGCCAGGATTTCCCGGGCAGCAGCGGAGACTGTCAACACCTGTGGTTCCCTCCGAATCGATCTTCCTCCCATGGTTTCACTATAAGCTCTCAATGGAACGGTAGCTGTTCGTGCTGTTGAAACACAAAGAGGCTAATAGACGCAAAACTTGTTCAAAAAACAGAGTATACAATAGAAATGGCTTATGAACAACAATTCGTGCAAAGAAAATAAAAATAGTATGCTGTTGAGCCGTGCCATACCCTAGTACACAACTTTCCCGAATAGTGAGCTGACACGTAATCCAGGGAATAATGAGGTTAACCTCCCCCCCCGCAATGTGATAGGCTGTCCCAGCCGTCAAATAAAGGAGCAACACCCGCTTTGAAACAGAGTCATAAAGGAACAGCGTATGGCAATATGCCATGTTTACAAAAACAACGAATTACCGAAATCGAGGCGTAGAGTTAGATCGCTTATTACGTAAGAGGCTGCTGTGATATGATGCGAGGCTTGGAGGATAGGACATCTGTCGTACTTTCCAAATCTCATGCGGTCATTGTCAATTACTCTGCCATGATTGGTGATAATAAATTTACATGCGCTATATAATTCGGGAAATGATATATGATTAATTACTAAGGTATAAGAAACAAAAGGGTATTAGTAACTTACCTATTGGTGTAAATAATGTGACTTCAATACCATTAACAGTGCTTTGCTGCCGACAGGTGTCCATAACCTTGGCAGAGTTGTTTATTTCACCCATGGAACCATGATCCTTTGTGTATGCTTAGGGAATGTTGTGTGATGTCAAAATGTAGGCCATTATGCTGGCTTGGTGACCAGTTGACCACAATGCCATTCACGAGGAAGGAGCGAAAAGTGGGCAGGCCGGCTCGTGATGAGACCTCCTATTCCAAGGGTTGTTTATTTGATATACCTTTTGGACCATATTCCTGGTGTGGTGGCCATAGTGGGAATGCCACTTCGCTTTCGTCCTCATGATCATGGTAGGCTAGCTCTTGATGAGACCCCCTATCCTGCATTTGACAACTTATAAGTCATGTTTACTTTTTTCTTTCTTTTTCATAAAGTACTTTCCCTTATTTATACACAAGGGGTGGTTCAACACTCCTTAAGAGTAGGAATGGTGGAAGAAGTGTTAACATCTCAATAGGAAGATATAAACCCTTTGCTCCTATTCCTAAATAATAATCAAAGAGGATTAAAAAGGGGTTGTCATGATAAAGATGAACAATCATAGTAGAATTAGTAGAACAATGACAGCAAAAGATGATAAATAAGTGTGTCCTTCCTTTTGTCCTCTTACCAATGCAGAGCCTTATAAAGATAGCGCTTTATGATTCGCTGATTTCAGTGTGTTGTGATTTTGTATCCATTGCATAAGTGCATAGCTGTATTCTAAAAGACTTGAAAGAACATGAGCAATAAGCATCCTCAATTTAGATCAGCAAAAGGAACAAGCTGTTTCACAGGGAGAGCAAAAGCATGCAAGAAGTGTTTCTTTTGGAAAAAGGGCCAACAAGAGACCTCAAATAGCAGAAAATGCAAATGACGTTCCTTTGAAAAGGGACAGCAGAACACACAGATGCTGTTCCTTTGGAAAAGGAACAACAGAACATTCCAATGTCGTTCCTTTGAAAAAGGAACAACAGAACATTCCAATGTCGTTCCTTTGAAAAAGGAACAACAGAAATAAAAAATGCTGTTCTTTTGGAAAAGGAACAGCAAACACACGGAAATGCCGTTCCTTTGGAAAAGGAACAACAGAAATAAAAAATGATGTTCCTTTGGAAAAGGAACAGCAAAACATGCAAAAATGTTGTTCCTTTGGAAAAGGAACAGCGGAAATCGAAAACGTTGCTCCTTTGGAAAAGGAACAGCAAAACACGCAGATATGTCGTTCCTTTGAAAAAGGAACAACAGAAATCGAAATGCTGTTCCTTTAGAAAAGGAACAGAAAAACAAGCAAATGTCGTTCCTTTGGAAAATGAACAGCAAAAATCAAGAATGTTGTTCCTTTGGAAAAGGAACAACAAAAACACACAAATGCCATTCCTTTGGAAAAGGAACGGCAAAAATCGAAAATGCTGTTCCTTTGGAAAAGGAACAGCAAAACACGCAAAAATAAAGAAAAAGATCCAAATTACAACGAGATGACGGCTGATCCAAAGGGATTTTCTCTTTTGAAAAAGGAACAGCCAGAAGAAAATGTTGTTCTTTTGAAAAGGAACAGCAAAAAAGGACAACAAAACATTAATTCAAAAATATGTACAAAAATGATTCAAGAAAAGAACTTATGTACAAACTGTAAAAAGAAATGAATTCCTTAATGAATTACAGGTGAGGAAGACTTCTCTTCCTCCCCCAAAATCTCCATATCCGAGTCTCGGTGTAGCTGCTGGCAGAAGGACTCCCGAGTGAGTGGTTTGCGATAGAGACGAACTCGGTGGCCATTTGCCTTGAAGGCATATCCAGAACCGTCAATAGTGATTAGAGTAAGGGTCCCATTGTCATGTACCTTCTGGATTTCGTATGGTCCCAACCAACGAGTCTGGAGTTTCCCAGGGAAGTCCTGAAACCTGGAGTCGTACAACAGAGCCCAGTCTCCCTCGTGGAAGACTTTATTTTTAATGAGAGCATCATGCCATTTAGCTCGCTGCTGTTGGATCAGGGCAGTGTTTTGAAGTGCAGAGAGCCTAATTTCGTCCAGCTCATTGATCTGCTGCAATCGATTAATCTGTGCCTCAGTTAGATCTAAGCCAACTTCCTGTGCTGTTCGTAATGTTTGGATTTCGAATTCTATGGGGAAAATGGGTTGTTTTCCAAACACTAATTGATAAGGTGAGTAACCAGTGGTGCTTCTCCATGTTGTTCTGTAAGCCCACAGTGCTTCAGGTAGTCTGGCAGCCCAATCACGTCTATGTGACGCAATGGTTTTCGTTAGAATTGCTTCTATTATTTTATTGCTGCTTTCTACCTGTCCATTTGCCTATGGGTGGTATGGAGTAGTGATTTTATGCTGGACATGATAGTTGTTGAGTGTTGCAGCTATTCTGTTCCCACGAAACTGTGGTCCACAGTCTGTAATTATTTCCCTTGGAAGGCCATAATGTACAAATAGATGGAACAAGAACTGTATGATGAAGTCCTCTGTAGCTCTGGGCAATGCTTCTGCTTCAACCCACTTGGTGACATATCCTGTTGCCACCAAAATATATGTTTTCTGGTTTGATGATGGGTTAATTGGTCCAACGAAATCAAGAGCCCATCGCTCGAATGGTTCAATGACTAACTGTGGTTTCAGAGGCATCTCATCAGACTGACCAGGGCGTCCTGCTCGCTGGCAACTGTCACAGGCTTGGACAAATTTCTTTGCATCTTTGAAAATCGTGGGCCAATAATACCCTGTCTGCAGCACTTTATGTCCAGTTCTGCGCTCAGCGAAATGTCCACCACATGGTCCATCATGACAGGCTTTTAAAATGTCAAAGATTTCATCTTCTCAAATGCATCTCCTGATATGCATGTCTGCCCCTGTGTGAAACAAATAGCCCCCAATCCACGAGAATCGAGCACTCTTCTGAACAATCTATTTCCGCTCATTAGGGGTTAGATGTTTCGGTAGTTTACCTACTGCTAGGTAATTGGCAACATCAGCATACCAGGGTGTTTGAACAACAACATCAAACAGATGCTCGTCCGGAAATTGATCTTCAACTGCTGCTGCATCGATTGGATTTGGCATTCTTGAGAGAAAATCGGCTACAAGATTTTCTTTGCCCAGTTGATCCTTGATTGTAATATCAAATTCCTGCAATAAAATCAGCCATCTAGTTATTCTGCCGTTTGTGATAGGCTTATTTGCTAGATAATTTATGGCAAAATGATGTGTATACAAGATAACAGGATATCCAGTAATGTAATGTCTAAACTTATTGACAACATGTATTACAGCTAGGAATTCTTTTTCAGTAACAGTGTAATTTAATTCAGCAGGGGATAAATTTTTGCTGATGTAATAAATTGCATATGGTTTTTTATCCTCCTCCTGCCCAAGGACTGCTCCAATGGCTGTATCTGAGGCATCAGATGATATCTGGAATGGAAAATCCCAATTTGGACCTCGAAGGACTGGGGCTATGGATACGAGCTTCTTCAGATCCTTGAAAGCACGTTTACATTTTTCTGTCCAAAGAAAATCAACGTTACCAGTTAGTGCATATAGAGGTGCAACAATGTGCGAATAATGTTCTATAAATCGCCTATAATAACCAAAAAATCCAAGAAAACTGCGTACCTCTGTTTGCGTGGTAGGAGTGAGAATAAGCAAAAGTATTTGGATTTTGGCTGGGTCTACCTGAATGCCAGCTGCTGAAATATAGTGTCCTAGGATAAGTCCTTCAGTCATCACCATATAACATTTTTCGTGGCTTAAACAAAGCCTGGTAGCAATGCAGCGTTGTAGGAATTTTTCTAGGGTATCCAATGCTGGATCGAAATCATCTCCATATGGTGTAAAGTCATCCATGTATACTTCAAGTCCGTCATTTATTAAATCTGCAAAAATGCTAAGGATAGCCCTTTGGAATGTGGCAGGAGCATTGCATAAGCCAAAAGGTAGAACTCCGTAGGCAAATGTTCCCCAAGGACAAGTAAAAGTAGTTTTGTCTTGGTCTTCAGGGGCAATTTGAATCTGATTGTATCCACTGAAGCCATCCAGGAAAGAAAAGAATTTATTTCCTGCTAAAGTATCTAATACTTGGTTGATGAATGGGAGAGGAAAGTGGTCTTTTTGTGTTGCTTTATTTAGCTCCCTGTAGTCCACACAGATTCTCCATTTCCCATTCTTTTTTGGTACCACCACAAGCGGAGAGACCCATTTACTATCAGAGATAGGATAGATAAAATTGACATCTAAAAGTTTTTGAAGTTCAGCTTTTACCACATCTTTTAGATGAGGATTAAGTCTCCTTTGAGGTTGACGAACAGGTTGGCATCCTTTTCTATATAAATGTGGTGTGTACATAATTGGGGGTCAATTCCTTTCATATCAGGGTAATCCCATGCAAATGCTTCTTTATATTTCCTTAACAAATGGATGAGCTTCATTTCTTGTTCAGGTGTGAGGTTGGCATTAATATTTAAGGTTTTTCCCGGTTCAATTTCCACAATTTTACTATTTGCAACAGAAGTAACAGGTATTGTTTGATCATGTGTATCTTTCAGAGGATATTCTTCTAATTCATTATCAAATGCTGCTTCTATCATGTGACACTGTGTGCAGGATCTAGATTCAGTTTGACTAATGAAATTATTAATGGCATCATCTTCTGTTTGGTCTTTGAAATCAAGTGCCTCTTGTATAGTTAATGGTGATCTAATGTTATCAGTAAGGTATGATACAGGGTGTTTATTAGTTTTGATTATTGTGACAATTGGCTGCGCTGGAGGATATAGAACTAAGTTCTTGATATTTGGTCCTCTGGTTATAGTCATATTTCCTTGCCGGCAGCCAATATAAGCATCGGCAGTGGCAAGCCAAGGTCTACCTAAAATCAATGGATGTCCATCAAGTTGGGTTTTAGGATTTATTATCAGGAAATCGGTTAGATATTCCCAGGAATCAACAGAGACCATGACATCATGTAGAGTACCCTCCGGCCTAACCACAGATCGGTCAACCAATTCTAGCAAGGTAGAGGTGGGTTCTACAGATGTAATGCCTAGCTTTTGGCAAGTAGTGGTTGTTAAGATATTAATTGCAGCTCCTAGATCAACTAAGGCATTGGACAGGGTCTGACCATAAATTTGGACAGTTACAATTGGATTTCCTAGGTCTTCATATTTAATGGGTGTTTCTTTCCTTGATAGTAAGTCAGATAAAGTGCCGACTACTTGGACTCTTGGATTATTTGTTATATTCCTCCTTGGTTTCTTTATGCACAATTCTTTGATAGTTTTTGCGTATATCGGGATGTCTTGAATGGCTTGGAGGAATGGAATTTTTATGTACAGATTTTGTAATTCTCCCAGAATGTCAAAATCAGGATATTGTATAGGTCGAGGTATGACTAATCGTTCTGGGAATGGAGGAGAGGATGTGGTTGCTTGATTATGAGTTTGTTGTTTATTCACATCCTCTTGTTGTGACAGATGTTCTCTGGGTAACTGATCTTCAATCTGAACTGTCTTATCTCCCTCGGTTTCAATAATATGCCCAGATCTTAACTGAAGATCATTACACTCCCTCAGATCGGCTCCTATTTCTGGTGTTTCTATAATTTGGAGAGATTGGACCGGTCTGTTATTTGGATTGGGGTTGGGTTGGGCTAGGAGTTGCGGTCTCAGATTAGACTGGGGATTTTGTTGTAAGGCTGGCAGTGTAGGTTGAGGGAGCGGAATAGTTCCTACTGGCTGATGCATCGGTCTCTGCCAGTTTGTCTGCCAGACTGAACTTTGCGAGGTAGGGGGAGTCCATTGCGGTGGATATGAGTTACTTTGCCAATATGGTGGGGTATAAGGAAAATTCGGCCAACCAGATTGGCTTGCCTGATTCAGCCACGGGTTTGAAGAAGGAAATGACTGTGGTGACCAGTTTGGAAACGGGGGTTGGGATTGACTTTGCCACATATTATATTGTTGAGCATTATACTGCGGAGGCTGAAAAGAAGAATTTGGGTCTGGAAACATACCAGATTGTCTCGGCTGCCACTGACGGTGCTGGTTGAGCAAATACACCGATTCTGGTTCTTCTTCCGCTTCCTTATATACCGCTTTCAATCCAGGAAGTGAGGGGCAACTCTCCGTAAGGTGATATTTTGTACAGATGGCGCATGTTTGGACTGTATCCAGTGGACACTCCTTGTGGCTATGCTTTTTCCTGCATCGGGGACAGAAGATTGCCAAATTCTGTTCTGCCTCCATTTGCTTTTGTTTGGCCTGCATAATATCAAGTTGTGTAGTCAGTGTCCCTAGTATATCAGTTTTAAAATTTTCCAATAAATTTCCAATTTCTACACGTGTTACTCCTTCTGTCGAAATTTTATTATCTCTTACAAACCAATCATGTTCTGCCGGTTTTACTCTTGTGCTGCCTCTCGAGCTCCTGATACATAAATCAATAATGTCAGCAAAATTTTCTTGATAAATATCCCGTTTTCCCATAATGTTTAATGTTTCGGTCCATTGTTCCTTCATTCCCCTTATCAATGTTGTTTTTAACACATTATCAGGTAAAGGTAGTGATGCATAAGGAGATATTTGTAGATTATACTGGAAATGTTCCACATACTCCTCTAATGTTTCATTCGGTCTAGCTGTCATCTGGAATATTTCGTCCTTCAGTTCTCTAGACCTGCAATAATCTTGATATTTTTTTAGAAAAGATTCTTTCATTTGATCCCAGTTATTTATAACCCCGCCACCTAATCCCATAAACCATCTTAAAGCAGCCCATTTTAATGTAGAGGGAAATAGTTTTAGTTTCTGGGGGTCGGTGGTGTAATCATATCCCCTGCACAACACATCAAATTCAAATAAAAATGCATCTGGATCTTTTGATGTAAGACCGTGAAATGTAGGGATATGTTGAAGAGGGATTTCTTTCATAGGCGCATTTGCTGCAGAATCCACTATAGGGTATTGTAATGTAGAGGTTTGGGTATTTGGCTGATTTTGAGCCATTGGGTCGAATATATGCCAATAACCTTCTGGGATATCTAGGAGGGTATTCCTAGGCTGAGAGGGAATGGCTTTAACAGGGACAGTTTTAATAACACTTCCTCTATCTGGGATAATGAGAGTGCCTAATGTCTGAGGAGATTGAGTTTCTTTAACAATGATTTTTGCAGCACTTCCATTGTCAGGGCTGTTTAATGGCTGAGTTGTTCTAATAAGAGATCTTAGTTCCTCAGTTTCCCCTGTTTCTCCTTCTTCTTCACAAAGATTGCTGAAATTCCCTTCCTGCAATAGTTCTGGAGTAGAATTTTCAATTTCTTGAAAGTCATGCTCTTCAGTTTGACTATGCACCTCAGCAAAGGCTACAGATGGTGATCCTGTGGCCTGAAGGGAACTAGTAGGCTGTTTAGAAATGACTTTCCTTGGTCCTACTGAGGGCTGAGATTCTGCTTTCTTGTAGATTTCGTCTATGAAGGTTGTTCGGCCAAGGGTCACCGGCCCCTTAGCTTTTTCTGGCTTGGGTAGAGGTTTGGTATTTTTTTCTGGTTTTTTCTGCTTAGTCATGCACTCAAATTAACTACTAAATTTTATTCAAACAAAACAATAGAAAATCTGTAGGAAAGTGGACAGAGGAGCAGGGCTTTTACATGCTCCGCACGTAGGTTCTTACCTTCCGTTTTTAAAATCCAACTCTTCCCTAGCAGGTTCGTACACTACTCTGAAAAAAAGAACAAATGGCTACACTCTTTCCCCGGCAACAGCGCCAAAATGTAGAGCTATAAAAAGGGTCTCTTTCACCTCTAATTACCTCACATTAATATGTCAATCCGGGAGCGTTTTGTTATTTCAAAGAGTGTCTCAGTCTGAGGCTATCATTTGCCAGAGTAATGCTAGTAGTACAGTGTTCAGAAATGCAAGAGTAAATGGATGCTTGTCTACAGCTTAACTTCTTCAAAAGAGTAAATCACACAAAGACTAAACAACTTATCAGTCAAGGGTTCAGTAGAAATAACCCATCCCTTTGGAAACTGATGGAAAAGGAAATCAGAGAACAGATCGTGGATCTGGGAGCCGGACAGTAAATGCCAATGCTCACTATAGCCTTAGATCATTCCTCACACCAAAATAAGAAATGACAGGAAATGGAACGGTAGATAAGAAATGGAACAGCAATTAAGAAATCGAACAACAAGTCTGCAACGGAACAACAAATCCGAAATGGAACAACAATTATTAAATGAAATAGCAGCTAAGTCTTACAAGCAGTAACAATCTTAATCTATCAAATCAAAATGCATTAATCGTAATCAAACGAAAATCTTTCACTCTTAAGGGCGAATCGAACAACACACACCAATGGAACAACGCTGATTACTGATGAACTATGGAACGACGCTTGAAATCCATATATGCACACAACACACTTAAATAGTAATATGATCCAAGTATCAATCTCAGTTAGAAGGAATACGACTGCGTTTCAAAATAGAACATCATTGTTCATAAATCCAACAATCGTAAAGAACATAACTCCCAAGATGTGAATGAACAGGTGCACAACACAAAAGCTCTGTAATGGAATAGTAACAGTATTATGTTAAGACTTAGCAATATTAGATCAACTCTTAAAAGAACAGTAATATGATGCAGAGTCAATACAATAGTTCTGTCTGTGGGAACCTTAATGAATTAAACATAACAGAGCATGTGATGTAAACTTATATAACACATCAGATTACCAAATAACGACGATAGGCAAACCACACATAAACCAACGTAATAATACAGGAGCAAGTGTCATCCAGGGTCAGGCCCTTAGCCTCAAGGGGTACACCACTTGAAGTTAATCTAGACTCTGAGATTAAGTAATCACCAAGTTTGTATTAATGCATAAAGCAAAATTACAATAAACCAGTTCTTAGCGAGACTCGATGATCACAGTTTTGATCTTAAAAGAAATTACATAAAAGCATAACCATGTCTAACTCCCTCCCGAGCTAACAGTGCTGTCCCTTTTATAAGGGTGACGGCGGAGATGTCTAAGTGCAAAAATAGATAAACGATCCCTCAGGATCAAGGATCCTGAGGGATTCGCCGAACCGTTAGTCCTCAGTCATTTCTTTTCTCTCCTGCACTGAGCTGATATCTCCACCTCCTTTTCTGGGCTGATTCGCTTTGATTTGCTTTGCCTTGTTTGCATTTGGTCTCCCGTCAAATGGACAGCGGTTAACCCATCCTTGTCCTTTCCTTTGGAACGGCAACTTCTCGTTTTCACTCCTCCTTGCATAAGGAAATGACAATTGTCAGCGTTTTAGTCTTGCATATTAATCTCACAAGTTTTATTATAATTCTTTATTATTTTCTGAGTTCATGATGCAAAAAGGTTTGCAAGTTTTGATGAAAAGATACTGAAATAATCATCAAAAATATACCTTCTTTAGTACTCCACGGTGGGAAGGGAAGTCGAATCAAGAAAGAGGAGGAGGAGGATGCAACTCTAGAATCTACGGAACAACAAGGGAAGAGGAAGAAGAAGGACATCTCCAAGGTAAAGTGCTTCCATTGTGGGGAGCTAGGACATTATGCATGCCAGTGTCCCAGGAAGAAAAACAAGGGAGAGGCTTCTGATTCTAAGGCAAGCTCGACTAAGGTGGAGAAAGAAGTCGAGACTGATGACGACTGTGCCATGAGTGCTCATGCACCTCTAGAGAAGAGGTGGGGAGACATCGAGTTGTAGTCAAGAGGATTACAAACTAGGAACATGATCCTTGAGGTGCCCAAACTCTTGGTTCATGTTCAGCTACGGGAGCCCATAACGAAAGTAGTAGAATGACAGAGGATGGGTGGAGCAAAGTGTAGTGGAGAAGCAAGGCAGTGCTTGGGTGCATAAATCTGAGGCAGCACAATGGAGATTGCAGGAGTGTGAGAGGCGCAAAGCTACTTACAGCGGTGTAGTGGCAGCAGAGGGAGCACAGGATAGTAGCAGAGATAGCTTCAGTTTCATGAGGCCTCCAGATTGACTGGGATGTCAATATTTGGGAGAAGTTAGTTACCTACTTCTCGGTAACTGAGTTGCAGTGCAGCAGTTAGCAGTGGCAGTGCTAGGGGCAACATGGGTAGCATATTGAGAGGGAGCCATAATACATATGTAGCAATGGCAGTGGCAGTGTCATGGGAAGTAGTACAGGAAGCAGCAATGCAAATGATGTGATCCAGTAGGCCAAGCAATAACATAGGTACTGGTGTGGAGGATCAGTGTGATGTTTCCACGTGAAACATTACTAGAGTACATTCCTTGCTAAGAGGGAGTGTTGATTTGTGGTAGCATAGGATGTGCTCTAGCCATGAAAATTGGTGGAGAGTCTAAGGCACATAAGATCTCCAAGAACCAGAAATGCTTTGGGGAAATTCGACCCTGTTGGAGAGATATTAAAATAGTTAATATTTTTAATGGGGTTCCTAAGTCTAAACTTAGGAAAATTAAAATATTAATGGGTATTAATATAAAACTGGGTGAGAATGTTCTAAATGACATGGATCAAGCCAAATATAATCTTAGCCGTTGATTAATCTTGGTCGTTGAAGACTCAGCATGAAAAGTATAAGAGGAGGCTTGAGGGTCAGTTGGAGAAACACCAAATTGATCAATCAGTTCGATTTTCTGGAGCAGGGTTTCTTGAGAGAATCGAACCAGTGATTTGTTGCAGTGAGGGGTAGTTTGGCACGAGGTCGAGAATATATAATAGAGAGGCAAAGATAGTGCCAGAGAGACAACGTAGGGCCTGGAGAGGCTGATGCAGAGGCAAATGGGAGTTATGCAGAGGCTGAACAGGCTAGCATGGGTGACGCAGAGGGTTTGAGAGATGACGCAGAGGCTTCAGTAGCTATGCAGAGGCTAGCAAGGCTGATGCGGGGACAAAAGGTAGTGCTAGAAGAATTTTTGTGGGGTAGACTGAGTGTTGGTGAGCCGGGAAGGGTGACGCAGAGTAGCAGAGAAGCTTGGAGTAGCTTTCGCTATCCAGCTAAAGAGCTGCCATAGTTGCTGTGGGATCATTCATCCAGTGATTGATCAGTCAGAATATCTGTCTCCGAGGAGAGGTATTACTTTCAAGGACATTCTTTGTTGGGTGAGCCATTTCTGGCACCCTAGTTATATTCAGAAATTTCATAATAATAAAACCCTCATATCTGTTGCACCGGTTTTCCCGTATTGGGTTTTTTGGGGACGATTGTCAAAAAATAATGGTGTCCCTTGTGTGTTTGTCTCAGTTATTTCAGTTTTGATCTTTATATGAGTTAAGGCTGCATTTGTGTTTATTTCAGTATTTATATTTATAAATAGCTTGTTAATGGAATGAGCAAGTAGGAGAAATTAAACCAGATAATGCAGTAGGGATTTCTAACGTGTCAGACTTAGAAATTTCAACACCTAGGAAGTCCAAAATACACTGCCACACTCAAATTACATCCAAATTCTAGCGTTATAATCCTTCGCCACTTGTCCTCTCAGTGAACAATTACTGACTCATTGTTCCAGGGCGCACTCCCAATGTGCATTTGACTCCATCTAGAAATGTTAATGACCAAAACAAATATATCCCCGACCTTCCCTTCTTTGTTACACAGTCCCTCGGGAAATCCGGTCACCCCTTCTGTGCAGTCACTGTCCTTTCTTTGACATTTTCCTTGTTGCAATTAAGTATTACTATGCAATGTCACATCACCCAACTGTTAGTTATATAAACACATCAACTATTACCTTGTCATGATAATACCAAGCATGTTTCCTGCATTGCTCGAACATGTTAACCACATGTTCCAATTATCAAGACAATCATATCTATAAATTTGAAATCAATCTTTACCAAGACTAATATTCATGTCATAATCCATAATCAACTCATAGTTATTAGACATAATGACCTAGCCTTTCCTTTTTCTGGATGCCATGGTTTGTTGGGATGTTTGTCTCAATTTTGAGCTTTGGTTTGTGAGATGGATTTCGGAATTCGGGGCGGAGGTGGTCTCAAGGTTCATTCCCAAAGGCCTAGGAATCCCTTGACTGGTTTTGATGGGATACACGGTAAAGCATGAGGGAGAAGTCTTGGTTTAGGGCCTAGTGATCTAGGTTCGGATTGCGTATAGCCTAAGAGACTGGTCTCAGTTTAGGGCCTAGTGATCTAAGATTGGATTGCAGTAAAGCCCGAGAGACATGGAGATAGAAAATTCATTAAGGATAGTGATGAATTCCAGATGGCATTCCAAGTTCGGTTCGGTTGTGATCAGAGCACTGGTTTTGGTGTGATCACAATTTGGTGAGGGTGGAGGTGGTTTAACCTGTAGATTCACTTGGTTGTTTTTGGATTGGTTTATCCATGAGATCCCATATTCATGCTTAGAATATGGCACAAGGGTGACTGGCTGAAAGAAAGATTTGGTTCAACCATGTCTATGGTTGGGTGGTACGTGGAAGTCCCAAACCTGGTTGGATTTGCCTATGATTAATGAAAGCTAAGTTCTCTTGATTTTGCACTTGTTTATATGTGGATTTAATGGTTGTTATATATCTGTTATTTACATGGTTTTATGTTGTTTATAAGCATGGTTAATTGACTGGTTCATGTCATGGTTATCTCATGTATTTACTTGTAATTGTTAAATTGATGGATGCAATACCTAATTGATGTTATAACAGTTCAAGGGAGAAGGTGGTGATCCTTCTTGTCATGTTTCATAAGAGTTTTCAGTCATTCATGCTCTGTCTTGTATCCTAGACCTGTAGGTTGCATTGATGCCAAGTGTTTGACAGAATGTCAGTCCTAGTTGGGGATGGTCAGGACTAGTCTAGAGGTTGATTTTTGGTTTATTAGTCTTGTGATCATGTCTTTGATGGATTCTAAAAGTTATAACAAGTTCTTGGCAATGGCTGGAATTTTGGGCTACAAAAGTTCCTTGAATTTTGTGGACATTGGCACGGGTTTGTTGGGAAAAGTCTCTGGACGTTGGCTTGTAGGCCTGTGAGAGAATCGATATGTCCCTGAACGCTGGCATGCCTATAGCATGAGAGCGTCCAGAGGTCAAGAGGTCTAAAGGATCAGTGGGACCCAGGGGCAGGATGCCTGAGTGGCTGAGATGTCTCCAAGGGGTGTTCTCGCTGACATGGAAGATGTGGTTGATGTGTTCCGTCAATTCCAATTCCTTAAGGTCAGCAAGGAGGTTGAATCCCTTCATAATGGCCTCTCTCGTCACATGTTTGCCCCGGTTGAACGGTTGCTTGGGTAGATGTGGGAGGAGGGTGGTTACATATTGGTATTAGAGCATGGTTTCACTCTCCTTGGGTGAATGTGTTTGTAATGCATTCACGTTGGTTGTACATGTGTCGGTCATCCTTGTGGTCTATGTGCTTATTGCATATGCATGGTGTTGGTCATGGTCGTAGTGATGTCACCATGGGGATAAGGATGTCGTTGTCTGAAGCATGTTGTCATGAGTGTATGATTGGTTACATGTTGTTATATGTCGCTTACATGTGTCATTTTGTATTCTTGGTTACATTCTCGTATGTTTGGTTACATTCTTGCATGCTTGGTTACATGTATCATTCTTGTAGGTTTGGTTACAAGTATCATTGTTCATGCTTGATCATATGCGTTCATGCATGTGTGTGTTCAATTACACATTTCTTATGCATGTTAATGTTTGCATGTGGTCAAGTATATAATGGTGTTATGGTTGTTCTTCTCATGCATGTAGTTAATATGGTCATGCATTGATGAATGGACTCTAGCTAGATTGATGGTTACATGGTTATGTGCTTATGTATCATATGTCTATATGTTGTTATAATTATGTTATACATGTATCACAGTTGATTTGATGATCTTGCAGATGAGATATCCTCCCCGAACTATGCTAAGGTACGTTGGTTTATTGTGATTTGGTTTAGCTGACATAGTATGCCTTGTAGGAAAGAGATCAAATGGCTAGCAAGATGGTAGACTACAAAGACTCTCCCTATGAATCAAATGAGCAACGTGGTGTTGGGATCTCTTCTGATTTGGAAAATACATTGAGAAGCTTGAAGGAAGAAATAAGGAGTTGTAAGGTGGACAATGACAAAATCATGTAGGCACAAGAGAAACAAGCATAGGTTAATGCAATACTACTTCAGAGTTTGTCAGAATTGCAGCGACAGGGACCACTTCAGATCAGCCATGAGTAGGAGGACAGAACTAATGGGGCATATGGCAATAGGTCTTATGGTGGTCACAGGTCGGAAAAAGATGACACGATCAAAGATGGTAGGTTGTTGGACACTTTGGATAGGAGAGGTGATGGACACAAGTACTATTCTAGTTCTAGTTCAAACATGCATCATGATCGTCATTGTTATCATCCTTACAGGAGGAGTGATAGGGGATACTTGCCGGATGAGTTTAAGAAAGCAAAGCCACCTACCTTTTATGGAGAGATGAAGAAATCACAGGATGCAAAGGCATGGTTGCTTGGTATGAGGAAATTCTTCAGATTGCATGATTATTTAGAAAACATGAAAGCAAAGATAGCCACTTTTAGTCTCAAAGGTAAAGCAGATATTTGGTGGGAAGATGTGAAGAATGTTAAAGGTATACATGAGGATGATTTGACTTGGCATGAGTTTGAGAGGCTCTTCAAGAAGAAGTATTTGTCAGAAAGATACTTTGATGACAAAGCTAAGGAGTTTTATGAGTTGCAGATGGGTTCCATGACAGATGATGAGTATACTAGCAGGTTCTTGGAGTTGTTGAGATATGTGCCTTACCTCAAGGAGGAGAAGGCTAAGGTTAATAGATTCATCAATGGACTTCCAGTAGCATACAGAGACTAGATTGAGTTCAATGAGCCTAGATCGTTGGAGGAGGCCATCCAAAATTTAAAACATTGTTATGAGCAGTTGAAGTGCAAAGTTGAGGCTAAGCGTGAATTGAAAGGAAATGAGAAAGTTAAAGGGAAATGACCACCAAAGCAAGGAGGATCTCAAGATGCAAGTGAGAAAGAAAATGTAGTTCCTTACAAGAGGTTTAATACAATGGAGAAAGGACATGGAGAGCAATAGGCTAGAGGTGGTGGTAGGGAACCATTGCAGTGTTGGATATGTGGTAAGGATCATTGTAAGAGGGATTATTTGCAGTATCAGACTAGTGGTAGACCCCAGATCTATAGTGCTCAGAAGGCACATACAGTTGGTGATGTTGGTCATAGCATTCCTCATATCTATGCAGTTATGGACAACAGGCAGGCAGATCATTAGGCATCTATCATTGAGATGGACGGTAAGCTTTGTGATCAAGTTGTTTCTATTTTGATTGATCTTGGATCTAACTATAGTTATATTAATCTTGACCTGGTGGATAAGTGTGGTTTGAGAAAAGAAGTGCATGTAGAATCTTGGTTGGTACAGTTGGCTACAGGTACAAAGAAGAGAGTTCACCATTGGGTAAGAGCTTGTGCATTTGAGTTAAATGGTATGCCTACGAAAACACATTTGAATGCCATGCCATTGGGTTCATATAGTATGCTTTTGGGTATGGATTGGATGTACCTTCACAATACCAAAGTGGTTTGCTTCGACAAGGCCATTGAGTGTGTGGATGATAGTGGGGAAAAGAGAACTTTGTAGGGGAAGAAGAAGCCTACATCAGTGAGGATGATTATCACTATGCAGGCTAAGTGTAATTTCATAAAAGGTTGTGTGATGTTTGCAGTGCACACTTCTAGTGACAAAGGTAAGGAAGTTGGTGATGTAGATGTTTTGAGCAGATACCCAGTTCTACAACAGTTTCATGATGTATTTCCTGAGGACATTATAGAGTTGCCACCTCACAGGGAGGTAGAATTTTCTATTGAGTTGGTGCCAGGAGCAGCTCCGGCATCAAATGCACCTTATCGGATGAGCACACCTAAGTTGGTAGAGTTGAAGTTGCAGTTAAAGGAGATGCTTGACAAGGGATACATTAGTCCAATTGTATTGCCTTGGGGTGCACTAGTGTTGTTCGTAAATAAGAAAGATGGTACTCTCATATTGTGCATTAATTACAGTCAATTGAATAAGGCAACGATCAAGAATGGGTACCCATTGCTAAGGATCAATGATTTGGTTGATTAGTTGAAGGGAGAAGCAATGTTCTCTAAGTTCAACTTGATATCGGGATACCATCAAGTATGCATCAAGGAAGATGATATCTTCAAGACTGCGTTTAGGTGCAGTATGGGCATTATGAGTTTGTTGTAGTTCCATTTGGTTTGAGTAATGCTCCATCTACATTTATGTGTTTGATGAATAGTGTATCACATCCATATTTGGACAAGTTTGTTATTGTATTCATTGATGACATACGGGTATATTCTAAAAATGAGGAAGAACATGATGAGCATTTAACAACAGTGTTGAGATTACTAAGAGAGCATCAGTTGTATGCTAAGCTTAGCAAGTGCAACTTCTTTAAGAAAAAGGTGCATTACTTGGGACATGTTGTTTCCAAGGAAGGCATAACAGTAGATCCAGAAAAGATAAGGGCCATCATGGAGTGGGAAACCCCTAAGAATGTGGTTGAGGTGAGATCATTCATTGGATTTGAAGGTTACTACAAGAGGTTCATCATGAAATTCTCATGCATTGCATAACTTATCACATCATTGCAGAGGAAAGGTAAGAAGTTCGAATGGAAAGAATAATGTGCAACTAGTTTTGAGCAGCTCAAGCAGTTGCTCACACATGCACCAGTGCTAAATATTGCGAATCCGGACAAGTAGTTTGTAGTGTGTATAGATGCTTGCAAGAGAGGACTTGGTGGAGTTCTCATGCAAGAAGGACATGTAGTGTGCTATGAGTCACAGAAACTGAATGAGCATGAGTAGAACTATCTGATGCATGACCTTGGGCTAGCAACGATGATACATGCATTGAAGATGTGGAGGCACTATCTTCTTGGCAGGAGGTTTGTATTGATGAGCGATCACGGTGGGTTGAGGTATTTGTTTGACTAGCTGAATCTAAACGCTAGGCAAGCTAGATCGTTGGCCCCCTTAGTGAGCTCGACTTCGAGATCAGATACATCAAAGAAAAGGAGAACTGAGTTGTAGGTGCTATTAAAAAGAAGGTACAGGTAAATCATATAGCAACTATGAGCTCTTATGGGACAGAGTTACAAGACAGGATCTTGCAGGCAGGATAGTGGGATGACAAGTACATGGATATCATGCACAGGTTACATTAGATTATAGGTACAGGAGAGGGTACAAGTATAGGAGATCTAGATGCAGACTATTGTCTCATGACAAATGGTTTGGGGAGATTCAGGGACATGATCTATGTACCAAATTGCAGTGAGCTCAAGAATATTATCTCGAGGGAGTTTCACATCAAGCCATATTCAAGTTACCCAGGATATCGGAAGACATTGACGGCGGTGAAGAAGTTCTACTATTGGCTAAATTTGAAAAAGGAATTGGTAGAGTTCGTGGTTAGATGTTTAGATTATCAGCAGGTAAAGGCAGAATGTAAACATCCAGGTGGTCTACTAAAACCTATAGCAATTTTAGAATGGAAATGGGATGCCATTTCCATGGATTTCATTATAGGTTTTCTGAGGACAATGAGAAAACATGATTCTATTATGGTTGTGGTTGACAAGTTGAGCAAGGTATCTCACTTCATTCTAGTGAAGACTACATATTCAGTTAGTGAGATAGCACAAGTTTGAATGAGAGAGATAATGAGATTACATGGTGTTCTGAAGAAGATTGTGTTGGACAAGGATGGAAAGTTCACTTCTAAGTTCTGGAAGGAGCTATTTTTAGGTTTGGATACAAAGTTGGCCTTCAGTACAAGTTATCATCCATAGACAGATGGATAGACAAAGAGGGTCAACATGATCTTGGAGGATATGTTGAGGATGTATGTAATGCACCAACAAAGGAGATGGGAGTAGTATATTCTAGTGGTTGAGTTCGCATACAACAATGGTTATCATCAGTCATTGAGGATGAGTTATTTCAAGGCATTGCATGGGTAGAGTTGTAATACTCCCATCAACTGGAGTGATCCAATGAACAAGGTACTTATTGGACCAGATATGTTGGCAGAAATGGAACAAGAAATGTAGGTTATAAAGAAGAATCTAAAGGCAACATAGGATGGACAGAAGAGTTATGTGGACCAGGACGGGTATTCAAGGATTTTCAAGTTGGGGAGCATGTGTATTTGTGCATCAAGCCCAAAAATATCTCTTTGCGGATTGGATCATGTGCCGAGTTGGCACCACAATATTGTGAGCCTTTTGAGATCCTTGAGAAGATTGGACTAGTGGCCTATCGACTTGCATTGCCTCCAACATTGAAAGTCCATGATGTTTTCCATATTTCATTACTTAAAAGGTATATAAAGGATGTTGATCATGTTATTGATTGGTCTGTATTGTAGGTGGAGAAAGAAGGAGAGTTCCAACTGGAGCCTCAATGCATATTGCAACAGAAGCATCTCATGCTTAGGAACAGAGCCATAGAGCAAGTTAAAGTGCATTGGAAGCACTTTGGGATTGAAGAATTTACATGGGAGATAACAGATCAGATGCGGACCCTATATCCTTCATTGTTTTCCAGTTGAGGCAAAGTAATTTTGGTTGAAGTTTGGTATATATTTGGCATATGTATATGTGTATATGGATGTAAATACCTCCATGAGCTAAGTTATAAAGCTCCAATAAGTGATATGGTTGTTATCTTGTCATGTTGTCATGATGTTTTGCTTTTGAGCAGGTCTTTTGTTATAAATAATGCGATGAGCTAATTTATAAAGCTCCATGGGCAGTATGCTTGCTTTTTAGCTGTTTTGCTGAGGTCTTGGCATGGTTTAACACTGTAGACGATGTTCCCCAAGGGGGAGGGTTCTGTAACAGAGTTAGTGAAAAGTTCATGTAATAAAATTTAATAAAGGCAAAATAAGACCACGGTTAAGGGACACGTATTCGAAGCTGAATGTTGGGCAAAGATATACTAGTGGGCATCACTGGATGTATTTTTGGCTAAGGAAAATGGCAAAGGCATTAAAAGGAAAAAAATGCATTTTGGCACATTTATTTATGAAAATAAAGGAAATTAGGAGAAAAGTAATGTGAAAGGTCATAGGTTGCATGTGAGGAGGAAATTGAAGGAGAATAATGGAAAATGAAGAAAATAGAGGCCTCATTAATAAAAATTCTTATGAGGATCAGTTGGTAACCTTTTGTTAGTTCAAGTTTTGGATCTCTCTCATTATTCTCTCTCGCTCTCTCACGCTTGGTCACTTAGAGTTTTCTTGGATCACTCTAGCTTTGTGTCAGGGAAGGAAAAGCAAACAAAGAGAAAGGAAGGAAAACAACGATCAAGGAGGGAAGAGCAAGATCAACAGTTTCAGCAAGAATACTTGCAAGTAACATATTGCATGTGTGATTTCCTAGCTGGGTTTGACATGCATGACTTTGCTTATTGGTATATGGTTCTCAATGAAATCTTGGCATCAATGCGATCTACAGGTCTAGGATACAAGACAGAGCATGAATGACTAAAAAATCTTATGAGACATGACAAGAAGGATCACAACCTTTTCCCTTGCACTGTTATGACATCAATTAGGTCTTGCATCCATTATCCTTTCAGTTACAAGTAAATACATGAAATGACCATGTCAATAACCAACATTAAACCATGTAAATAATAGTGAGATAACAACCAATAAATCCACATATAAAGAAGTACAAAAGCAAGAGAACTTTTCTTTTATTAAATATAGGAAAATTCAACCAGGTTCGGGACTTTCATGTACCACTCGACTGTAGACATGGTTGAACCAAATATTTCTTTCAGCCAGTCGTCCCCGTGACATATTCCAAGCATGAATGTGGGATCTCATGGGTAAACCAATCCAAAAACAACCAAGGGAATCTAGAGGTTAAACCACCTCCACCCTCACCAAACTGCGATCACACCAAAACGGTGCTTCAATCGCAAAACTGAACCGAACTTGGAATGCCATCTGGAATCCATCACTATCCTTGAAGAATTTTCCATCTCCTTGCCTTTCAAGATTTACTGCAATCCACATGGATAACTAGACCCTAAAATGGGACACCAGTATCTCGGGCTTTACCGCAATCCACACCGGATCATTAGGCCTTAAACTGAGACTCCTCCCTCCAGCTTTACCATGTATCCTACCAAAATCGGTCAAGGGATTCCTAGGCCTTTGGGAATGAACCTTGAGACCAACTCAGACCCAGATTGTGAAATCCATCCGAGAATTCCAAAGCTCAAAACCAAGATCAACATCCCAACACACCATGGCATCCGGAAAAATGCAAGGCTAGGCTGAAAACCACTATTGTAACCCGACAAAACTATGCCACCAACAACAAGAGAACCATACACCAACATGCAAAGCCATGCATGTCAAAACCAACTAGGAAATCACACATGCAATATGTTACCTGCAAGTATTCCTGCTGAAGCTGCTTGATCTTGCTCTTCCTTGCTTGATCCTTGCTTTCCTTCCTTTCCTTTTGCTTTCTTTTCCTTCCTTGCTCCAAATCTAGAGTGCTCCAAGAAAATTCTAAGTGTCCAAGAGTGTGTGTGAGAGAGAGAGAGAATAATGAGAGATCTCCAAAACTGAACTAACCAAACTTACACTGACCAAGCTTACCAATTGATCCTCAGAAGCCTTTTTTTATCAATGAGGCCTCTATTTTCTTTAGTTTTTATTATTTTCCTTCATTTTCCTCCTCACATGAAACCTGTGACCTTTCACCTTCCTTTTCTCCTAATTTCCTTTATTTTCACAAATAAATGTACCAAAATTTCCTTTTTACCTCTTTAATTCCTTTGCCATTGCATTTGCCAATTTCCTTTAGCCATAAACACATCTAGTGATTCCCACTAGGATATCTTTGCTCAAATTCAACTTTGAATAAGTGTCCCTTAACCGTAGTATTATTTTGTCTTTATTAATATTTATTACATGGAATTTTCACGAGGGTTGTTACAAACATCTTCACCTTAAAGCTTAACATATATCATTTGTGACGGAGCAATTCATGTAACATCACCCGACCCCTAAGGTTACCATTAGAGGAATGGGGTATATATATATATATATATATTGTTAATTATGAGTTAATGGTTCCATATTTACATACACACACACACACATTTGCTATGCCTGCCAAAATTCAACAACTTCCACTTTTCTGCATTAGCCAGTGGCTTCCAGGCGGGTCCTACTAGACACATCACTCCGCTTACCCTATCCTGGTGGTTGCAATTATCCTGGCACCTCATATCTTATGGTGACACTTTATTCCACCAGGAACACATTGTCGAGTTGACTTGGTTGTGGGTCCTTCCTCCACCAATAAGAGCTCTATTCAGTTTGCATGTATGAACATGCAGTTGACCCACGTCACCACATTTGGCCCCTTCTAGTGCGCAACTGAAAGCACCGCTTTTACTTCCTATCACGTTTCACTTACTGGGCTTATGTGGATGCTAGGGGTGTATGGCCTCTTCCTCATTGGTCTGTCCACCGCAACCACTTCGACACCATCCTGTTTTCCTTCATCCCCGTGCTTGCAAATTGCCTACCCTATTAATCTATTTTGGGTCATGGCGTCAAGCTGACATGGCTGGTGGGACCCTTCTCCACCAATAGGATGGTGTATATCGTTGTGTGAAGTGACTTACATCATCCCGCTATCTTACCTCTCGATGCTTTACATTTGACTCCCGCTTTAAGCTTTTGTGTGAACTTCGTCAGGCTGAATCGACAAGTGGCTAGTCCTCGATGCAATAGCACCACAACAATGGCACAAGCTTGGTTGTGTATCCCTTTTATATCATCCCTCCAGGATTTTCCCAACATTTTCACTTTGCGCCTTCTCTTCATGTGTTCGGGCTAGGTGTTCAGGCCTACCATTCTAGCCAAGAGCAATTGTAGAAATTCTTGCTATAGATCAACAGATTATGCAATATACTAAAGCAAAATACAAGATCTACTTCTACAACAAACTTTGCAGAATCTTAATCGAATTGAGCAAGATCAATGAGAACACATATAACTGAGAATGAGAAATCATTCACACATAACACAAAAGAAATAACCCGGGGAAAGCCTCAGCCTAAAACCCCAATCTCTGTATTATCATACAAGTGGAAATATGTTCGAGTTACAAAAAGAATCAGCTCACAAGCTATCCTGCTCTCTTTGCAATCAAATAATACAACTCACAGACTGAGTAGACATAAGATAT
Organism: Pinus tabuliformis; assembly: GCA_031772625.1. NCBI lineage: Eukaryota > Viridiplantae > Streptophyta > Pinopsida > Pinales > Pinaceae > Pinus > Pinus tabuliformis. The sequence continues at coordinate 1,510,454,795 of CM062819.1, read as the reverse complement.
GCCTTCCATCAGCCCTCCAAGCCTCCTATTTCCTTGCGCAGTTTTTCTTGGGGTCCAGTGATGCCACCTATGTGAATTGGCCTCATCACACCCTCTAAACTGAAGAAGTAACTGCGCAATCTCCAAGGAATGAATTCCTTCTGCATGAAAGAGATATTCACAATCGAATATTCCTGCAACTGATAGTACACTGACCCTCCATCTGATCTCAACTGGGTATCTGTCTGAACTGACATGCATGAGTTATTTATGAGAGAATATCTAGTTATCTAAAGTGCAGCAGTTACATGCATGCATGCATTAACTAACTGATCTCACAATTAATTCAACAAACTGTTTGAATTAATCTAACTGGACTTGACTTAGTTAACTGAGCCAACTAATTACAACTCAATATTACAACTCATCCTTATCTCTTTAACTGATGGATAAATTCCTCAATCAATGGAGAAACTGTTGCATGTCCTCACATAGACTTCATGTTTTATTTTCTACAACTAATTAACTCAAGATGAATTAATTAATTATTTTACAAACAACTGCTAAGATCAAATTCGAATTTTACTTCTCTATTTTAGTTCAGGGACTAACTAAAATAGGAAGGTATCCTGAAATGCTATTTATAGCAGTACTAAAATTAGCACTTCTATATTTAGCATTTCTTGTTGCTATTTTCAATACTCCCTCTCAACAAGAAAGGGATTATCAGTAACCCCAATCCTGTCTCTGTGGAACTCGAACTTGCATTTTGACAATGCCTTCGTCAAAATATCTGCATCCTGTTCCTCGGTTGAAACATACAGCAACAATATGATCCTCTTGACCACATAGTCTTGAAGATGGTGATATTGGATATCAATGTTCTTGGACCTGTCATGAAAAACTAGATTCCTAGAGAGTTTGATACAACTCTGATTATCACAATAGATCACGATTGGATCTATCCTCTCACCAAACAATCCCACTAGAATCTTCTACATCCAAATGGCCTCACATGCAGCCTGACTAGCAGCCATGTACTCATCCTCTGCTGAGCTAAGTGCAACTGACAACTTTTTCTTGCTGTGCCAGGAAACTGCAGCTGAACCAAGGTTGAAGATTCCTCCAGAAGTGCTCTTTCGGTCTGATGGACTCCCTGCCCAATCTACATCTGTGAGTCCCTGAAGCTTCACTCCCTTTGTTTGTCTGTACCACAAACCAAAATGAGATGTGCCTCTGAGGTATCTCAGCACATGCTTCACTACCTTCCAAAACAACTTGGTAGGCTGAACCATAGCTTGACTCAGCTGGTTCACCACAAAGCATAAGTCAGGTCGTGTGTTCACTAGATACATAAGTGAACCCACCAGCTACTGATAAACAATAGCATCTACTACCTCACCTAAAGTAGCATCCTCCTTCCTCCAGTTCCCAGCTAGAGGAGTCTGCATGGGCTTGCACTTCTCCATGTGAAAGCGCCTAAGTATCTCATTGGCACACTTGCCTTGAGACACAAATACTTCACCATCTTTTTGCCACATCTCCATGCATAGAAATTAGTGCATAAGACCCATGTCTTTCATTTCAAACTCTCTTGCAAGGTCCTCCTTGCAAGATTGTATCAGCTAATCATCACCTATCAAAATCAGATCATCAACATAAATAACAATGATCCATGGTTTACCTTCTACCATGATGTGGTAAAGGTTCGCATCTGCTTCACTCTTGGTGAAGCCCAACCCAGTGAAATAGCTGTCGATCCTGGTGTACCAAGCACGGGGTGATTGCTTCAGCCCATACAAAGTCCTCTTGAGTCGACACATATGCGACTCGCGATCAAAGGTCTCGAAACCCTCTGGCTGCTCAATGTACACTTCCTCCTCAATCTTCGCATTACGGAATGCTGTCTTCACATCCGTCTGATGGATCTTACAACCCATCTAAGCTGATAGTGCCAACATTGATCTGATAGATGAGTACCTTGCTACAGGAGCAAAGGTCTCATCGTAGTCGATCCCCTCGACCTGTGAGAAACCTCGGGCAACAAACCTTGCCTTATGTTTCTCAATACTGCCACCAACTACCTGCTTTACCTTGTAAATCCATTTGGAACTCACCACTGACTTACCCTGAGGTCTTAGGACAACATCCCACACACTGTTCCGAATGATAGAGTCGTACTCCTCTACCATTGCATCAACTCAGACTGGTTGTTGCACTGCCTCCTCGAATGAAGAAGGTTTGGTATCTACACACTCCACAACTAGGCCATGTACCTAATGTATCACTCGGGCGACCTCCTCTGTCTGCACTGAGAAGATGGTTGTCCCACATTATCCCGTGCATCCAGCATCAACCTGTCAGCTTCCCTTGAGCATTTCCGCCCATCTCTAGAAGTCTCAACATGAATGGATGTCTCCACTCCTGGATCCTCTGCATGCGGCTACTCCGAATCAATTTGAGGCTCCTCCTCATTAGGAACTAAAAGTTCCTCCTCTGCATGCAACTTGAGCTCCCTCTCAAGTGATAATTGCATGGCTTTCTACTCGTCGAACTTCAGATCCCCGCGTACCATTGTCCTTTGATTGGTAGGCAGGTACACCTGATAGTTGTGGGGTGTATCCGTGTACCCCACAAGTATTCCCAACTCAGCTGTTAGATCCAGCTTCTTCCGGGCATCTTTGGTCACATGACAGTAAACTGATGATCCAAAGATTCGGAAGTGACTCAAATCTGGTCGCTTCTCGGAAAAGGCCTCCATAGGTGTCTTCATTGCCAGTATATGGTGCAGGCTTCTATTATGCAATTATACTATTATAATGCATGCCTCAGCCCACAAATGCAGTGGTAGGCTTTGGTCATGCAACATCACTCGAGATGCTCCCATAATCGATCTGTTCTTCCTTTCGGCCACCCCATTCTGCTGTGGGTTATGGGGTGTCGTCAATTCCCGTTTAATTCCTTCTGCAGTGCAGAAGTCTTTAAACTGTTGGGAGACATACTCTCCACCATTGTCACTATGCAAGGCTTTTATTTTCTTTCCAGATTCTTTCTCTGCCAAGGCTTTAAACTCACAAAACCTCAAGAAGGTCTGATCCTTCTTTTGCATAAAGTAGATCCAACATCTACGAGAAAAATCATCAATAAAAATAATATAGTACCTTTGTTTAGCAGTGGAGGCTATAGGAAAAGGTCCAAAAACATCTGAGTGAACTCGCTCCATGATTGCTCCAGCTCTACTGTCCCAATTCAGAAAGGAAGATTTTGCATACTTACCCAAGGTACAACCTTTGCATGTATTCGTCTACTCCAATTTTCCCTTGGGTAGTCTGGTAGAAATTTGCTACATGATCTTCAGGGCTCCATGGTGCAAGTGACCCAGTCTTCTATGCCATAGCTTGCCAACATCTTGGCTCTGCACCATCTCAACTTTGGAACTCAATGCAGCACAGTCGTCGACCTCCAGCTTGTAGAGATTCTTTACTCGATTCCCGATTCACTTGGTCTGTCCAGTACCAATATGCCTCAGGAATACCTTTCCTTTACTAAAGACTACATCATAACCTTTATCTTCTAGCATAGCAACAGACACAATATTCTTCTTCAGACCTGGTACATACTTTACATCAGTCAGGGTGAGAGGAGCTCCATGCTCCCTCCAAAACACAACCATACCTTCACCTAAAACACGGTACTTTCCATCATCACCCATCTCGATCCACATCTGGAGATCCTTCTCCTCCAAGGTACTGAAAAGATTCTTGTCACCTGACATGTGGAATGAAGCTCCACTATCTAGGTACCACCCACATCCCACCATGGATGAAACCATGCATGCGATAAGAGAGAAATCTAGCTCAAACTGTGAGGCCAATGCCTCACCATCAGATCCCTTCGAGGATCCCTTCTTGGATTTCTTCTATGGACAATTCGTAGCATAATGGCCCACTTCAGGACAATGAAAGCATCGCACTTTCGATTTGTCAGACTTCTTCCCACCATGGGAAGAACTGGATTTGGGATGGGACGCCTTCCCTTTCCCTTTCCCCGCCTTACTCACTAAGTGATGCAGGAGCATCCAACACCCTTAGACAAAGGGAGGAATCCAAAGCAGAGAGAAGAGGAATACGTGGACCAGGGGAGGAAAATAGGGAAAAATCTATTTTAAAACAGATTTAAAGATGGAATGGATAAGTCTCAAAGTCTTTTTAATGTAATATACCATGTGTTATATGCATGCATGTAATGAGAGCTTAAGGGATTTTTGTTAGAGGGTTGATCGGATCCTTCCGTGATCCGATCCAAAAATGCTTCCTCATATATATGTGATTGAACCTACGTGTTCAAAAGTAGTAGAGACAGAGGGAGATAGATACAATGTAGTCAATAGGAGAACTGCTGCTAAGGCTGAAATGCCTTTAGATTGTAATCATGCTGCGTTAATAGAATATATATGTGTTTATGTCGAACTATGCGCTGTATGTATTTCATATATGTGTGTGTGTTAATGGCTTGGAAGCTAGCATTTTATATGTGTGTGCGAATGGTTTAATCCCAATTGTGAAGTGTTTGATCGACCATCGATCACAGTAGGATCGATGGCGATCCAATGGAACATTGTTATATGTTATGTCGTGTGTTGGTAGAGTGTGGTAGAAGGAAGCCTGAGAAAGGCTTAAATCCATCGAAGGTGAGCGAATTCCTATTTACACTAAGAAACGGCGTAAACATAGTCAGATCCGAGAGTCTAGACTTAAAAGATTATAGGACACTGTCTATACCCTGATTTGTTCTGGAAGGCTGATCGAAAATCAGCGAGTCAAAGTACCAGAGGAATCAGGATGGTGGATACGCCGATGGCCGATAAGCGATATCACCGATAGGTCTATCAACGATCAGGGGTTGTGGTAATCAACGAACGAAGCTCTGTTTGATCAGAGGTGTCGACATCAGAATGGCATTGCAGAATGGCGAGAAGGAGTGGACCCGCCAATAATATGAATGCGGCTTTATTATTATTTGAAGTCCGGCATGTATGCTTGGAGTGGGGTTTCTTTGTAAATTTCATGTTTATGTGTTTTCTGATAGTTGTGAGGCCATGGGGATTTAATGCTCGAACTTATGTTTGAAAGACCCAACAAAATGGTGGCTCCAATTCTAGCATAAGTCCACGGTATAAAGGCTTAAAACCTAAAGCACTTCCGAAAGGCTTGGTGGGCCATAACCCACAGGCCTCAAGATTAATTTGTTAAGGAAAAGGAATTTTGATTAACCCCTTAAATCTCATGTCCATCATTTGGTATCAGAGCAGGGAAAGTTTCCTACGAGAAGGAAGAAGAAGATTCTTCATGCAAGAGAAGGGAAAGGATTCTAGAGAGAAAGAAGAGAAGTAGGAGGTACAGTTGATAAAGCTGGAGAGCTATGGTCTTACTGTCGCGTAGAGAATGACAGCCAAAGGTGAGAAGATTGTAGCAAACCTAGAGCATGGAGTGCTCATATGGTTCTAGAGGAGAGAACCTGAAGGATGCCAAAAGACCAAGTGAGGAGGGCTTGGTGAGGTATCATGTAGTAGAAGGAGACTGTTACTACAGAGGTTTGGTTGTAGCTCACAGAAGACCATGAAGGCAGTTCCATTGAAGAAATACAATGGGTAGAATTGTGAAGAACAAGGAGAAGCATATGACCAGGAGGTCATAAATTTTTGTGCCTTGGGAGTCTGATGCAGGAGCATCCAACACCCTTAGACAAAGGGAGGAATCCAAAGCGGAGTGAAGAGGAAGACGTGGACCAGGGGAGAAAAATAGGGAAAAATCTATTATAAAACATATTTAAAGATGGAATGGATAAGTCTCAAATACTTTTTAATGTAATTTTCCATGTGTTATATGCATGCATGTAATGAGAGCTTTAAGGGATTTTTGTTAGAGGGTTGAGCAGATCCTTCCGTGATCTGATCCAACAATGCTTCCTTATATATATGTTATTGAACCTGCGTGTTCAAAAGTAGTAGAGACAGAGGGATATAGATACAATGTAGTCAATAGGAGAACTGCTGCTAAGGTTGAAATGCCTTAGGATTGTAATCGTGCTGTGTTAATAGAATATATATGTGTTTATGTTGAACTATGCACTGTATGTATTTCATATATATGTGTGTGTTAATGGCTTCGAAGCCAGTGTTTCATATGTGTGCGTGAATGGTTTAATCCCAATCGTGAAGTGTTTGATCGACCATTGATCACAGTAGAATCGATGGCGATCCAATGGAACATTGTTATATGTTATGTTGTGTATTGGCGGAGTGTGGCAGAAGGAAGCCTGAGAAAGGCGTAAATCCATCGAAGGCAAGCGAATTCTTGTTTACACTAAGAAATGGCGTAAACACAGTCGGATCTGAGAGTCCAGACTTAAAAGATTATAGAACATGGTCTATACCCTGATCAATTCCAGAAGGTTGATCGCAGATTGACGAATCAAAGGATGAGAGGAATTGAGATGGTGGATACGCCAATGGCCGATAAGCGATATCGCTGATAGGTCTATCGATGATTGGGGGTTGTGGTAATCGATGATCGGAGCTCTATTTGATCGGAGGTGTCGGCATCGAAACAATGCTGTGGAATGGCACGAAGGAGCGGACCCGCCAATAGTATGAACGCGGTTTTATTATTTGAAGTCCGGCATGTATGCTTGGAGCAGGGTTTCTTAGTAAATCCCATGTTTCTGTGCTTTCCGATAGTTGTGTGGACGTGGGGATTTAAGGCTCAAACTCATGTTTGAAAGACTCGATAAAGTGGTGGCTCCGATTCTAGCATAAGTCCACGGTATAAAGGCTTAAAGACTAAAGCACTTCCAAAAGGCTTGGTGGGCCATAACCCACAAGCCTGAAGATTGATTTGTTAAGGAAAAGGGATTTTGATTAACCCTGAAAATCTCATGTCCATCACTAAGGCTAGATTTTCCTCATCATCTTGCTTCGATGAGGATCCATCTCAGGTGCTTCTTCTTATTTCCTCCTGCATTAGATTCGATCAAAGTCATTCCCAATCTGTCTTCCATTAACTGAGTCTTGGTAGCTATGCCAGCTCTTAGGAAGACTGAGGAGTGGAAGACTCACCATGTCATCATCAGCGGTCATGATCCCTACACTTCCAAGCTCATCCCTGCAGGTGGTGAGCTTGTTCAGATATGTAGAGATCGTGTCACCCTTTTCACACTTGATTTTCCGAAGCTTGTCTTTTAGCACCAGCTTCCTCTGATCGCTACTGTTCTAATATAGATCTTTCAATGTTTTCCACATCGAAAACGGTGTCTCCTTCCCATGGAGGCTCAAGAGAATCTCGTCTTGAACTCCCTCCAGGAGGATTCTCCTTGCTCTAGCCACACATTTCTTCCATTCCGCCAATTCTATAGCATCAATCGACTTGGGGACTTCTTGATAAATGAAGTCCTTTAGACCATTATCCTCTAATACTGCTTCCATGCGATCCTTCCAGGTTATATAATTTGAGCTGCCATCAAGGGCATACTCGAGTCTTAAATCGTTGAACACCATTGGTGAAATTGAGATGTGATAAGAACTCGATTTTATATTCAGGAACCTCAAACTTCAAACTTCTCCCTTCTTGTATACCGTTCTTCGCTTTGATCACCTTTGCTCTGATACCATGTAGAAATTCTCATTTAGATCAACAAATTATGCAATATACTAAAGCACAATACAAGATCTACTTCTACAACAAACTTTGTGGAAGCTTAATCGAATTGAGAAAGATCAATGAGAACACATATAACTGAGAACGATAAATAAATCACACATAACACAGAAGAAATAACCCGGGGAAATCCTCAACCTAAAATCCCAATCTATGTATTATCATAAAAGTGGAAATATGTTCGATTTACAAAAAGAATAAGCTCACAAGCTATCTTGCTCTCTCTACAATCAAACAATACAACTCACAGAATGAGTAGACACAAGGTATGCCTTCCCTCAGCCCTCTAAGCCTCCCATTTCCTTGCACAATTTTTCTTGGGGTCCAGTGATGCCACCTGTGTGAATTGGCCTCATCACACTCACTAAACTGAAGAAGTAACTGCACAATCTCCAAGGAATGAATTCCTTTTGCATTCAAGAGATATTCACAATGGAATATTCCTGCAACTGATAGTACATTTTCCCTCCATCTGATCTCAACTGGGTCTTTGTCTGAACTGACATGCATGAGTTATTTATGAGAGAATATTAAGATATATGAAGTGCAAAAGTTGCATGCATGCATGCATTGACTAACTGAACTCACAATTAATTCAACAAACTGTTTGAATTAATCTAACTGGACTTGACTCAGTTAACTGAGCCAATTTATTGCAACTCAATATTACAACTCACCCTTATCTCTTTAACTGATGGATAAATTCCTCAATTAATGGAGAAACTGTTGCATGTCCTCACATAGACTTCATGTTTGAATTTCTACAATTAATTAACTCAAGATGAATTAATTAATTATTTTAAAAACAGCTGCTAAGATCAAATTCGAATTTTACTTCTCTATTTTAGTTCAGGGACTAACTAAAATAGGAAGGTATCCCGAAATGCTATTTATAACAGTACTAAATTTAGTACTTCTATATTTAGCATTCCTTGTTGCTATTTTCAACAACAATCCTATTGGGTGCACATCATATTTCCACATCATCCCACTTCTTTTCACCTGACTTTTCTTTGCTCGTGCCCTTAGAAATGTTCTAGGGTAAGACCTCTAGGTTCTATATAAAGGCCACGCCAACATGGTGGGACACGTAGTGGAACCACCACTTGATCCAGCTCCCTTCCATCTACGCCTTATGTGAGTGCTCTAAGGAAACCTAACAGGATGGCCTGTTAGGTAGGTCCATCCAAACCAATAACATAATAGTTAGGTTTGTGTGGTTTCCAGCATGTCCTGCTTGTCACTATCTCAAACTAGTACAAATGGGGCCAAAATCCAACAGTTACTAGTTAGATATGCGATTTATTGTCATCAACCATTCGACACGTTGGTGCTTATCAAATCGTCACTGGAATTGTGTCGAATAGTCGACAATTTAGTTACCATTGGATATGTGATGGTAAGGATGCCGATTATTTATTGCATAAAAAGGTTGAAATGGTCATTAAAAAACCAATGTTTATAAGTCAATTTGTCGACACATAACATCGTTTGATATTTGATGGCACAAACCAACGTTCAGGCGTTGGGTAATTGACAACATAAGTGAATTGTGCAATAGAAGTGTTGTCGCTTTGATACTTTTAGGCTGATGGTTAAGTGTTGGATATTCAACAAATAGGTCGTTTTGTTTGATGGAACAAATCGACATTCAGGCGTTGGGTAATCGACGACATAAGTAGATTGTGTAACAGAAGTGTTGTCACTTGGACACTTTCAAGTCGACGGTGAAGCGTTGCGTATGCGACGGATAAGAGTTTTGTTTGATGGGTGTGTTGAGGTACCGACGCTTCTGTCCATTGATTCGGTCGTCAAGTATCCGACGCGTACTCCGATCGGAAGTCATCGAATATTCGACGACTGGCCTCGACCGTCAAATAATCGATGGATATATGTGTTTAAAAAAATACATAGTACACAAACCCGATCTTGGCCTTCCTGTGGGTTAGGACTATCCTCTTTCTACTCAACCACTGAAAGCAAGGATCAGGCTCAAATCCCCAATTAAGGGTTTGGGGAGGGGAGATAAGCTGTAGCAAGGCTCCTACAAAAACCCATAGTAGGTGATAGATTTGGGAAGCCATCCTAAATAAGTGGTGAGCCTAATGTGTTACCTTCCATTACATACAATTAGGGGAATGGAACTCTTGGGATACAGACTAATCACAAGAACATCAACACAAAACTGGTCATATTAAGTTTGCAAGAGAAATAAAGTTTGCCTTCTAATTTGGAAGGTCAATATTATAATAAATGACCAAATTAAAACACATTCCCAAGCTTCCTTGTAGATCCAAAAATATTTTTATAAGTTGGAATATGGAGCTATATATGATGTCATTTAAAATGCAATTGAAGAGCATGAAAAGTTGCTTTCATGTAGTTAGATTTTCAATTTCATGTAAATTTGAAGGTAAAATTACCTTAGAGTAAAATACATGCGCCGGTCTTAGTTTTGATCCAAATTGAGAAGTTCAACTTGAAAAAGGTGTAATTTGTGATTTGACACCTATTTATAACCTTATAAAGGCATTTGTAGATAAAACTTACGTGTTGTGCATAAAGGCTAAAAATTGCCTTATAAATCTTGAAAGGGCCAAATTGTTAAAATTGGCTATATGAAAATGCATGCCCAAAGTCAACTAAGCCTCCATAATTTGCGATTTAAGTTGTAAATTGATTATTAAAAATAATTAACTTTTTTATAAGATTAGGAGTGAATTTACACTCCAAAAAAGATGATTTCTATGCACAAAGATGACCTTTTAATGAATTAGAGGATAAAAATGAGAGAGAAAAATGCACACCTAGAATTTGTTCACATCCAAATTGATTGATTGAAGTTGGAGAGTGTAATTTATCTTTTCACCTATACTTTATGCCATGCATTTAGAGAAAAGTCCCTTTGATGTGCAAAAGGACCAAAGATTATCTTATAAAATGAAATGCCATTTTATATCTCATGCTTCTTATATTATAAGGTAACCTTTTAATGTGTCATGCTTATTATATTGCGGTAGAATGATAATGGAAAGGCACTATCCTTAGAGTAGGTAAATGACTAACAATATCTATATCTATTTAATGTGAATTTTATATTGTTTTTATAATTGAATTAATTTGTTTTTGTTGATATAAGTAATTATTTGCACTTGATGTTGACAATGTGGGAAACAATGATAAATTGTCTGAATCCTTCAACTTGATAGTGACAATAAAAAAGGCTTTGAGAAAGGAAAACATTGAACTTATTGCATTAGCTAACTATGAACAAAAAAAAAAACAAATAAAAGAAACATAAAGACCTTTGATGGAAGATATATAATGATATGAGGTAAGCACCATCTTTTAAAAAGATTATCTACCACATATATTGATTCACAAATTTTGGTTTGCTACTTTCATATGATTGAACAAAAAAAGTATTCTTTCTCTAATATTTTGCGTGATCTATGCATGAGCCTACTAGTAAGGTCAATGTTTGTAGTAGTGATGCACAAACACCACAACATCCTGGCATGAACAACATACCCACGAGGCTATTTTCCTCTTTACTTGTGGCTCATAATCCTATCACTCAAATCAAAACACCTTATGGGGCCCACAAAGCACCCTCCTAGTGCATGTCAAATGATGGACATGATGGTTGAAATTAGCCAATTAGTGATTTTACCAATTGGTTTCCTGGATTGACAAAAGTTACAAATAATGGAATAATGCCAATTACCTTTTTAGTGAATGAGAAAATGTTTTTATTAAGATACCAAAATCCTAAGTATTTATGAATTTCTTAATTATTTCATATTATTTAATTTAAATGTACATCTCTCTGATTATTTTAAATTAATGATCACATCGTTTATTAGGAAACAACACTTTTATACATAGATGAATGATAATACTTTGGATATATTTGGGCCCACCATATGTAAATGATGGAATTCTGAAAATGCTAATTTGAAAGAGGATATTATTGACTACAATGTCAACCGATTTGGTGAGTCCTTCAAGAAAAGTGTAGACACTTCATTAGTTGTTACATACTTGAAATATGTAAGGGATCAATATATGGTTCATTTACAAAAAACACTAGGTATGAGCATCCTCTTATGATTTCTAAGAGTGAGTGGAAGATTCTACAGGAGGATCTAAAGGAGAAAAAAATGAGAAAGAAGGAAGGATGTCACCTGGTTTAGGAAGGTATATGACATTTTGAATTTAATGTGTTGAATGTTCTTTAGTTTTACATAAGAATTGTAATATCTAATGTATTTGAAACTCTTTGTAGGCTCCCACACATGTCAAAAGAAACCAAGTAAAGACTCAAGAAGCTAGAGAAGCAAAAACTTGGTCATGCATGGAACTAAAAGCATGAATTGTAAGTATCAAATAATTAAACCACATCATTCCTATAATTATCCAACTTTTAGTTGATGTGTTCAATGTCTAAGTGGTATGTGTTTAAAAATATATATATATATATATATAATACACAGTACCTAAACCCGATCTTGGCCTTCATGTGGGTTAGGACTATCTGTTACATGTCTATTTGGGCACATCACTCCCGACGATCAGATCAGTGTAAACATGGTCTATCAAACCCTAATTCAGTTGCTACATGCCCTAGACATGCCACTTCATTGAGTGCTTTCATCCATAAAAGTTTCCTAGTTTGAAACCTTGCTGAAATGCCTCCTTGGGACACCAATGTAGCCTTGGTCAAGGGAAACTGCTCTACATAGTAGGTAGGCCCATTCAAACCTGTGCTGCATAGCACTTAGGCCCACTTAAGCTTGCGCTGGGCGAGGATGAGTGAAATTGGCATAGGATTCTGGGAATATTCCTTGATTCTAGAAGGAACCTAGCTCCTATCCTATCAAGATGAGCTTGACTTAGGATAGCCTTGGATCATATAATATTCTATCCTCTCATCCCTTTGAACATGGAAACTAATCATCCAATTATGGAAATCCATTCAATGCCATATTAATGACAAAACCAATTGCATTCAACTATAAATTGGCCTCCCATCATAGAGCCAAAGGAGCTTAGATATTATTGAGAAATACTGTTGGTTTAGAGACTTGAAATAATTGTCAAGTAATGTTATGCTGCTGGATTGATGTTGCTATTGTTGTGAGGAGGGTTTGGACTATGCTGGATGAGTGACACGAGATCAAACCACATTGGGTGCAACTTCTCCTTCTATTAATCAATAAAGTTGTTTGTTCCTTTTCCAATACTTTTGTCTATATCTATGATGAATGTATGTTCAAATGTTGTCGATTCCATTTGTTTACAATAAAGAGATAATATGCTTTGATTGTTGTCGTCTTGTGTTTATGTTGGCAGGTACTAATTGAGCGAATTTAGTTTGAGCGGAAGCAATGGGAGCAACTCAAAGGAGATCAAAGGAAGAGAAGGATCACAAGTAGGTTCCTTTATCTTATCTATTTATTGTAGGAAAAGGTTAAACATCTTTACTTCAGTTCTTCTAAGTGTAACTACCCACTTAGGGAAGATATACTTATTCGTAGGTATAAATTTCGTATAACACTATCCTCTTTCTACTCAACCAATGAAAGCAAGGATCAAACTCAAATCCTCAACTAAGGGTTCGGGGAGGGGAGATAAGTTGCAGTAAGGCTCCTCCACAAACCCATAGTAGGTGATATATTCAGGTAACCATCCTAAACAAGTGGCGAGCCTAATGTGTTTCCTTCCATTACATACAATTAGGTGAATGGAACTCTTGGGATACAGACGAATCATAAGAGCAACAACACATAACCGATCATATTATATATTATATTTTCTATAGTTCTTGATATATTATCTATAGTTCTTTATATCCTATGGATATTGTCTTTCTTGAATCCTTAGTAGCACATATTCAATCAGTTACATAGTACGCTTCACACATAGTGAGGTGGAGTCAATCCTTATACACTCACTGCGACACTTGATCACTTATTCGGTCAGTTGCAGACAACAAATCATATAGCCCACACAGAAACAACACTCTCCACTTCACTTGTAACCCACATTGTGCACAACATAGCTTTCATTCATAATCTTCACACAACTTAGACATCGAACACACTAAACACTCTCAAGGCCATCATCAATGCCATAAATCTACATCTAATGCACAATTTTCTAGCTCTTACTATCTACTCATACTTTTCTTCATATCGTTGATCACCCATAGTTGAAGCTAGAGGATATTGTGGCTTATGGAGTTACGGTTATCAAAAACAATCAAAAGAGTGAGTATCTTGTGTGAAAGAAAGATACTCTAGAACAGGAGAATGTGTAACAACTCTTTTTCCATAAAAACCCATGTATATAAACCTAGTTATGCAAATTGTTTATTTGTCAAAATAAATTTATCATTGTTGGCTTCTTGGGGCCTAACCCAAGTTCGGAGTTAATTATCCAAACAAATCCCTGTACTACTGGCCCTTTCAGCAACAGTCCACGGAGCGCGAACTAAGGTCTCACCCAAAGTAGTATGGGGGGGTGCTAGAACTAGGTTTTTGCACCCTTGAGATGTTTGAGGGTTTGATTCGGTCCAATGTTAGTCCCTTTGTGCAGGTTACTTTGCGCACTTCCTTGGCTTTCGTGCCCTGATATATTCGCCTTTGTGTAGCCATAACGAGGGGCCGTGGGGCTTCCGCACTGCTAGAGTATCACTCTGCACTATATCCCTAAGTCACCCCCGAGATCTTATATTCTTACACCAACTAGGTATCTTCATGTAAATGGATGCCTTATGTCCTATTTACTTATACAACACATTCATATGAGTTTGTGCAACAAATAAACCGTAAACTTGTAATTCATACCCAATAATACAAAAAACAGGAAAAGATACACAAAAATATGGTAAAACTTCTCTTTATTAATGCTTCCAACGGTTACAGACTCGACCTGCCCTGCGCACTCAGATGCAGGGGTCCGCGCACTCAGTTGCAGACTACTAGGCCTCTGCGCACTCAGCTGCAGAACCTTCTCCTACTCTACGACCCAAAGACACAACTTACACTTCGACTCAATCAATTCCTTAGACTCATCTTGCTTTTTTCCCATTAACTATTCTTTACACTTAGAGCCTCGCTCTATTTATACAATCCCATGGTCCATGGACCATGGTTAGATCTTTCAAACCGAAATTACATTACAAAAACAAGGGCGAACAACCCTATGACTCTATTATGACTTCGCGCTTCGTGCCCACAATTCACAGAGTCATTACAATGGACTTATTCAAAACTTGATCTTTAAGCCCCAAAACATGCATGGGGGGGATTCCACGCCCAACAGGCCCCCAACACAAACATCGTGACTCGCCCTTGAGTCACTCTGTCAGTGTAGAGATCTTCACGCAGAGTCCTTCCAACTCTGCTCGAACAACTGCAAGGTCGGTAACACAGTGAGTGGCTGCCTGTTGAATCTCCTGTACACGTTGTTCCGAGACCGCGGTGTTGGAACTGCTTCCCTGGATCTGTTCCTGCGTCCCCTGCATTTGCGCGAGCTTGCCTTCAATTATTGCTGTAATGATGAAGGCCTCATCGATCCAAGGCTGAACGCACGCCTTCAAGATTGCTTCTCGGTGTCGTGCGACATCCACTTGTTCTTTCAGCACTTTGTCCTGTTGCATTTGCATGAGCCTCTTAGTGAGGTCCACTGTCTGCACGGTCCCTATGACGTTGTCGTACTACTGCTGGAGCTCATGTGCCTCTGTCTCTAAGCATTGGATGTTAGGGTCCTCCTACAGATTAGTGAGGAGCTTGAATGATTCCTCCAACATTCTGGTGCAGTTCCTTACTGCACTGTTGATCTCTTCCATCCCTGATGTAATAGTGCTAGCGCGTTGTTCTCTGACTTCTACAGGGGGGATGGTTGTGCCTTCAACCGCATCTCTACTACCTGAAGGTTCAGCTCCAGCTGAACCTTGGCCATTTCTTCTTGCACCTCGCACACCCTTGCTGCCAGTCTGTGGATGCACACCTCTGCTGGTGCATCTGCTGGGATGGCCAGCTTAGGGACCATCTGGCAGGCTTCTTCAAGTACCTATACCATCTGCCTATTCTATGACACAACCTCGTCACGCTGCAAACTCAACTACTCCATGTTGATCTTTTTCTCGCTCAACACTTGCAATGCGCGACTCTACTAGCTCGCAGTTCTGCAGTAATCCCATCTTGCAGAACATAAAGCGTCTCCTGCAGGAGCGCAACCATGTTGATCCCTATCCCTTTTAGTGCACTAACTATAAGCCTGTCGGCCCCATTTGTTGTAACCAGTTCCCCCTCTAGCATCACTATGGTGTTGGTTGTCCGAGTGCATAGCATTTGCTCGGTTGCAGCTGTCCCTACTGTGATGTTGGTCGAAAGGGTACCAGCCTAAGGAGTGCGCACCTACAAATCCTGAATCTATGCTTGGAGGGCCCCCAACATAATCTGATTCTCCTCCTCGAAGTTCTAGAGGGCCTCTGTGGTGACGTCGCGTACTGTTTCGCCTATGTCATGTAGATCACCCTCAGTAAGGGTGATCGGGTCAATCGATAGCTTGGATTCTTTCACCTTCTTGCACGACCCTGTCTACTCGCTTGGGCACTGGTGCTTTAATAGTGTGGACGTTGTTTGTGGGTCCGCGCCGCCCACCTCTTCCTCTATTTCCATTTCTTTCTCTTACCCATGCAAAGGCGACTTCTTGCACTCGCATGCCTTCTTGGCTGTCGCTTGTGCTGTTGCTATTGCGGCCTTTTTCTGTTACGCTGTTGTTTGCGCAACGTCTAGTGCCTCCTGGGATTTCGCTATCGTTGCTTCTTGACTTCTCTTTTCTGCCAACTGTGCCATGCGCAGTTTGGCCTCCTCTTTCTTCTTCTGCACAATAGACTTGTCCATCGCCGCAACGTCTGAGGCACACCACTCGAGCGGCCATGTCTCCAATACATCAAAAATCACATTATCAATGGCTATGAAGGTTAGCTCGCTCCATTTCTTGGCCAGGTCCTTGCGCGCTCTGATATATATGTTGTGGAAGTTCGCTTTAAATTCTGCAAAACTTTGCAGGCTATTGTAGACAGTGGGTGATAACCACGGCTTATGGTTAATCCCCATTCTGATGTTCATCTCCATGAACACCCAAAATATCTTGCTATCACGGATTCGGTTCGCGTCTTTTGTGGCCTACAACGAAGCGTACTTCGTGGCCTCTGGAAGATCCTTGTCAATTGTGGGGAACTAGCTATCCTCCAACAATTCCCCAGCCACCAGCACTATGGACAACAGAAGCCATGCATAGTGGAACGTTTTTCCTTATTCTTATGCCTCACGACAATTTTCCAGGAACTCTTTGCATGAGAACTTGGACCAGTTAAACTGGACCCCCTTCATGCATTTCTCAATAAGTGCAACCACCGGCATGGGCACCTTATCTGTGCGACACTTCCGCTCGAGCTTGCCTACCAGTATCTGGGTTGCCACTTTAACCGCTTTTTTGTTGATGCTAGATATGGCATAGCCCCATTTCTTCTTCTCCAACTTGTATTTCTTCTTCATGGCCTCCGGAATGGCCAAATCGCTGCTCTTCCTCTCTGAGATGTTTGCGGGGTCCTCTCCTTTGCACGAGAGTCGAGTAATGCGATGGATGAAGTGGTCCATGATGGGGATGGGCTCCTCCAGCCACAAACACCCACCATGCACCAGGTAGAGCAATTGCTTGATGATGAATATCGTTACTGGGGTGCGGTGGAAATGTGGCACCTAGAGCAGGTTTAATAACCCTGCCTTCTCCACTCCGTGTAACCACTTTCGTGGCTCCAATTCTATAACCCCCACTGCGGTGTTCTGCTTGGGCTTCATGAGCTGCGCGGTCTCTAGATGAGGGAATTTCTTGTGGTCAGTGAGATCCCAATATTGAAACTTCAAGTTTGGCACCCGTCCCAGGTGCGTGCCTTCAAAGATTATGTCGTCTGGGAGGAGCGGAGTCTGGAGAGAGCTCCTGCTCTCATCGAGGTCCTTGGGTACTTTTGCCTTCCCCTTCCGCAGGGGATATATGTGGGCAGCTTTGTTGGAGGGTGCATAGGCTCAGTTTCTTCCTCCATGCCCTCGTCCTTATCTTCTTCAATTATGAGGTCCTCTAGGTCTTCCTCCTCTTGGTTGGTTTCCAAGTTAACTGCTTCCCCTTTCTCCTCCATTGTTAATCTAGTGAGCAGCGGGTTTTGCGGGGACACATGCACCAGAATCATTGGTTGTTTATCCTTCTTCGATTTTGGTGTGCGCAGTGATTTAGGGATTTACTCAACAATCCTGGCGCCTTCAGGGGCATCTTCTATGGTCAGGGCTTACACGGTCTCTTCGGCGGTCATCTTTGCAATTTCCCTAGATTCCTCAGATGCTGCCATCTTGCTTGTCCATAAACCTCTCAATTGCTCAATCAACACTCGACACAGGGAAAAGAGATCTCAGCGCAGAATACGCGGGGAATACAACAACTCAATTCTAAAATGACCAAGTGTTATTTGCTAGGTAGCCCTTTGTAATTTATAGTGTCTTTTGAATTTGAAGTCGACCGTTCCCCCTAAATCCAGTCCATTAATGCTCCCTTGGTGGCATGTTTTTCCAAATCTTTCCCATAAAGTGCGTCTTAAATGCCTTCCGCCCACTCCATTTGGTCGCAAGTCGAGCATCACATCATGAATAGTGACTCAAATGGTTACTTTCCAGCCAAGCCGCGCGGTAGCGCAACCCCCCTTGCGTGGTCATGGACCTTGTGATTCTTTGCTCCTGTGCACAGTTCCAACATCGCGTAGTTCCCGAGTAGAGTAGTTTATAGTTCCGTGCCTCCTTTCAACTACTTGGAGTGCTAATACTGTACTTCCCATAGCTAATTAGGTGGCTGCGCCACCTGTATAGGGTTTCAATTGGTCATCCATCACGTTCCCTAGAAAACATCCACCTTTTACTGTTACTGGTTGCGTCGTGCATTTTATCATCTGTAGCGCACCACCATGGGTGATTCATTTAGTAATATGCGGTCCAAGCCAAGGCATCCGGCTAATCAACTCTCAGCGGTAGTCCAAAAATTCGTCAACGTGATCGTGCACCCTTTTTTATCACCCTGGTTTTTTATCAAGAAAATCTTTCTTTATTTCGTCCTCAAGTTTCTTGACTTCCACTTCCACCAGAGCATTTTTCTTCCTTAAACGCATCCTTTCTTTCATAAGTTCTTGGAGCCTAAGGTGACCCTCTCAGATTTTTTTCCCTAGGTTCCAAGCGTTCTGCTCTGTACAGCTGCACGACCCCTTCTTCCAATGTTCCGCGAGCCGTCATATCTACTGGCGCTGCTATGCACGGACTAGTCATTTTATAATCTATGGGGATTACAACATTCACTCCAGACTCCAGCCTCGAAGGCGTCCGCTCCGTTAGCTTCTTGCACGTTATAAGCCCACAGAACCACTGGTACGCGCAGGTCGCAATCAGTCCGCTGCGCATTGTGTACCTTGTTCAACACTTCACATACTTCGTTAAAGGCTTCTATGTGGATAACCTTTTGCACACTTGTTCTTTCCATACTCCGTTGTTCCAACCGAAGGGGTCGCTTGCTCCATTGCCTTACCCGCATATGCTTACTGATTGTGTTTCCCAACACGAAGTCTGTGTGCATCCGCGCAAGTTTTGTAACATACGCTTGTACCCATTTGGATAGGTGCGTGTGCAGATCGTTCCATCCAAAAATCCTATCTGTTAATCACATTTGAGGCTTCCCAAACCATATGTGCATCATCCTCCTGCATTCACGCCAGTCCGTAAAGCTTCCTTGGTGCATACCCCACCACCTTGTGGGCGTAGCACGCAGTACCCATTTCAAAGCCTCGAAGCATTGCTGTTCCGTTAATTCTCTTTCGAATATATTCAGGAAGGCATCTACCTTGCTTAACCCATCATACGTAGGCAGATCCCTTACCTCCATTGATACACAACGCAACGATCTCGTCATCATGTTACAGTTCAGCGTGGTTACCTCGTGTAACCGGTTCTGCCATCGCTCTATCTACTCATTAGAATCCGATGTACAAGAGCTTTTGCACTCCCATGCGATTCGTCCATTTGTAGTTGGATTTACCCAGTCTTGCTCTTGTGCGGTTATCTTGTAGATGCAATCTAAATCGTCGTCCCTTTCATATTTGCGCATTGGTTCCGTGTAACACGATCCTTCTGTAGGGTCCAAAGGTACAACTACACGCAGAGAATTTTTCTCAAAAATCATCTTGCACTTCTTCAGATTTATCACCCCATTTAGGTTAGTGGCCCAATCTATCCCTAATAACGTAGGGTAGGGATTGCTATCATCAAAAATCTCTATCACTTCAAAATTTGCCAGCGTGCTCGCTCCTTCAATATCCACTGTGATCCCTTGCAATCTTCGCATAGGTAGGATCTTTTGCTAGTTCACCATTCGTAGTTGGATAAGAGACCATTGTAGCGCAGGCCTCCCCATGCACTCCCATGTCTACTTCGGCAGAACGTTCATGTCCAATCCTAGGTCCAGACTCACTTGGTCCATCTCATATTCTCCAATTTGCGCGGTCAATCTCATCTCCCTTCTCGTCCTCGTCACATGCTTTCCGATCTTCCAGACCATGCACGGTTCTCTTGGCGCGGTCCCATCACATCGATTGATGAGTTCTTGTAGTCCTTTTACAGCCTTGCTATTGCGCAACAACTTCATGCATGTTTCCAGGAATGTTGTGAGCATCGATGGGTCCATTTCCGGCTCCGGTCTGTCTTTGCTTCCTGAAGTGGAGGCATCAACGAAGCTCTTCCTAGCTTCCATGAAGGTTTCCTTAGCGCGCTCCAAATCAAACTTTGGTTCTTTCGTCGGAGCCTTGTGAACCCAAGTACTATCTTTAGGCTGCTTGCCTTTATCGTCCCCTATCATAATTCCACTTCGAAGCACAATATTCACATTAGGGTCTTCCTTGCACGGCTCAGACCTCATCATTTGCAAGTTCTAAGTCGGGGGAGGTTGGAGAACTGCTTTATCCCGCAACCTCGCTATTAGTGTGGAACTATCCTTCGTCTCATGATCAAACAATGTACAATACAAGCATGATGGACACGTCAGATTCGTACAATTGTGAGCATAATGTCCTAGCCCTCCACAATTGTAACATATCAGCTATCCGCGACCTCTTCCAGGTCCTCCTCCACCTCGGCCTCGTCCACGCCCCTAAAATCTAGTTTGCACCATCCCTGCGTTCTGGTCAAGGGGTCGCGTTTCAATCTAATCTTTGTAGGTGGGAGTCCTATCCATCATCAACTTATAACTTCTACAGGTGCACTCATCATGTCCCACTGACCTACAAAAATTATAGAACAACTGTTGTGAATTTTGCGTGTACTTCTGCAACAGATGGCAGTTTTCTGTAGCATGCTTTCCCCCTATTTGACAAATCACGCACCATAATGTAGGCACCATGCTAGGTCCTGCTTGTGCTTCTGGTCTCAACGACATTGGTCCTCCTCCCGTGAGGTAATTAGCGAACACTGGGCAGTGGTCCTCGTCGTGTCCTTGACCCTTGCACTTTATGCACCATACCTCGTCGTGCACTTCTGGGCGAGCTGTCTTGTCATGTTTTAGACTCTGCATCTCAAGGCACAAGTTTTTCAACTACGCGTGGATGTGCTGAACTCCCAGGTTGGGATCTTGTATTGAGGTTTCATGTAGCCTCATCGCAATCTCCAAGGCCTCAGACTGAGTTGTTAGCCTTTGTTGTGACAACGTGTTCCTTAAATGCGGCGCTAGCGATGCTACAAGCCATTCGAAGTGTTGTCCATCCGTCAAAGTCATGTTAGCTTCACAAATTGTGCACTTCAGTCTCTGATCCAACTCCCAAGGGGTCTCACTTGGTAGCATCATGATATCCTTGAACCTAATGATTGTTAGGATATTCCGACACATAGGATATAGTTAAGTTCAACTTGGTCTAGTATAGAGTTAGGTAAAGTGTCTTTCTTTACCGTTGTACATTTTGTAACTTACAATCCGACGGTCACGATATGTAGTGATCCGACGGTTCACTCTCACCTCGGCATTACCGACACTTGATCCGTGGCTTGACACCCGATTGGTCCATGAGTTCTATTTAAAGCGCATGGAGGGTCATTGTTCGGGTAATCTGTGCATGAGAGAAGCTTATGTAAATTTTCATTCTTTGATTAATAAATTGCCTGTAGTACCCATGTTGGGACAGGCCGTGGACTGTTTCCCTCCTTGCACTCTGAGGGTTTTAACCACGTCAAAAATACTGGTGTATTGATTTGAGATCTGGTTGTGAGCGGTGTCCTTTTGGTGTTCTTTCTGAGGAACTTACCCTGTAAATTCCTACATTGTATCAAAGCTATTTGAGGCCCGCGTCCATTGGTGATCCAAATCTGAAGCCAGTAGAACTGCATGCGGCTGTCGTTTCCTAGATCTGTTGTTTCTGACTGCTTTCGGGCCGAGAGGACTGCTCTGTTGCGTTCGGAGCATCTGTTCCAGTGAGGAACCCCTTTCGTTTCACGCGAAAAGGTTTCCGGTAGCCCTAGCTGCGTCATTTTTCAGATCAGGAGGTATACAGTGTTTTTTGCAGTTTACTGTTATTTTCTCTCTGCTTATTTCGGTTTCGGTTTATTTAGCCTTTTTTTTAACCGGATCTATACCTTTCATTTCTGCGTATGCTCTTTGCCCTGCGACTCTGTGCGACCTGGGCAAATCAGAAACAGAAAGGAAGGATTTTTCTCATGCGTATGCTCTTTTCCCTGCACCTTAGTGTGATCTCGGAAAATCAGAAACATTGAGAAAAATATTTAGTTTTTCGGCTAAAGCTAACTTTGAGATTTTTTTTTAAATTTCTAGTTTTTTGGCTAAAGCTAACTTCGAGCCGCAAGGTTCGTTTTTTTTTGCATATTCGTGTTGGGTTTTGTGTTTTGTGTTTTGTAGGGAAAAAGAGCTTTCTCAAGGCAAGCACGCAAACCAAGGCCCCCCCCCCCCCCCCTCTCTCTCTCTCTCTCTCTCTCTCTCAAATTTTTTGTATAGATCAATTGGTTCAAAGCTATTTTTAGAGAGTAGAGGTCTTGGGTTCAAGTCTCCATTTTGTGGGGGCGGATTTTTTCATTCCCGCACATTCGCGCACTTTGCCAGCAACATCAACAATTTTTTTTCAAAAAGCCATAACTTCTTCATCCGGAAGCCTTTTTCA
This sequence comes from Pinus tabuliformis, assembly GCA_031772625.1. Lineage (NCBI taxonomy): Eukaryota > Viridiplantae > Streptophyta > Pinopsida > Pinales > Pinaceae > Pinus > Pinus tabuliformis. The sequence continues at coordinate 1,510,431,842 of CM062819.1, read as the reverse complement.
GAGCCGTTTTTTTTTTAAAACCGCCTATTTTTTCGAGATCTATCCATTGGAACACTTACTTTCAGCATCTTCAGCTTCAGTTTTTTTTAAAAATGGAAAGTCCATGCCAAGTCATTCTTGACAGCACTAACTACTTCCAATGGGTAGCCTACATGGAAGATTTACTTAGAAGTAAAGGTCTCTTTAGAATAGCCACAGACCAAGAGAAGAAACCAAAAGATGAAGACAAGGCTGCAAAATGGGAAAATAGACAAGATCAAGCACGTGGTTTGATAGGGATGTCTATTTCTCCTGATCTTAGATTCCACATTGCAGAACTTGAGACTCCTCATGAAGCATTAGAAAAACTCGCTAAATTTTTTGGGATTAAAAATGAAATTAGAGCCCATCAACTTGAAAATGAGTTGCTTACTTTGGATCCTAATAATTTTTCTTGCATTGAAGATTTCTTGTCCAAATTCAAGACCCTTAGATATCTCTTGGAAGGTGTTAAAGTTAAGAAAGAAGATGGTAACCTTATTTATTCCATCCTTACTAAGTTGGGACCAGCCTACTCTGTATTTGTTTCCACTTTCCATTCTACAAGGGAAGCTTTCATTTGTCAAGGAAAAGACTACAAGGCCCCTTCCTTTGACTCCTTTTGTGATTCCTTAATAAGAGAACAAGAAAAACTCTTACACCTTGGTCTTCTTAATCTTGGAAACTCTTCCACGAAAGCGTTAGCCGCCCAACAGCAACCAAATTCAAAGAATCCTAAGAAGTCATATCCTCAAAAGAATGGTCCTAAACCAACTCAGCTTCAAAATGAAAGATCATTTCAGCAAAATGATAAGACCAATAAAAACAAATGGAAGAAGACTGATAGACATTGTAACTTTTGTAATCGAGATGGCCACTTAGAATCTAAATGCTTTAAGAAGATGGAAGCCTTGGAAGCCGCAATGAAGAAACATAACATCCATGTGGAGCCTACTTCAACTTCAACTTCCGGAATGGCACTTTCTGCATGTCGTTGTCAATCATCTCAGTCTGGTTATGCATTAAATGTATCTTCTTCTTCTTCTCATTCTCATGAGTGGCTCATTGATTCTGGAGCCTCTTATCACATGGCCAAAAACCAAGCCATGTTTTCTTCTTTAAATGATTGTAACACCAAAAATATATATGTTGGTGATGATAGATCTCTTAATGTTGTAGGGACTGGAACTGTTCATCTAGACAATGGTCAGTTTAATGATGTATTATGTGTTCCAACCTTATCCTGCAACCTTCTATCTGTCTATCAGATAACTCATTCAGGTGAAGGTAAAATTGTTGAATTTTCACCTCATGATGTTGTAATCAAGGATCTAAAAGATCCTAAACAGATTCTAGCTACTGGTCTTGCTGATGATTCCACAAGGTTGTATAAGTTTCACAACTTTGGGTCATCAAATCTTCCCTCAGTATTTGTTGCTCATAATGATGAAGTGAGCAAACTTTGGCATGAGCGATTTGGTCACTTAAACTATCGCTCCCTTCAGCATCTATGTAAAGAAAATATGGTGACAGGTCTTCCTATGGTATCTTGCAGAGATGGTGTTTGTTCCGGATGTGTACTCGGAAAACATCATCGGGACAGTTTTGACAAACGTGCCTCTTGGCATGCCTCAGCCCCTTTACAGCTTGTGCACAGTGATTTATGTGGTCCTCTTCCTGTTGCTTCATTCTCTGGCTGCAAGTACTTCTTAACTTTCATTGATGATTTCTCCAGACGCACTTGGGTATACTTCTTAAAACTCAAGAGCGAAGTATTTAACACATTTTTGGCCTTCAAAGCCTTTGTTGAAAAACAATCTGGACATCAAATTCTTAAGCTAAGAACTGATAATGGTGGAGAATATGTTAAAAACACATTCATCAACTTTTGCACCGAAAATGGAATTCAAATGCAACATACTGTTCCATACACTCCACAACAAAATGGTGTAGCTGAAAGGAAAAATCGCACCTTAAAGGAAATGGCTAATTGTATGCTGCAATCTAAAGGACTCAGTCTTAGTTTTTGGGCCGAAGCAATTAATTGTGCAAATTATATAATCAATCGCACTCCTACTAAGGTTCTAGAGAATATCACTCCAGAAGAAGCTTGGAGTTCCATTAAACCAGATGTAAGTCACTTTCGTGTGTTTGGAAGTGAAGCATGGGCCCATATTCCAGATGAAAAGCATAAAGCTTTAGAACCTAAGAGTGAGAAATGTACTTTTGTTGGATATTCTGAAGATGTAAAAGGTTATAGACTTATTCCATTTAAGTCCAAAAATGTTATCATTAGAAGAGATGTCAAATTTGATGAAAATAAATCGGCCTGCGAGCCTAGTCCGGCGGATGTGCCACCTCTTCCTATCTCTTCTACTTTTGAAAACATTTCTTCTTCAGATGATGAAAGCGAGGATGATAATCCTCCCCCACCTTCTCAGGATCCTCAACTTCCAAGATGGGTTCGTGCTACTCGGGATGCAGCAGGTGATCTTGCCGGTGATCCTACAGATCAGCGACGTACACGTTCTCAGTTTGAAAGAGCCTCTTCTTTACTGGCTCAAGCTCCAGTAAATCATGATCCTGACACTTTTGCAGAAGCTTCAGGCCATCCACATTGGGAAGCAGCTATGAATGAAGAATATCATTCATTGATGACAAATGATACATGGGATCTTGTTCCTCTACCAAAGGGACGCAAACTTGTTAGATGTAAATGGGTTTACAGAACCAAGTATGGACCAGATGGGAAAGTTGATAAACATAAAGCTCGTCTCGTTGCTAAGGGCTTTTCACAGGTTGAAGGCATTGACTACACTGAAACCTTCTCCCCTGTTGCCAAAATGAACTCTATCCGCCTTGTTCTTTCCCTTGCTGCCTCTTTAAAATGGGAAGTCCATCAGATGGATGTTAAATCTGCCTTCTTGCATGGGGACTTGCAGGAAGAAATCTATATGGAACAACCCATTGGCTTCATACAAACAGACTCCAGCCTTGTTTGTCGACTTAAGAAATCCCTTTATGGCCTCAAGCAAGCTCCTCGGGCTTGGTATGCCAAAATGGATAGCTTTCTTTTAGAATCTGGCTTTTCTAGGTGTCATTCTGACAATACTGTCTACACCAAGAAAGTGGGCAACTCTCTTATCATCCTTGTTCTTTATGTTGATGATCTTATTCTTACTGGTAGTGATCCCAACCTTATAAACCATGTGAAGTCCAGCCTTAAAAAGAAATTTGAAATGACAGACTTAGGACACTTACACTATTTTCTCGGTCTTCAAGTCTTGCAATCCAAGGAGGGTATTTTCCTTTCCCAGTCCAAGTATGCTTGTGATATTCTTCGTCATTTTCACATGGAAGACTGTAAGCCAGCCCCTTCTCCCTTTCAGTCTGGAGTCAAACTTTCAGTCTCTTGTACTTCTCCTGAAGTTGATGCTACCTTATACCGTCAACTTGTAGGAAAACTCTTGTATTTAACCCATACTCGTCCTAATCTTTCCTTTGCTGTTGGCCTTGTTGCTCGTTTTATGCAAAACCCCCGTGAAAGTCATTGGAAAGCAGCTAAAAGAATACTTCGTTATGTTCGAGGTACAGTACAGTTTGGGATTCATTACAGTGCCAAAGCAGCTCCTCTGTTAGTTGGTTTCACTGATTCTGATTGGGCTGGTGACCCTGATGATCGGAAGTCTACTGCCGGTTATGTCTTCACTCTTGGTTCAGGACCTATTACATGGGCTTGTAAGAAACAGGCTGCCATTTCTCTTTCATCAGCAGAAGCAGAGTATCGTGGTGCCGTGGAAGCTAGTAAGGAAGCCTTGTGGCTTCGTCAGATCCTATCAGAGTTTGGCTTTGAGCAGCAGCATCCAACCACACTTTGGTGTGATAATCAAAGTGCCATTAGCTATGCAAAGATCCAGTCCAGCATCAGCGCAGCAAACACATTGAACTACACATGCACTTCATCAGAAAGCTCATTCATGACCATGTTCTTGAAGTGCAATATTGTCCAACAGATGATCAGGTTGCAGACATCTTCACAAAGGCTCTCACAGAGGCGAAGTTCACTAAACTTCGATATATGCTTGGAGTTCAGGAAGTTGTCACTAAGGGGGGATAGGCTCTAGTGCCTCCTTCCTTCTCCTATTGTGTCATATTTGTAAATCCTTCAATCCTATCCCAAGTTGTTCTTAAGGGGGGATGTTAGGATATTCCGACACATAGGATATAGTTAAGTTCAACTTGGTCTAGTATAGAGTTAGGTAAAGTGTCTTTTTTTACCATTGTACATTTTGTAACTTACAATCCGACGGTCACGATATGTAGTGATCCGACGGTTCACTCTCACCTCGGCATTACCAACACTTGATCCGTGGCTTGACACCCGATTGGTCCATGAGTTCTATTTAAAGCGCATGGAGGGTCATTGTTCGGGTAATCCGTGCATGAGAGAAGCTTATGTAAATTTTCATTCTTTGATTAATAAATTGCCTGTAGTACCCACGTTGGGACAGGCCGTGGACTGTTTCCCTCCTTGCACTCTGAGGGTTTTAACCACGTCAAAAATACTGGTGTATTGATTTGAGATCTGGGTGTGAGCGGTGTCCTTTTGGTGTTCTTTCTGAGGAACTTACCCTGTAAATTCCTACAATGATCAATTGCGCCTTTGACTTCGGCCTATTAAATTCTTTGTTTAGCACAGTTTGGATGTCTGTGATCCCTGCATTCAGATTGTCATTAGAATGCTTAATGTACCAGGTCAGCATGCGATCCTGTAGAGCACTGACCAACGTTGATTTCTTTATATTGTCATCCGTAACTCCCTGCGCTTCCCATACAGCTTTTATCACAAACCAAAATTTGCCAGGATCTTTATTTCCTACTCCCTTGAACACCAACAACTTTACCGCACTTGCCATATTAACTCGTAGTTGTGGCGGAGGTGGTATGGGCGAAGATGGGGGTGAAAATGATGAAACTGGTGTTGGTGTGGGTGAGGGTGGTATGCGCGAAATCCTCTACCTTATCAAATTGATCGCACTCCTTGGTGAGACCTTCGTGAGATCTTCCTTGTTCCCTCACGGAGGTGAAATCAAGGGGCTAGTTTCTAGTTCTGCACTACCTTCGTTTCTATAAATTCTCCCACTTCGCGTACGCCCAAACATCAATTTATTTGCATAACCAATTTTTCACATAGTATCATTTTAATCTAAGTGTTCAAATACTTAACGTACTTAACTCGCAGTCCTTTGAGGAATCGTCACTCTGCCTCGCTGTAGCTAACTGAAGTATCTACCGTGAATTTAGTAATGAATCCTCCTATAATTCGATCGAGCCAGTGATCAATAGTGCGCGCGATCTTATCCTCCGATGCTTCCAATCTGCGCACGAATTATGGGGTCCAAACAATAGGTCTGTCGAGCTTACACCTTCCTTCGCTATCTGCTAGCTTCGTGATCCACTCGTACAACTCGGTAGGGAAAGATGTGAAGAAAAATTCGTGGATCTCTGTGTATAGGTAGCAGTCTAACCACTCTTCTTTTGATAGTCATGGATTCCTGTTCTCTTGTGCCACGAACTCGTGAATCTTCCTATCCAACCAATCTTCAATTCCTTTCTTAGTTCGATTCCAGTTATACAACATCAGACATCTCTATGCAGATCCCTGTCTCAACAACAGAACCATTTGTTGGCTTGTTGGGGCTTGACCAAGGTTTGGAGTTAATTAGCCAAACAAATCCCTGTACTACTGGCCCTTTCAGCAACAGTCTATGCTGCGCGGACTGAGGTCTCACCCGAAGTAGTATGGGGGGGTGCTGGAACCAGGTTTCCACACCCTTAAGATGTCTAAGGGTTTGATTCGGACCAACTGTTAGTCCCTTTGCACAGGTTACTTCACGCACTTCCCTGGCCTTTGCTCCTTGGTATATTCGCCTTTGCCCAGCCCTAACCAGGGGCTATGGGGCTTCTGTGCTATTGGAGCAGCGCTCTGTACTATTTCCCTAATTCACCCCCGAGATCTTACTTATCTTCTTACACCAGCTAGGTATCTTCGCGTAAGTGGACGCCTTATGTTATATTTACTTATACAACACATTCATATGAGTTCGCGCAACAAATAAACAGTAAACTTGTAATTCATACCCAATAATACATAAAACAAGAAAAGATACACAAAAATATGGTAAAACTTCTCTTTTTTAATGCTTCCAATGGTTACAGACTCGACCTGTCCTGCACACTCAGCTGTAGGGGTCCGCGCGCTTAGTTACGAACTACTAGGCCTATGTGCACTCAGCTGCAGAGCCTTCTCCTACTCTACGACCCAAAGACACAACTTACACTTCGACTCAATCAACTTCTTAGAGTCATCTTGCTTTTTTCCCATTAACTATTTTCTACACTTAGAGCCTCACTCTATTTATACAATCCCATGGTCCATGGACCATGGGTAGATCTTTCAAACCGACATTACATTACAAAAACAAGGGCAGACAACCCTATGACTCTATTATGACTTCGCGCTCCGTGCCCACAATTCACGGAGTCTTTACAATGGACTTATTCAAAACTTGGGCTTTAAGCCCCAAAACATGCCTGGGGGGATTCCACGCCCAACAATCATTGGCTTGAATGGAGGGACATATGAATCCAAATATATAATAGGGAAAGTCTGTGGTGGGTTGTTGCATGGTCATTGAATTTCTATTGCATATTGGTGGGTTTCCCTATGGCGTGTCATGAGCAGGCCCATACAAACCACCCTTAATTGTCATAACTATCTACCTAATGAAGTGTTGGCCTACCCTAAGAAGCATTGAAGTCAGAGTGGGCAGCTTGAGTGTAGGATGGCATCATACGGCCCCCTCTCCTTATGAAACGTGGACAGAGAGAAATAAGGTAGTGGAAGAAAAGGCCCCGAGTGTGAAGGAAGAAGGATTGAGAAACTTTAGTCTTCTGGCATTGTGGAGAGGAGAATGTTCAAAGTGTGTAGAGAAGGCATATAGAAATTGGTGAAATTTTTTTGTTGTGCAGAGAGCACTTAGACAAGTTGAGTATGAGCACAATTATTTATAATCATGCCTGACATCATGAATTGGTAAATGAGTTTTGGTGAGCACCCAAAAACATGACTTAGCATGTGTGATGAGTAGGTGCGGTTAGTTAAAGGCACACGCCAACCAACACTTGAGTGAATGGTTATGTATATTGCATGGAGGAGATGTGTGTCGACCAAAGAATTTTAGTGAGTCAACTTGCATGGGTGGTGTGTGTCGACCCCATAGAACTTGAAGGGACATGACCCTTTTCTCTACATACACCCCATACATATAGCCAAACATGTTGAGAGGAGAAGGCATAAGAACTTGGTGGATCACACCAACTTGCATGATTGGTTCATGGTGAAGAAGGATGCAGATTTTCTTGTAACAAATAGAACTTCATAGGGGTTTTTCCTGGCTATGCGCTTACATCTCGTGTTCTTATCTTTGTGATCTTCATGTTGGCTTTTATTTGATGAAAGGAACACTAACATAATCAACATATAATTTCACAAGTAAATTTCAAGATAAGATAAAGCAAATTAAAGAATCTAACTCACATAATGCTCTAGATTTCTCAACAAAGGAGAGGTATTGGACCTCAACATATAATTTCACAAGTAAATGTTAATATAAGAGAAATCAAATTGAAGAATCTAATTCACATAATGCTCCATATTTCTCAATAAAGGAGAGGTATTGGACCTCATTTGAGTCACAGAAGTAATTCAATCTCTTTAAGAAGTCTGAGGCAAATTCATAGTGAGAAAGAGGTGAAGGATAGCAAGGAAAGCAAGAAGATCTATTTTTTTGGCTTGTGCATCAATTATTTGTTTGGTAAGTTCCCATGTATGGGAAGAAATCTATTTCTGTTTAGATTTCGAGCTAGAGAAGAGCAACGAACTGAGCTATAGAGAGAAGCATTATTGTTTCGGTGGCATGCCTACCACTTTGTGAGTTGTCTTGATCAAAGGTCTTGGAAATATTCCTTGAATTTCTATAAGAAGAGATTTTTTTTTGGGTTTTTCCCTAGCCTGGAGCCTATTTCTGGTGTTCTTCTTTGCATTGTGATCTTGTTTATTGGCATTGTATTTTTTTTTTCTCGTGTGGTTCACAAATACCCATGGTCACTAGGTAGCCACTACATCCACGGTAAGAATTGGGTAGATCGACCTGAAGGGGATCACACCCCTCGGCCTATTTACTGACTTGACCCCAAGAGCTTTCGGGAATTAACCCTGTGACCTCCTGATTGGCGAGGCACTGATTTGATCGGTTGAGCTAACTGTTGGAGCTATTATTGGCATTGTCTTGATGATGAACACAAAATAATAATGATGATGATGAACTAACATTATATCACAAGAATTGTCAATATAACAAGAGAAACATTATGAGAGAAACCCTAATTTTGTTTTCCCTAGTTTTTTCTCAACATCTATGGTCTTAGAAGATTTGCAAGGTTGAAATAAAAAATTTCTTGAAATCAAATGCAACACAAAACTAAATCACGCGCCTTTGTGGGCTAAAGTTGAGCAATACTTCTATGAGTTTTTATTTTCACTTATATGACTCAAAATGTAGTTAATCTTTCAAATCCAAATATGCAAATGAAAGTACCTACAAAAAAAGGGAGGAGGAGAAGTTAGATGTGATAAATAATTAATAAAATAGAACAAAAATCATACCACTGCCTTACGTCCAATAAATAGAGTAAGAGCTTCTCCTACTGCCCTGCATGAAAAATGATAGTTTATGGCCTTTCACTCAAATAAAAACACAATTGTCAAAGAAAGACAAATACTACAAAAAAAAATTTCATGGAAAACTTTGTTATTTCTTATAAAATGTTATGTAAATCCCACTGGGCCAAGACATACAAGACAAATATCAAACAATTTTTTTTGTCTCACTTAAACCATTACCATTTTGAGCTCTTTGATTCAGATAGTTATTCCACTTCAACATCTGAATTGAAACTAGTTGTCATACACATATTCATGAGACCAATGAGGCAAAATTAGATTAAATTTAATCAAATATTAAAATTAATTGCTCAAATAAATAATAATTAAAATGACTTGGGTGCGTGAATACCTGAATGAGCTCCTCTTGGTTTCGAGAATAAATTGTTGGAGTAGTTTAATCTTGGAGAAAATCTCCCTCCACTCGACGAAGCAACAACGAAGTCAACATTGACTTTGTTGTTGCTCTATTGGATTGAGGGTGTTTTTCTCAAAGATTATCCAAATCCTAATTTATTCTCTACTGAATAGGGCCAACAACATGAAGGTGGAAGCTCTCATGACCCACCTGCCCCTCACATCACTCTCAATTCCCTAGTACCTAATCTATCTACTATATAGGAAATAGTTGAAAGCGAGACATTAAGATACATAAAAAACAAATAACAAACATTCATCCATTCATTCATTTGTAAATCCACAAAATATTTCATCTCAATAAATTTTATCATAAAATATATGTTTACATAATATGAAACAATGTCATGTACTTAAAGAGACATATAGAAAATATTCATTAACACATAACATTCATTGATTCATTCATTAATCACAGACACACAATAAATCATCTCAAATTTTTTTATCATCAAAAATATGTTTTCATAATATGGTATGTGATGTTTCTAATGATATAACTATTACATTCATTTATTTTTCCTTTTCTCTATGGAGATTCTAAAATGGACAATATGAAACAAAATAGTTATAATATGGAGATTCTAATATAAACAATATGAATACTTGAATGAGCTCCTCTTGGTTTCAAGAATAATTTGTTGGACTAGTTTAATCTTGGTCAAGCAAACCACCCTCCACTCGGCGAAGAAACAACGAAGTCAACATTGACTTTGTTGTTGCTCTGTTGGATTGAGGGTGTTCTGCTCCAAGATTATCAAAATCCTAATTTATTCTCTACTGAATAGGGCCAACCACATGAAGGTGGAAGCTCTCATGCCCCCCTCTCCAACATCATTCTCAATTCCCCAGTACCCAATCTATCTACTATATAGGAAATAGTTGAAAGAAATACATTAAGATACATAAAAAAATAAATAGCAAACATTCATTCATTCGTAAATCCACAAAATATTTCATCTCAATTTTTTTTATCATACAAATGTGTTTACATAATACAAAACAACATCATGTACTTAAAGAGACATATATCAATTGTTCATTAACATATAACTTTGATTCATTCATTCATTCGTAAATCCACAAAATATTTGATCTCAATAAATTTTATCATAAAATATGTTTACATAATATGAAACAACGTCATGTACATAAAGAGACATATAGAAATTATTCATTAACATATAGCTTTCATTTATTCATTCGTAAATCCATGAAATATTTAATATCAATAAATTTCATCATAAAAAATATGTTTACATAATATGAAACAACGTCATGTACATAAGAGACATATAGCAATTATTCATTAACATATAATGTTCATTCATTAATCATAGACACAAAATACTTAGGGGTTTAGGGGAATATATAAGTGGGGTTTGTATAAAATATTCAGGGAAGATTGTAGTCGGCGATATTTTTAGATGCTTAAGATGAGAAATTTATTAGCATTGGAAAATTAATAATTGCACATTTATCCTTCAACAGATTAGGTCTAATCCAAACAACATGCATGAGCATTGTTTTTGAAACTAGGCATCTGAATTATTACACCATTTCAAAAATCTAGAAACAAATATTGATCATGATTAAAGACTGAAATTCACTTTTTGAACATGGTATCCAAATTAAGTTTGAAAACACATTGTTAAAAGATCAAACCTAGTCTGAAAACTACAGTCACCGTACTTGAATAAGACAAAGCAGTTTTGCACATACATATATAAGATCCAAAGTCTAAAAAAGATTATATAAGTCGAGATCTATGTTTGATGCAAAGATCTTAACATATTAGATAAATATTGGCATATGTGTATGTGTGTGTGTTATGAGCACGAGGCTTCTAATACCGATCAAACTAAGAAAATAGAGAATACGATTAACCTACAGGAGGCCATACCTATGATGGAATGTTTGCAAGATCTTCTAAATATGGATCGAGGACAACAAACTACCTTCATAAAACAAATACTAATTAACCTAGACTTAGTGTACCACTTGAATCTAGAGAGTTGTGCAAATAGTGGGAGGCTACAAGTCTTATAAATTGTTAGAATTTAAATAGAACCTCAGAGCAATATTATGACATCAAATGATTATTGGGATAAAGCATGAGACGAGTTGATACACCATCCCATGAAGCATCAAGATTAGTCTCAATATAGACTAGTCGACACTGTTGCAATGGCCGTTATATTCATTTATACTGTATTTATTGTAACTAATCTATATACTAGTTGCATTTTCTAATCTATATTAGTCTAACAAAATTATAACATATATTAGTTGTCAATTGGCAATAGTTTGTGATTATGGTGAAAATTTAAGTACACATGAATGTAATGTCCATATCGATGGGATGTATGAATTTTCCTTCACATATTGCCCATTAATAATTATAACCTTGAATGGGGTAGCACTGGTATGTCATCACCATCTCAAAATGAACCGGCAAATGAAAGTTTACCGTGTCTATCATTATCACTTCACATTGTCTCATAGATAACCCCTTCTATAGATTATATGCATGAATTTTTGGAAGGCCATCCCCTCTACCTAGCCTATGGTTCATTCTGAGAGCAAGTAAACAAAGTACAATTTATAAGTAGGGGATATTGTCAACAAAGATTCGTCAGTTGTCCTTTATCTACTTGCTATCATAATCAATCATAGGATAGATAGAGGGGATGGCCTTCCATAAATTCATGCATATAATCTGTAAAAAGGGTCATCCATGAGATAATGTGAAGGGATGATGACAAACATGGCAAGTTTTCATATGTCAGATCACTTTGAGATGATGATGACATACCAGTGCTAGCCCATTCAAGGTTATTGTAATAATTGATGGGAAATTTGGGTATGACAATTCATACATCCCACCATGAGGATTACACACGTATGTACTTAAATTGTCATCATAATCACAAATTTTTGTGATTAGGCATTGAAGCTGGAGTAACTAGTACCTAAGTTAGGAGTGTGGTAGTGTATGGTGTAGTGGGATAGGTATACAAATTAGTAGATGTTTGACTTATCATGGGCACGAATTTTCTAAAGGCTTAGTTTAACACGAGAATATGATTATAGGCTCTTGGTGTTCGTAACAGAGTTAATTGACTTATACCACAAATTTATCAAATATATGGTATTCTACACCCTCCTTGTATCACAAAAAATATGTTTACATAATATGAAGCAAAATCTTTTTGACTGTTTGCAACAGAAAAATCACAACTTTTTATTAAGATAGTATAAAGTTACATGTGCACATGCCATAAGGCATTCAACCTCTCAGTAAAAAATACGGTTCTAAAAAAAACAGGCTCTATATAAACAAGTTTAGTCATTTTTTATTAGTTTTATTTCTCTTTTTTAACATGTAATTAGTGAGGATGTCTTAATCTTGGCCCGCTTCAATTGTTGTGGTATATGGTGTTATAGATCTTTCTACTGACCTAGTTATACAACTATGCTACTACAAGTGGGGCTAAACATCAACTGTAATAAGAAAGAAATGTTAAATTCATATTTATAGTTATTATTATTACAATTTTTTTATTAATAAAAAGAGTAGCATAGTGTTCTTTACCTGCTTCGGTAGTGGAGGGAAACAAAATACTTTTGGATGTGGCCATATATTCCTCCTCTTATGTGGCCAGATCCTATACATGCTCTGGTGTAGAAACAAGAAAGGTTATAATTAATACACCATTTTCATTTAAATATTTTTAATTGTAATCCTATACTACAATGTTTTTATAACACATGAAATACCTCCAGTACCGAGTTGAACATTAGTCTCAAGATGAGGCACTCCACCGTCAGTAGGCTCATGTATTGTATGTACATTGCTTGCCTTCCTTTTACAATCAAGCACATTATTTTATGCCCAAAAATAATAATGAATATATTGTACAAGTAATGATTTATAAATGATATTTGTTGCTTTTATTTGCCCGAGTGTTATGTTCGATGCTGGAATACTGTGAAGACACCAAGGTTGTCCTTCGTTCAACCACGACTTGATAGTCATACTTGAAAGCAAGTTGTAGGTCTTCCTTCGTGGGAGTCTCTTTGAATTGTGTCCCTTGCAATTTTGCATAAGAACATGAATTTTTCTTCTTCTGTGATATTAAATTAAAATTGTTAACAATTTATAATTTGGATGCAAATTATTCTTTTGTATATTTACAATTTTTGTGGCCAATTTCCAGTAACCACCCAAGCCAAGATGATGTTGCCCATGTTTGGTTATTCTAGCCTATGTGGCTTTGGAAGTATCTGGGATCCTATATTTAAAAAATTAATTACATATTGTAATGATGATAAAGCATCATAATTACATTATTAAACGTGTGTCATACCTTCATGGTCTAGGTGGAGTCTTCCTTTCTTTTCGAAGTGCCTTCTCATGTGCATATACCACAAGGGATATCCACTCCATCTTTGGAATTGATGGAGGGTGCTCATGCGACCTGGCCCTTTCCAATTGAGACCTATACTAGTCTCGCAAATATTTTAAATGTATGCCTACCTTTGAGGTAACTCCAGAATTGTTGAAGGTACCATCATTGAACATGCGAACCATATTGTTAATAAGTTCCTCTTTTAACTTGGAACTTTGGAAGTTCTAGTTTGTGTGATTGGTCGGCCCAAATGTTTCCAAGGTTATGTCATACAAGCACTTATAAAATACATCATTTCCTACAAAACGATATTATCATTCGTTTAAAATAATTACATACTATACATTAATTTCATTTAGGTTGTACTTAATATTTAAAACACTTCTTAAATACCTGGAAGTTTCTTTATTTTCATAGGGACATTGTCATCATCTACCAAAAACGTGATTGGTAGTGATCCCGTGTTAGTAACAAGGGAAGATCCAGGAAAGATCATTTCAAATTGTGCAATTGTATCATGCTCTGTATCCACAATATCTTGTGTAGATCATGTTGTATGTTGTTCATGGGGTGCAAAGCTTGTCGTGGGTGGTTGACTGATTCTTTTGGTCTCAATGACCGTTGAATCACTTGTTGGGAAAAATACTGCAGGGGGGGGGGGATGAATTAATATTTTCAAACCATTAAACTTTTCAATTTAACATCCTGATTTCTGTACACGACTTTACTGAAGGGCTTGTGTACGCGACTGTTATTCATACAACTAGAGTATTTCAATAATACTTCATTCAACATTATATAAACAGTAACCATGTGCAGTAAGAACAAAATAAACCATCACACATAAGAAACACACATGAACACCAGGATTTAAGGTGGAAACCCAATGTGGGAAAAAACCACTATTGTTGTCGTCTTTGTCTTCTTTTTAATATAAAGAAAAAATTCTTACAATATTGTATAGGTTCAGACTCATATCAGTATGTAGGAAGCCACCTACAAAAGCCTACAACCTTCGCTCATTCTCGAGCACCCATTGGAAGGAAGCTCCAACCCCATGATCTCGTTTAACGACACTCACTGGAAGGGAGCTCCAACCCCCTGTTCTGATTTACCAGCTACCACTGGAAGGAAGCTTCAACTCCCTCACTAAAGGCTCCAACCCTTAACACCTCCGGGGACCATGTTTCATAAAATTTGATACTGGATCCACTTGCTACAACACATCACAACTTGTAGGTCACGTTTCATCAAATTTTCAGATTGAACCCATTACCAACATTTAAGCCCAAAACCAATCATCAAAACTGAAACTTATCACTATAACTCAACCATTGAACCAACTAATCACTGAACCAACAGAACCAACCAATCATTGAAACCTAATCACTGAATCAACCGAATCAACTGAAACCCAAATCAATCAACTTAAACAACTAGAACAGTCAAAACATTGTAACCAGAATACCAATCAACATACTGCACATCACATAAACCAGATTTTGTTATTGCAAACCCTGATCAACCATATATCAAAATATATACGCTACTTTATAGTAGCAAACCCGCGTGTGTACACGCTTTCCATGAAGCATACCCGCGTACAGATATTAAACCATTGAATTCTAAAAATTGAACCATTGTCATTTTGAAATAAATACTGAATCATACTCAGATCCACTGCATCATTATGAAACAACCACAAAACCTTCACTGAACTTCAATCACAAACAACAAGTATCTTCAACATTATTCAATCAATTATTTCATAATCAAAACATCATTATTTAAGCCCAAATCATCAAGAATAATTCATTAACAAACAATAGAAACACAACAAGACTGATTAAATTGATCAGACATACTTTTCATAAAAAACCCTAGTTTCTGTACGCGCTTTCCTCAAAGAATATTCATGTGTATACGCACTTTTCAAGAAATAGACCCACATATAGATCAAAATATATACACGACTTACCAGAATCAAACCCGCGTGTATACATGCCTTTCAGATTATAAAACCCGCATACAGATCTGCAATTTTTGACTCAAACCTTCGTTGCAACATAAAACTTTAGACATACCCAGATCTCGACATACACAAAAAATTCATGCGTCAAGTCACTATCAACACTGATCATCTCACATCTATTGGATCCAATCCATCATCAGATTCCCCCGTGCATACTTAATTTTAGATCAGGCAAAACATCAACAACCCATTACATGCATATGTGCATTAGATCTAACTATTCATAAAATATTCATCACTTGCACACCTCTACCACTTTGATCTTCATCTCCTTATATAGCTTAACCCTTATCCAATATCACAGGTCAAAACCATACTTTGGCTGATGGTTTTCTTAGACGAGATCAAAACATCTGTTGCTAGGCTCAATACCACAGGGCAATACCAGGGTAAGGACCCTTGGTATTTATAATACCATGGCGTAGAAACTGTACGCGCCTTTGATTCTTCATGCTTGTGTGTGTACGCAAATTTGCTTCACAGAACCCGTGAATACTTCTTCAAACTTCATTTTTATCATTTGTCTGTCTCTGAACTGCTACGCCTTTGATAAAACTCTCTATCACATATGCATACGCATCTTGTTGACATCTGTATCAAGTTGGTTTCCATCAAAGTACAACTCATCAAGGAGGTTGCCATCAAGGACAACACATCAAGTAGGTTTCCATCATGGAAAACACATTAGTCATAATGCCAACATTCTCCCCCTTTGGACTTGATGGCAACCACTTTGGTGTCTGGTCACCACAACCTGTAGATTCCTGTACAACACATCAAGCTAATCACCAAGATTTTCAAACACCAAGTTACTCTCCCCCTTTCACATCAAGAGAAAAGGGTTGACCAATGCTGAATGAAGTCTTCCATAGATCCGAACTGCTGAGTATGAACACTAAAGACTAACCATGCTCCCCCTGAGAACATGCTGAAATTTCTGAAGGATGTACAATGAATTACATGAATCTATGACTCATATGACTTGTCCTATCACTAAGGAATCAAACTTACATCAATCACCCAATCATAGTGGGTTTACATATTTGACATCATTATTACATCAACTTCCCAAGCACAGTGGGGTTACAAATTACATCACATGTCCAAAAGGACTTGACCACAATAGTCCATACATGACTAAATTTGACAATGAGTACATCATAGGTATTTACATGACCTTTACATCAAATGATAGATATGAAATTTATAACCAAGACAAATAACCTTAATAAGACCATGATAGTCATAAAAAACTATCATACACCATTTATGATTTGCACCATAAGCATTTTTTAGCATCAACATGCACTTCTTTCTCGTTAATCAAGAAATTCAGAAACATAAGCAACATCACCATTGATAAGAATCATTATGTATCAAGGAAACATAATGCCAACAATGCATTATTAGAAGCATAACAAATGCTCCCCCTGGACCTATGCCAATTGTTCACTGTCAGATCTGATCATATCATCTCATATATTAGTAAGAATAATCAAAGTACCTTCATCAACTATACATCCATAAAGGTATAAACAACTTATAAAGGCCAAAAGCAATTCTAAATATCAACAACAGACTGTAATCATCAACCATCAGAATAGGAAAGCCAAACAATAATTGACTGAAGCACATCAAACCATTTTCCAGAGTCTAACCCACTGTTTCTTCATCATACCAAGATATACGTGACTATTCAGTTCAGAAATCGCATATAGACACGACTTTTATTTATAGGATCCGCATACAGAAAGTGAAATATTGAAATTTCACACCTTCAACTCCTCCTGAGTCTGTTATGTTTATACTTGTTTACTGTTACTACACTAGATGCTCTGTCAATGATAAAAGCAACATGAATATCAAAAGAATCACGGGAATCATCATCAAGACATAACATGTATTACTTCGCTTGAGATTACACATCACTGATCCTGAGGACCTGATAATCATCTTCTGTTCTTATGAGGTCAAGTACCTCACACCACTTCTGCAATCACTATTAGAAGAATTCTTTTAAGAATAATGGACTGCAATGGAGTCAATCTTCACTACATTTCTGGCTGATGTTCCTTCTTCCTCCAAATTTGTTTTCACTGTCTACCCATGTGCCGAGACTTATCCCATATCCTGGCCATGTTTTGCATACTAGACCTACAATTAATGACCTTATGACCTTATGTTCAAGTCCTTCACAGTAATTGGTTCTTTCTTTAAGTTCCTTGGTTGTTGTATCCTTTTCATTCACTTGATTTCTTAATGATGTTACTTCATCCTGTAGCCTTTGACATTGATCTTCCTTTTCCTTGTACTACTTCCTTATTTTGTTTCCCTCTTGCAACTGAGTCTTTAACCTGGTAATATCTTCTTTGTAGGTACATTCCCTTTTATCAAATAGATTTTTTTGATCTCTAATTTTATCTGTGATCCTTTTAACCTCTACTTCTAGGGCCATTAGATTTCTTTCACTTTTACCCATAAAAAACAAATTCAGTTGATTCACTGTCATATTCACTATCTTCAATATTACATGAACATGGAAATGGATCACAAGTGGAACAAAAATTAGTACCTGATAATTATTTCACTTCATCATCCTCATTCTTGATCAATATAAAGTGGGGTTCTTTTGAATTTGAATATTTGCTTCCATCTATTAGTCCACATGATATAAAATCATCACTGTCATAGTTTCCTTGAGCTGTCTTCTTCCTTTGAGTTGCTTTCTTCTTTTGCTTCTTTCCCATTGTCTTGACGGATCTCCTTCAAGCGATCAAGCTTCTGCCAAAGGACTTGCTCTGAAACCAATTGTTGGGAAAAATGCTGGGGGGGGGGTGAATCAATATTTTCAAACCATTAAACTCTTCAATTTCAAATCTTGATTTTTATACACAACTTTACTGAAGGGAACTCACATGTGTATGCGACTTTTATTCATACCACTAACATATATCCATTAAAACATATTTTCCAGTTAATTCATCTTCTGTTTATCTTAATCTAGATCATCAGTACTTCATTCAACATTATATAAAAAATAACCATGTGTAGTAAGAACAAAACATACCATCACACATAAGAAACACACATGAACACTAGGATTTAAGGTGGAAACCCAATGTGGGAAAAAAACCACCGCTACTGTCATCTTTGTCTACTTTTTAATATAAACAGAAAATTATTACAATCTTGTACTGATGCCGACTCATACCAGTGCGTAGGCACCCACCTGCAAAAGGTTACAACCTTTGCTTGTTTTCCAACACCCACTGGAGGGGAGCTCCAATCCCCTGATCTCGTTTATCAACACCCATTGGAAGGGAGCTCCAACCCCCTGATATGATTTACCTGCTACCATTGGAAAAAAACTTCAACTCCCTCACTAAAGGCTCCAACCCTCAACACCTCCGGGGACCATGTTACATAAATTTTCATACTAGATCTACCTACTACAACACATCACAAATTGTAGGCCATGTTTCATCAAATCTTCAGACTGGACCCATTACCAACATTTAAGACCAAAACCAATCATCAAAACTGAAACTTATCACTGTAACTCAACCATTGAACCAACCAATCACAGAACCAACAGAACCAACCAATCATTTAAACCTAATCACTGAAACCAAATCAACTGAAACCCAAATCAATCAACTTAAATAACTAGAAGAGTCAAAACGATGTAACTAGAATACCAATCAACATACTGCATATCACAGAAACCAGATTCTGTTACTACAAACCCTGATCAACCATTTATCAAAATATATACCCTACTTTATAGTAGAAAACCCGTGGGTGTATGCACTTTCCATGAAGCATACCTGTGTACGGATCTTAAACCACTGAATTCTGAAAATTGAACCACTGTCATTCTGAAATAAATACTGAATCATACGCAGATCCATTGCAACATTTTGAAATAAACACAAAATATTCTTTGCACTTCAATCACAAACAACAAGTATCTTCAACATTCTTCAATAATTTATTTCATAATCAAAATATCAATGTTTAAGCCCAAATAATCAAGAAGACTTCATTGATAGACAACAAAAACACAACAAGACTAATTAAATTGATTAGACATTCTTTTCATAAAAAACCCTAGTTTTTCTACGTGCTTTTCTCAAATCATATCTGCGTCTATATGCGCTTTTCAGAAAACATACATGCATATAGATCATAATATATACATGACTTACCAGAATCAAACCCGCATGTATACGAACCTTTCAGGTTTTAAAAATCACGTACATATCTACAATTTCTGACTCAAACCTTCGCTGCAACACATAACTTCAGACATACCCAGATACCGACATACACATAAAATTCACGCGTCAAGTCACTATCAATATAGATCAAATCTCCTCATAATCAAGATTGTCATCTCAGATATATTGGATCTAATCCATCATCAAATTCTTAGGTGCATACTTAGTTTTAGATCAAGCAAAACATCAAAAACCCATTACATTCATATTTGCTTCAGATCTAACTATTCATCACTTGCACACCTCTACCACTTTGATCTTCATCCCCTTATATAGCTTAGCCCTTATCCAATACCATAGGTCAAAACCATACTTCGACTGATGGTTTTCTTAGATGGGATCAGAACATCTGTTGCTGGGCTCAATACTACTGGGTAGTACCACGGTAAGGACACTTTGTATTTAGAATACCATGGTGCAGAAACTGTACATGCCTTTGATTCTTCATGCCCACATGTGTACGCGACTTTGCTTCTTAGAACCCGTGTATACTTCTTCAAACTTCATTTTATCATTTCTTTGTCTCTGAACTGCTATGTCTTTGATCACAATATCTGTCACATATGTAGACACATCTTGTTGACATCTGTATCAAGTTGGTTTCCATCAAAGGAAAACTCATGAAATAGGTTTCCATAAAGGATAACACATCAAGTACGTTGCGATCAAGGACAACACATCAAGTTGGTTGCCATCAAGGACAACACATCAAGTTGGTTGCCATCAAGGACAACACATAAGTCATAATGCCAACATCGCTCACAGGTGGAGCATCGATGTTGCTACCAATGCTAGCCCAACCCATAGTCGTAGCATGAACATCAAAATCCGCCAAAAACTCTTGTAAAATAAAGAGTTTTTTATTTTTATTTTATTTTTATTTATTTATCTATTATTATTATTATTATTATTATTTTTATAGGATGAGATAACTAAATCATAAACAAATAATTGGGATAAATAAATGAGTTTGTCACCCCATATCGATGAATTTGTTACAACAAGGTTTGGATTTCTCCTTTTATCTCATCTATTTGAAGCATTTGGATTCATTATTGCTTGCATTGCATCGTTAGAAATAAAAATTTCATCATCAGTAACCTCTTCCTCATGATCATTTGTGGATTGCTTTAAGGCTAGTGCCTCCCCCTTATCACCCTGTTTATCAAATACATGTAATTTGCAATTCATCCACAATTAATCATCATTATATTAGTAAGAAAACCACTATTGACATATGTCTAAATTTATATAGAAACTTTATGTAGTAAATGAAAATCATAACATACAATAAACATTACTTACAAGTTGGGTAAAATTTAATACATAATGCCCCCATAGTAGAAATATTTGTAATTTTTCTATTCAAATTGTAATCAATGAGCAACTCTTCCCTTGCAACTATTGATTTAATGGCACATACAAATACACAGTTTCCTTCACGTCCCTCGAATATGCAATTGGGTTGCTTATTTGTGGTGACGGGTTGTGTACTATTTATAAACCCTGCAATATTCCCTGCTGCTTTTGGCCTTCCATCAATATACATAGTTGCACCTTTATTTTCATCATTGTCTTTTAGTTGTATATAATTTGCAGCCACTCCATATCTTTGCATACTTTTGGTATATTGGAATAGTCATACCCAATCATTGTAGTTGTAATAGGGTCCAACATACTCCATCAATTTGTTAATCCTTTGTAACATACCTTTATGCCATCCATGGAAAATAGCCCCAAACCATGTAATGATGATTGGGCAATGTGATATATCCTTTCATTGACAGAAAAATCAATGTTTATTTCACTAGATGTTTGTACCTCAATGGCACCTCGATGTCATCTATGCTCTCATTATCTTAAGAACATGACCCCCCTTTAGTGAGAAAAATCTCCATGCATCTATGGATTTTTCTTATAATATTTTCACATCTAGTTGATCTTCACTTGCTAGATGACGTAGCAGATGTTTGGTCAATTTCTTCTATCCTACCTGAACTTTCGTCACTCGACGAAGATAGATATGACAAATACCTATTTGGTTGAACATCCTATAACACTCCATCAAATGAGAGAAACTGTTAGCAAGTGTCATAAGGGATGTTGAGAAATTTCTTGATGCAACCACAAGTATATTAGTACAAGTGAGTTATAAGGAAGTTCTTTGTGTTTAAAATATTCAAGTAATATTTAAAAATATGAGAACTTGAGAACCTATTCATCCTAACCAATGAATTGATCACTCGATAACTTAAGAACTCAACATAATCTGATAGCATTTAATCAACTTACATTACAAAAAATACCAACATACTTTGATATGTTGAAGAATGTAACTAGTTTCGGTAGAATAAAAAGCAAAGTTTATGGATGTCGAGGTTGTTGAGATTTGTAGCTTGGGAGGTACTTCAATTCCTAGGCTATAGGGTTTTGAAGGGCACACAAAAGTGACTTGTGGGCTCAGAACCCAAACCCTTGGTATTTGCACTCAAGCGGGTGGGTGTGGAACCACACGAAATTTCGATGATTTGACACATGGAGGTGTTAAAGGACTTCGAGAGGAACTAGAGGCAACAAAATTATTGAAATATGAGTTGTCTATTATGATATTTTCATTTTTATATATGGTTGTTGGGTTTTCACATGACTTTTTCAAGTCAGCTTGTGTAATTTTATGAGTTTTCAAACCTACAACAATAGATTAGATGAAGCCCTTGAGAAGTCTACAAATTAGAGTGAGAAGAAGCCTCATTCTCACCAACCCAAGTGTAATTCATCATAAGTGGAGAATATATAAAGTAGTCACAACCTAAATGAGTCTTGTCAAGTGCAGGAGGAAATTTTGGGTATGTTTTGTCTCTATTCCAAATTTCTACTCCTGATCCCAATATCTCTCTATGGTAAGAGCTTCTATAGGAGCAATATAGACACATCAAAACACATTGTCTAGGCCTTTTTGATGCAATCATAGTAAAGCAAACCCAACAAAAATAGCCTTACCACTACCAGTAGGTCCTACAACTAAAACATTATCATCCGAGTTATAAAGCACTACAAATACTTGAGTTTCAATAGGATTGAAGTGTCTAAACTATTTTTATAGTGCTTCGTATGAAGGATTTCTTAATGCAGACACATGAAGTGGATGCAAGTCTAGCAAATCAGTTAGAGGAGGGTATTTCTCTTGAAAAATAAGATATCTAAATGAAACTGGCGGTATTGTTCATGACCACAACCACTTATCAGATACAACACGAATAAAGTACTGGGGAGGAAGAGGTTCATGGTGTTGAAGAATGTAACTAGTGTTGGTCTTCATAATTGTATTTGTGAAAAGAAAGAAAGAAAGAAATTATTATAAAATAAATTTGACTTATTAACACATGGGTTTCATGCTTGGGTCATTGGTCAACAGGTCAAAGCATCCATTATAAGCTTCTAGGATTATATATTGAGTCATTATCATTATTATTATATGATAGACCCTTCTTGGGATATTTGTGTCAAGAAAGAAAATTATTTTCTCCTCCTCCACCAAGTCAACTTCCTAATCCTTCAATTCAACCTCAAATAATTTAACAAGTCAGCCTCAAACAACTTGACAAGTCAACCTTATGTTGAAGATTCGAACCACTATAAATACACAAGTGAATTTGGCCTATTGAAGGGTAACAAGACATTTTATCTATAGTGTAGAAGCAAGAAGAAAAATAAAATAAAATATTATCCTATGCCTAGAAGAGAAGCAAGCCAAGCAAAGGACTGAAGCTAATAATTTTCTATCAAAAGGTGCGAATTTTCCCGGAGTATTATAGGGTCGAAAAATATAGGAGATCAAAAATTGTAGAAAAGATGAAGAAATAAATTGAAACTCTAATCTTGATGCTTATTAGTTTGACTTAGTTATGGAAGGTTGACTTAGTGGAGTAAAGGTTGACTTAGTGCAAATTTTTTTGGAGTATTACAGGGTCGAAAAATATAGGAGACCAAAAATTACAGGAAAGATGAAGAAAGAAATTGAAACTCTAATCTTGTTGATTATCAATTTGACTTAGTTATGGAAGGTTGACTTAGTGGAGTAAAGGTTGACTTAGTTATTTCTCATCTAAAACTCTTGCAATGTAGTTAATGTTTATGTGCCTCTAATTTATCATGAGAAGGTTGAATGCTAGAAATTCATAATGGAGTTAAGGGATTAAGATTTCAGTTGAAATTACATTTGTAGCAAGAGACTTTAACACCACACTTCATCACTATGAGTAAAGTGGGGGGAGGTGAGGGGACATGTTTTGGGTTCCAATCATATAAATAATGGAGAACCAATTTCATTGCTTGATTTCGTGGATATCTTGGTTGAAAAAGGGAAACTTACATGGAACAATAAATGTATCAGCCCTAGACACATTAAGCTAGATCAATTATTGGTATATAGTTCCTTCACAGAAAGTAACATCTCTCTTTCTTCTCAAATTATATCTTATGTTGGATCAGATCACTGAAACATCACCTTTTCTATGATTAAACAAGATGATTATGGTCCTCTTTTTTCCTTTTCTTTTTTCATTTCAATAATTTTTGGCTCTAAGCCCCCTCCTTCTTCACCTTGTTTCTTGAGTTTGGAGCAAGTGGGTGGTTGGTTCATTGGTGCACATCTAGGAACAAAATATTAAAAATACGAAGCTCACTCTAAAGGTTGGGATGAGGGATTGATATCAATTAGTGAGTAAAGATATCAACTACCTCAAATATAAACTAGGGGGAACTCAAAGGCTCATGGAGTAGGAATAAGTCACTCCTTCTTTAATGATTGAAGAAAAATAAACCTTCTAGTGATACAAATCTATGATGAGGGAAGAAGAATAAAAATGGAGGTAAAAGTCCAAGAGTTTGTGGCTCTAATTAAGGGATATAAACACTAATTTTTTTCACAAACAAGCTGAATTACAACACTAGTGTAACAATGTCAAGGAAATCACCACCAATGAAGGAGAGACACTAAGTGTAAATAAAAAAAATCAAATAAGTAGCATATAACCTTTATACCACCATATATACTAAAACTAGGAGCCAAGATAGATTGAGTACAAATATTATGCAAGAAAATAATCCATGTATTATAAGAAACAAAGACA
This sequence comes from Pinus tabuliformis, assembly GCA_031772625.1. NCBI lineage: Eukaryota > Viridiplantae > Streptophyta > Pinopsida > Pinales > Pinaceae > Pinus > Pinus tabuliformis. The sequence goes on along the minus strand of CM062819.1, from coordinate 1,510,406,766 downwards.
ATGCTTGTCTAATGTAGGTTATATCAGAAGAGGAAATCTTGGACATAATCAATGATTTTGAACTTGATAAGGTATCAATTCTAGATGAATTCAACATTCATTTTTGCAACTATTTTTGGAATATTATTAAGTTTGAATTGGTGTGGATGGTGTGAATTCTTCAATATGTTCATCATTCCTTACACCTGAGAGGAGGGACAAATTAATATTTCTTAAGTATAGTCCCAAAAGAGGTAATTCCATCATCCTTTGTACATTCAAGATGATATCATAGTGCAATGTGTCTTACAATATTATGTCTAAAATCATTGCTAATATATCAAAAAGTATACTCCCTAAGATTATCTTAGAAAACTGAGGTGGTTTTGTGAGGAAGAGACAAATTGTGGAAAATATCATCCTTATACATGAAGTTATCCCCTTTAGTAGGAATAATGAGGAAAAGTGGATGATCCTTAAGTTGGATATGGAAAATGTCTTTAATTGTGTCAAGCATAACTTCATGTTTGGATTCCTTTAGAAATTTGGGTTTAATCTAGGTTTCATTGCTTGGATCTCCACATGTATCAACAATTTGTTGGTTTCTCCTTTATGGAATGGGTTCTCCTTTGGAGCAGATTTAAGTAGATCCATGTGACTATTGAGAACAATAGGATGACCATCTTCTTTGGACAATATAATTAATATAATAGAATCCAAATGAAATATGCTAATGTAGGGTAGAGTTGGCACTAATTGGAGGGTAAATTACTTCAAACCCTTGTGAAAATTTTGAAGAGTTTAACTTGCATGAGCAGTTGAAGGACCAAAAAAAATTTCATGAATTTATATGGGCTCGAAGAATCCTTTAAATTCCTTAGTGGTTATGCTATATGTGGCAGGAAGATAGAGAATATTTTAAGTGAAAAGCCATTTTTTTTATCACCTGTTGATCTCTTAATGAAGTGAAAGAAGTTGATGATTAGAAGCATACAAATAATAATTGAAATTCAATTAAAAAAAAAAATGGAAGAAAATTACTCAAACTTAGAATTTTGGGTATGTTAATCACTCCTTCATAGTGTAGGTGGTGTCAACTTATCCTTGCATGGATTTGCAAGTGGGGCTGTGTAGCCTCCTATAAAATATAGTGGGATTTGTAAATTGCAGTGATGACCTGCAACAGGGAAATGGTGGTAAAATTTAAATTACAACATCCCAATTCACTAATCCATGTCACCCAAAAATTAGTTGTCCAACAAAAAGTCTTCCTGTAGGCTTAACCTGTCCCTCCCTCAAATGGCTAAGACCCTAACATTCATTACACCCTTGAAGTATATCCTACTATCAATAGATGTTGTCCAGTCCTTTATAAAAATACTGAATGGAAGATGTACAAAGTGTTTAAACTAGCTTTTGGCTCTTAACATACCTCTATTCTTCTATCTCTTGGAATTGCTGATGGGACAATATAAGTGGAACCTTGGGTTATAGAAAAATACTATTGTGGAGATTTTTGTATAGTAGAAATAACCATCTTAAGGGCCCTAAGGTTCGGAGGAGGAACAAGTGATGGATGGTTTGACTTGTGGGCTTTTTGAAATGATACCATAGCCTGTAGAAGGGCTGTCCTAGTTGGATTAGCGATATATTTATAGGTTTCTCTATAAACCCAATCAGTTGCTTCTGATCACACAAATTAATAATTCAAACCACACTCAAAGGTAGGGCATTTCCTATTGATATAGGAGATTTTTCTTCTTTCCTTTTCTAGATCTCGACCAACAGGCACATTTATAGGTTCGAGGTCTCCACGTTTCTCTCACTCTTAAGTGGGGAAAATGTGCTCCACCTTATGAATAGCTAAAGCTAAGCTTTGGGTATGTATCTTCTCCTCAAGCACCTTTGAAGGTTCGAGGTCTATCCCAGTGAAAGTTGCGAGACCATGGGGCCATGCTTATCCTAGACAATCATTATCGCTAGTTGGTTCCAACCTACATAAGTTGTGTCTAGCCATAGGAGAGATAGCCTTGTGCTCGCAAGGGTTCAACCCAAGCCAGGCTCATTAGTCATCTAGGGTTACCTGTTGGTTGCTTGAATGGATTATGTCCTTGTCTTTTGTCAGCCCCACTCACCTAATTTATATATAAAGGGAGGAAATAGTCCTTGTATACATTATAATCATTGTTGTTCATAAATAATATCCCAACCAGCAAGGAAGGGACCACACCCTTGTGTGGATTAGTCTTCCAACATTTCCTGATGGACATAATTGCTACATAGTTTCTATGGTTCCTGCCCATGGTTCTTGTGCTTGTACTAGCCTCTTCCCTAACCCCTCCCTTTAATGGATGGTCAAATTTCTATGTATTTGCGTTAGCTATGGGGTCTACCATAGGGAATTTGTGAAGCCTTGAAATTTGCTGCGATAACATGGGGAATAAACACCCGGTTCTGACCTTGAAAGCAACTCCTTTTTCGTTTGGTATAGTGGCTCCGACTAGGGATAATGGGACTAGTTTCCCAAAGAGAATTGATTTGATAATGTTGATGGGATGATATAAGATGTAATGGGAAATTATAAAACTAAATATGATCTAATTTAACTATTAAACACATGCTTATATATTAATCTAACATTATCTAACTATAAATATACCCGGGAATAAAATAAGATATGCGATCTACAATGATGTCTAACATCAATTGGTAATAAAGATCATTCAACTGCCAAAAGAAATGAAATCATTTAACGATAATTGTTTTGGATAAATAGTTAGACAAAACAATTAAGAGAAATATATTGCATATAAAAATTGTTCATGTATTCAAAACAAAATCAGAGCTAACATCATACAAAAGTGTAATAATGCAGAACTATAATTCTGACTTTCATACATAAAATAATCGAGAGAAGGAGTATTTCTTAATACATAAATAAAACATAATCATATGATAAAAGTACCATATATGATAAGTCATTCTCATGTGCTTCAACAATATTGATCCAATTTCATTCAATCCAGCACATTCTAAGAGTATAGAAGTGCATTTCAGTAGAGCATGCTAGATATTCAAAGAAAAATAGATCCTGTTCCATTCATTTAATCAAAACCTCCTCAAAAGTACAGAAGTGTAATGCCTTGAAAAGTGCTTTTGATAAAATTTCTAGACCCCTCTCTAAATGCATGAGAGGGGTTTGAATATTAAAATACTCGCCTCAAACTATATTATTACAAAAATAGACGAGGAGGTTTCAAACATTCTTCCTCGTAACGGGCAAAAAAAAAAAAACTAAAAATAAAATAAACTAATGACTAGCTCCTTTGAACTTGAACTAAGTTAATCTGCTAACTTGATCTCTGAGGTCGCAAATATCGATCATTGGCTTGAGTTGAGGTGGCTGGCTGATTGTAGATTTTAACTGCCCAGCAAATATGGCATCTGTCAATGCTGGCACCATATTTTGTGTAGAGGTTGTTAAACACCTCAGAGTCATCCACTAGCTGTGTGGTTTTACTAGAAATTGCCAGTATGTCTCCCAATTCAACCTATTTAGTTGTTTAATTGCCTCTTACTTTTATTTTGCTGTCTGTTTCCACTACTGCTCTAGTTCTTTGACATTCGGTAGAAACCCTAATACACACTCCTTAACAAGGTTGGCACCCTGGAGGTTTTCATTTACAAATTCAATCATGCCGCTTACTGCTCCTGCTGCTATCGTTGTCGCCCTTTCTACTTGTTTCAACTGAGAATCACAATCTGTAAACAAAATATCTTTGTGGGACTCTTCCAATTTTGGTAGGTTAGCCTTTCGGGTTAGCCTTTCTTTCGTCCTCCGATTCTTGCTAGGTGATAAATTTAGAATCTTTTTTGTGGATTTCTTCATACTCAAACATCATATCAATTACTAGGTTCATCAATTTATTACTGGTCTTGCAGTAAGGATTTATTTGCGAGATTTTCTAGAAGAATATTTCCTCTTGCTGCATTAATAGGGAATTGAGGCTGATTGCTTCTTTGATGAATTCGTCAATTTGAGGGTTATCTATGAATTTATCCAACTGTTGTGGCCATCAACAACCCCCCTTCTTATTTAGTTTTATTACTAATACTAAATAAGTGGGGACCCTTCTCTGAAAAAAATAAAATAAAAAATAAATTAGCACTTATATTCCCTTTTTAAATAAATCTTACTATCATAAACTTAGGAGAACACCCGCAAAAAATCCAAAAGGACTTAAGTTTTGTGATAAGTTCAAAGAAAAACGTTCTCTCAATAATAAAGCATCGCATCGCAAAAAGGTAATGGATGACACCATATAAGCCAACTACTAAGATTGTGAAATCGCGATGCGAGATCGCACACTGAAGAAGCTCATTGCGCGTCACAATTTTCATATGCCTCAAGTATCACTTAAGGTAAAATACCTCAACCCGGCAATATGCGATAATGCATCTCGCAAATCACATCTCGCATAAACATGTGGTGATAGATGATTGTTAAACACAACAGATTAGCAATATTGCGAAGCAAATCACAAAATCGCTTTATTGCAGATCTGCAGGGCTCATCGTTCAATTTTTTTTTTTTCGTAATCCGATGCCAAGTTATGTGCATTAATGTTAATTTAATGAGTTAGTTGATGATCATTAATGAGATAAGGTTTAGATCTGATCAAAAGGTCATTTCACATAGGGTGGTATATTTTATATGATTTCGGCATTAAAAGCTTTCCCGTCACCTTATTTCTTATCATTACTCTTTCCTTATTTGTAAATTGCAGGAGCGGAAAGCAGAAAGGTATACGTAGCAGTGTTCAAAGTATAATAGGAAAGAAGGGAAAAGCTCTGATTTCTGAAGACAAAGAAATGACGCCCTTATGCATAGACACCACCTGTAACAGGGATGCCGACATAACTACTTGGGAAGGCATGTACAGTCTACTCGAAGAAGAAAATCTGAGAGTAATGGAGGTTAAAGCAACTGCAGACTCACGCGGGTCATCTAAGGTGTCGATTACAGAACTTGCATGTTCATTCTTGCATCGGATAGCGGCGAGACCCAAGATTCTTCCATACACAGACATGGTCAAATGGGTACTGGATAGTGCTGACATAACATACAGACAATGTTGGAAATAATACTGAGAGGGGGGGTGAATCAGTATTATCAAGTCAAATATTTCCCTTTTTCAAATCCAGATAATATACGCTACTTCAGTCAATTAAACCTGCGTATATACGCAACTATGTATAAGGAAACCTGCGTATACAATGCAGACTTATAATTTAGTTTATCTTACTGATGTTGATCATTAATCTGTGTATTAGGATCAAATAAACAGTAACCAGAAACAGTAAAACAGATCTGAAGACAATCACACACACAAGAACACAAGATATAAGGTGGAAACCCAATGTGGGTGAAAACCACCTGCTGCAATTCGTCTCTATCTTCTTTTAATTAGAAACTTCTTTTTACAATGTACTGGTGTAGTCCTTTACCAGTACGCAGGCTGCAACCTACAAAGAGCTACAACCCTCTCTCGTTCTCCAGCTTCTCCTGGAAGGGAGCTACAACCCCCTTAGCTCTTGTACTAGCCAAGATACTAGTACGTAGGTGCTGGCCTACAGAAGGCTACAACCTTCTCTTTTTTCCAGGGACCACGTTTCATAAATTTTCAGACTGGATCCATGAACATCAATCAATCATAAACAATTTCTGCATCAAACAATCTCCTTTTCACCAATTAGAACTGAATCAAGTAGATACTTCTCTGATAGCTGTACCCAAAACACAGCAATAGTAACCACACACCAAATTCTAAACCCTGAACACTGCAGCAATAAATAGAAGCAGCTAGATCACAACTCAAAAGATATACGCTACTTAAATAACCTGAAACCTGCGTGCATACGCTTCTGTGTTCCGAGAAACCTGCGTATACGCAGTTTTATTCACTGAACCAGCGTGTATACGCGCTTTCACTTCACTGAACCTGCGTACAGATCTATAAAGGATAATTCACTCTTTCAAATATTCAGACACTAATTAACCCAGATTATCAGATTTATAGATCAAGCATGTGCCACATATAACAGATCAAAATCATACAAAGATACTATCATTCAAGCCAAAAGATTATGACCCATCAATAGAACTTATCCTTCTTTGCGCTAAGGTTCCTCCTTCATTCAGATCCAGATCTGCACCATAACCCCAATCACCAATATTTCAGATCTAGCTCTTATTAGATATTCAATTAATTCAGATCATACTTTGCCAAATGATCTCCTTCCTCTTTTATAGTCTTAGGCCTCTCACAATAACACGGTCCAAAACCATAATAAAACAATACCATGGACCCAATACTTGGGATCAACACTTCTGACGAGATACCATGGTCCAAAACCATAGGTTCAAATACCAAGGACTAACTACCACGGACCAAAAGTAAGTTCTCCAACATATACGCGCTTTTCCTTGCGTGAAAGTGCATGTATACGCATACGCGCCTTTGTAACGTCTAACCCGCGTGTATACGCGCCTTAGTCTAGGTGAACCTGCGTATATGTCTTTTCCTTCATTCTAAAAGCCTGAATTGAAGCCTGCTAGCTGATCCTTCCTTCTCAGGGAAGTTAGTTCTGGTTTGCTTACCAAACTGACATGATTTGCATATTGTATTGTCTGGAATTCTGATGCCTGGAAGACCACGAACTGTCTCGTATTTGCATGCTTTCCTTATCCGTGAAAAGCTTAGATGCCCCAACCTTCGATGCCATAACCAGTGTTCATCATTCTTGCTCAAATAACATTGTTGTTGTCCTTCTTCAAATATGTATAGATTATTTGGAGTTCTTATGCATTTGATCACTGTTTTTCCTGTATCAAGATCACGAACACTACATCCATTTGATCGAAATATTACCTCAGTTCCTTGATTGCACATCTGACTAACACTCAATAGATTATGCTTCAAGCCATCAACATACAAAACATTTCCAGCTTTGACTTTTTCTTTCAACTGAACAGTACCTTTTCCTTTTATGATTGCAGGGGTATCATTTCCAAAAGAAACTTTCTTTCCTTTTTCTAAAGCACTATATGATTGAAGTTTTTCTTTATCACCTGTCATGTGCTTCAAACATCCAGTGTCGATGTACCATTGATTTTCTTGTCCTTCTGCATATAAAGCTATCCCACATCTTTCTGGTTGCGGTTCCTTCATTCTCCATGTTCTGGCATTTGAGGTTTGTTCCTTCTGAGTTGTCTTCCGAAACCTGCTCCTGCATTCAGAATCTTCATGACCGAGGTTATTACAAATAGAACATTCAATTTCACTTTCAAGGGCGGAAAAGTTGTTATAGGTCCTTTTCGTGATTCCAGTCATACTTCTTTGCTTTTGAGCTTCTCTAGTCATGATTGTCTTATAGGAAACACATTGAGCTGCTTTGTGACCAAAGTTATGGCAAGAGAAACATTGGCCATTGAAGAAACTCCTGCGATTATCAAATCTATCAACCAACTGATTGTAGTTTCTACTGACATCCATTCTTGAGGGAAATTGGGAAAATTTTACTTGTGGCTGGTTGTGGCTTCTGTTTGTCCTTAAGGTAGATTGCCCCTGATTTTCTTGATAGTCTTTGTTCATTCTTGAGGTAAACTGTCCCTGATTTACCTGATGATTTCTATTAGGCCTTTGCTCGCTCCTCCTTGCTGCATTAAGATAACTTTTGGAGGTGGATGCTTGAGATGCTTCTCCATTATATCCCAGACCTGTCTTGATTAGTGGAGAACGCTGCACATTGATAATCTCATCCAGAGTTTCAGATCCTTTAACAAATTTAAGATTAAGAGCTTTTGTTTTCTCAATCTCTTTTCTAAGACCAACAATTTCACATTCCAATTTTTCATGATGTTTTTCCCTTTCAGCCAGTTGACATTGCAGAGCATCAATAATCACATTTTTCTCTTCTAAACAAATTTTGAGTTTAGAAATCTCTTCATAAAGACATTCTTCATCTATAGCATCCATGTAATCATCATCTTCAAAAGCCATTAAAAGTTTATAATTATTACCTCGTTCATCTTCATCACAATTTGAAAGTCTGTCACTATCTTCATGAGTGTAATAGCTTTTCTTATTTGCATTCTGTTTCTTGTTCCATCTAACAGGTTCCTTCCCCTTGTCAATCTTATCCTTATGAGGAAATTTTGCAGCATACTGACTGACTCTTCCACAAGCAAAGCATTTGAAAGGTAACTTACCTCGGAATCGTCCAGCACCCCGTTGAAGGTTTTTGACAAAATTTGATTCTTCTTCTTCTTCTGACACATGTCCCGACTCATAGTAATCTCCTTTGCCTAAAGCCTTGAAGGCAACTTCTCTCCTGTCTGATGGTCCTCCTTTCCTCATTTCATAAGCAGTCAGAATTTCGTGCAGCTGTGACATGGTAAGGTTTCGTAGATTCCCTTTTTCTTCTATTGCAGAAACTTTAGATTCAAATCTAGGGGAAAAAGATCTTAGAACCTTTTCAACCACAACAGCCTCTTTTATTTCTTCACCCAAATTTTTCATACAATTAACAATCTCATCTACACGAAGGAAATAGTTAGCCACACTTTCATCATTGTGCATTCTGAGATTTTCATACTGAATTCTGAGGGTTTGAAGTTTTTCTCGTTTTACCTGTTCATCTCCTTCATAGCTCAGAACAATCTTGTCCCATATTTCTTTTGCGGATTTATACTGCATAACCTTCACGAATTCTGATTGAGATAGACATCCTAATAGAGTATTGACAGCCTTTGCATTTGTTTCATATTTCTTCTTCTTAGCCGAATCTGTAGGAGTTGCTGATGGAAAAGTGTACCCTGTATCTATGATATCCCAGACTTCTGTACCAAGAGATTGAAGATAGGCAGTAACTCTTACCTTCCAATATACGAAGTTTGTCCCATCAAAAATTGGTGGCCTGATAGATTCTTCTCTCTCGTAGTTGCTCATGATGATGGATCTTCCTTCAAGCGATCAAGCTTCTTCAGAAGGACCTGAGCTGATTCCAATTGTTGGAAATAATACTGAGAGGGGGGGGGTGAATCAGTATTATCAAGTCAAATATTCCCCTTTTTCAAATCCAGATAATATACGCTACTTTAGTCAATTAAACCTGCGTATATACACAACTATGTATAAGGAAACCCGCGTATACAATGCATAGTTATAATTTAGTTTATCTTACTGACGTTGATCATTAATCTGTGTATTAGGATCAAATAAACAGTAACCAGAAACAGTAAAACAGATCTGAAGACAATCACACACACAAGAACACAAGATATAAGGTGGAAACCCAATGTGGGTGAAAACCACCTGCTGCAATTCGTCTCTATCTTCTTTTAATTAGAAACTTCTTTTTACAATGTACTGGTGCAGTCCTTTAACAGTACGCAGGCTGCAACCTGCAGAGAGCTACAACCCTCTCTCGTTCTCCAGCTTCTCCTGGATGGGAGCTACAACCCCCTTAGCTCTTGTACTAGCCAAGATACTAGTACGTAGGTGCTGGCCTACAGAAGGCTACAACCTTCTCTTTCTTCCAGGGACCACGTTTCATAAATTTTCAGACTGGATCCATGAACATCAATCAATCATAAACAATTTCTGCATCAAACAATCTCCTTTTCACCAATTAGAACTGAATCAAGTAGATACTTCTTTGACAGCTGTACCCAAAACACAACAATAGTAACCACACATCAAATTCTGAACCCTAAACACTGCAGCAATAAACAGAAGCAGCTAGATCACAACTCAAAAGATATACGCTACTTAAATAACCTGAAACCTGCGTGCATACGCTTCTGTGTTCCGAGAAACCTGCGTATACGCAGTTTTTATTCACTGAACCAGCGTGTATACGCGCTTTCGCTTCACTGAACCTGCGTACAGATCTATAAAGGACAATTCACTCTTTCAAATATTCAGACACTGATTAACCCAAATTATCAGATTTATAGATCAAGCATGCGCCACATATAACAGATCAAAATCATACAAAGATACTATCATTCAAGCCAAAAGATTATGACCCATCAATAGAACTTATCCTTCTTTGCGCTAAGGTTCCTCCTTCATTCAGATCCAGATATGCACCATAACCCCAATCACCAATATTTCAGATCTAGCTCTTATTAGATATTCAATTAATTCAGATCATACTTTGCCAAATGATCTCCTTCCTCTTTTATAGTATTAGGCCTCTCACAATAACACGGTCCAAAACCATAATAAAAAAATACCATGGACCCAATACTTGGGATCAACACTTCTGATGAGATACCATGGTCCAAAACCATAGGTTCAAATACCAAGGACTAACTACCACGGACCAAAAGTAAGTTCTCCAACATATACGCGCTTTTCCTTCCGTGAAAGTGCATGTATACGCATACGCACCTTTGTAACGTCTAACCCGTGTGTATACGCACCTTAGTCTAGGTGAACCTGCGTATATGTCTTTTCCTTCATTCTGAAAGCTTGAACTGAGATCTGTCATCAGAGAGAGTTGCCATAAAGGACAACACCTGTGCCATAGCTCCAAACCTGTGCCATAATGCCAACAATCTCCCCCTTTGGACTTGATGGCAACCCCAAGATCCAAGATCCTCAAAGTCATTCTCCCCATTTGTCATCAAGGCAAAGGGTTGTGCTCCCCCTGAGTACATGCTGAAATCTGTGCCCTGCTGTGCTGACCATGCCCCCCTGACTGTAGGCAAGATCTGCAAAAAGATGTTATTCAAGAAGAACCATGACATATACATCATAAAAGACCTTCCTATCACCAAAAGACTCAATACATACATCCATCACCCAACCAAGTGGGGATACATCAGAAAATTACATATGACAACCAAGTACATTACATCTTCATCCCGGGCATAGTGGGGAAACCAAACTAGGCCGTTACATGACCTTTGACACCATAAAAGAGATACATGACATAGAGACGAAATATCTAGAGCAAGATTTATGAAAGTCATCAATAACTGATATCGGCAGCATCTTCCAATCACCATTCAGATCAGCAACCATGATTTTCTTCTGTTCTCCCTCTGCATTTGTTCCACCTGAACCAACAACAGTTGTGACTTTGAACCAAAATCTTCTAAGATGATACCAACAATGCATCATTAGAAGTTTATCTGCTCCCCCTGAACCTGTGCCAGATGGTCTCTGTCAGACCCATATCAGACTATCTTCAACCAGAGCCTGTCCCTACTGATATCCATCAAACCTCCATATACACGATTGTCTCTGCACAAACTAGCGTATGTACGCAGATCCTCCTCAGGAAACTCGCGTATACCCATTTTTCTCTGAAACAGACAAGTTTTAACAACAAGATGATGCATCAACTACTCCCAGCTTCTGTCTAAGGTATTCAAAAGTTTCCCTGGGCAATGGTTTGGTGAGAATATCAGCAACTTGTTCCTTAGAAGGAACATACTCCAGTTTGACCTTTTGTTCCAACACTTGTTCCCGGAGAGAGTGATACTTGATCGGTATGTGCTTGGTCTTTGAATGCATGAATGGGTTCTTTGAAATGCTGATTGCACTTGTATTATCACATAAGATGGAGATAGGTGGTGTACAAGTGATCTGAAAATCCTGCAAGGTTTGCATCATCTAAAGGAGTTGAGTGCAGCAAGATGCAGCAGCCACATATTCCTCTTCAGCTGTAGATAAAGCAATCAAACTCTGTTTCTTGCTGAACCAAGATACTAATCTGGAACCCATGAAGAATGCACCACCACTTGTGCTCTTCCTGTCATCCATGCTTCCGGCCCAATCTGCATCTGTATAAGCATGAAGTGTGAGATCTGTATCTCTAGGATACCATAAGCCATAGTTTTGAGTTCCTTGAAGGTACTTGAAGATTCTCTTAACTGCCTGAAGATGAGTTTCCTTAGGATTTGCTTGAAATCTTCCAACTATTCCCACTGCATGCATGATGTCTGGTCGGGTACCTGTCAAATAAAGTAGACTTCCAATCATGGATCTATAGGTTGGTTGATGCACTGCTGCTGATTCATCATTTGCACTAAGGCTGCATCCTGTAACCATAGGGGTACATACTGGTTTTGAATCTTCCATGCCATACTTCTTCAAAATCTGCTTGAGGTACTTGGTTTGAGACAAAAAGATACCGCCTTCATTTTGTTGGATTTGTAGACCAAGAAAATATGTCAGCTCTCCAAGTAATGACATTTCGAATTCTTTCTGCATCACCAAGGCAAAGTTTTGACTCATAGTTTCTTCATTGCTGCCAAAGATAATATCATCTACATACACAACAAGTATTAGCAATTTGTCATTTTCAATTTTTATATAAAGATTGCTATCTGCTGAATGAAAAGCCTTGTTGATGAAGATATTTGTCCAAACGATAGTACCAAGCCCTTGGAGCCTGTTTAAGACCATAAAGAGCCTTTTTTAGTCTGCATACAAGATTTGGATCATTCCCAAGAATGAAACCATCTGGTTGCTCAATGTACACCTCTTCTTCTAAGTCTCCATTCAGAAAGGCTGATTTCACGTCCATTTGAAATACTTTGAATTTCTGAAAGCTTGAGAGAGCAAGGAACATTCGGATGGCCTCAAGTCTAGCAACGAGAGCAAAAGTTTCTTCAAAGTCTATTCCTTCTTCTTGAGCATACCCTTTACAAACAAGTCTGGCCTTGTTTCTAATCACTTCCCCATTTTCATTCAACTTGTTTTTAAAGATCCATTTTGTCCCTATGACATTCTTATCTTTTGGTCTAGGAACCAACTCCCAAGTGTTATTCTTTTCGATCTGCTCAAGTTCTTCATCCATTGCCTTGACCCAACATTCATCTTTGCATGCCTCTTTTACATTTTGTGGTTCAGTGGATGAGAGCAATGCTAAATAGCTTGAGGCTTCTGCAATTGTTCTTCTTGTTTGTATACCTGCCTATTTCTGCCCCAAAATTTGAGATTCTGGATCATTCTTCTGAACGTACCTGGATGGAGTCTTCTCTTCTATCCTTATCTGTTCCTCTGGTGCCTCTTGAGGTTCTTCTTCATCATCAGTCTGATTTGAAGGATGGTCTTCATCCTCTTCGATATTTTCATAATTTACTTGCCTAGGAATGTTTCCTTCTTCATCAACCACTACATCAATGCTGTCAACTATTCTTCCAAGTCTTTTTTTGTAACACTTATATGCTTTGCTGTGAGGAGAATAACCAAGGAGAATGCCTTCATCTGCTCTAGGTTCAAACTTGCCAAGATGTTCATCATTATTCTTAATATAGCATTTGCTTCCAAATATTTTGAAATGTTTTACCGAAGGAGTCTCACCATACCAGAGCTCATGAGGAGTTTGAGTGCTGTTCACCCGGACATTTGTTTTGTTGAGAATAACAACCGCAGCAAATGCAGCTTCACCCCAGAAGGTTGCGGGAGTTCCAGACTCATCAAGCATAGCATGAGCCATTTGTTGAACCGTTCTGTTCATCCTTTCCACTACTCCATTTTGCTGAGGATTCCTAGCTGTAGAGAATTCCCTTCTTATTCCATGTTCTTCACAAAAATAGAAAAATTCATTTGAGGTAAACTCCCCACCACTATCAGACCTGAGGCACTTAATTTTGTGATCTAATTCGTTTTCAACCAAGGCTTTGAAAGATTTGAATTTTTCGAAGGCTTCGTCTTTGTGCTTCATAAGTCCTATCCAAACCATCCTGGAGAAGTCGTCAATGAATAATATAAAGTATTCTTCTCCTCGAGGTGACCTTTTCCTAGATGGACCACATACATCTGTATGGACTAGTTCAAGAGGCCTGCTAGCTGATCCTTCCTTCTCAGGGAAATTAGTTCTGGTTTGCTTACCAAACTGACATGATTTGCATATTGTATTGTCTGGAATTCTGATGTCTGGAAGACCACGAACTGCCTGGTATTTGCATGCTTTCCTTATCTGTGAAAAGCTTAGATGCCCCAACCTTCGGTGCCATAACCAATGTTCATCATTCTTGCTCAAATAGCATTGTTGTTGTCCTTCTTCAAATATGTATAAATTATTTGGAGTTCTTATGCCTTTGATCACTGTTTTTCCTGTATCAAGATCACGAACACTACATCCATTTGATCGAAATATTACCTCAGTTCCTTGATCACACATCTGATTGACACTCAGTAGATTATGCTTCAAGCCATCAACATACAAAACATTTCCAGCTTTGACTTTTTCTTTCAACTGAACAGTGCCTTTTCCTTTTATGACTGCAGGGGTATCATTTCCAAAAGAAACTTTTTTTCCTTTTTCTAAAGCACTATATGATTGAAGTTTTTCTTTATCATCTGTCATGTGCTTCGAACATCCACTGTCGATGTACCATTGATTTTCTTGTCCTTCTGCATATAAAGCTGTCCCACATCTTTCTGGTTGCGGTTCCTTCATTCTCCATGTTCTGGCATTTGAGGTTTGTTCCTTCTAAGTTGTCTTCCGAAACCTGCTCCTGCATTCAGAATCTTCATGACCGAAGTTATTACAAATAGAACATTCAATTTCAATTTCAAGGGCGGAAAAGTTGTTATAGGTCCTTTTCGTGATTCCAGTCATACTTCTTTGTTTTTGAGCTTCTCTAGTCATGATTGTCTTATAGGAAACACATTGAGCTGCTTTGTTACCAAAGTTATGGCAAGAGAAACATTGGCCATTGAAGAAACTCCGCGATTATCAAATCTATCAACCAACCGATTGTAGTTTCTACTGACATCCATTTTTGAGGAAAATTGTGAAAATTTTACCTGTGGCTAGTTGTGGCTTCTGTTTGTCCTTAAGGTAGATTGCCCCCGATTTTCTTGATAGTCTTTGTTCATTCTTGAGGTAAACTGTCCTTGATTTACCTGATGATTTCTATTAGGCCTTTGCTCGTTCCTCCTTGCTACATCAAGATAACTTTTGGAGGTGGATGCTTGAGATGCTTCTCCATTATATCCCAGACCTGTCTTGATTAGTGGAGAATGCTACACATTGATAATCTCATCCAGAGTTTCAGATCCTTTAACAAATTTAAGATTAAGAGCTTTTGTTTTCTCAATCTCTTTTCTAAGACCAACAATTTCGCATTCCAATTTTTCATGATGTTTTTGCCTTTCAACCAGTTGACATTGCAGAGCATCAATAATCACATTTTTCTCTTCTAAACAAATTTTGAGTTTAGAAATCTCTTCATAAATACCTTCTTCATCTATAGCATCCATGTAATCATCATCTTCAAAATCCATTAAAAGTTTATAATTATTACCTCGTTCATCTTCGTCACTATTTGAAAGTTAGTCACTATCTTCATGAGTGTAATAGCTTTTCTTATTTGCATTTTGTTTCTTGTTCCATCTAACAGGTTCCTTCCCCTTGTCAATCTTATCCTTATGAGGACCTTTGGCAGCATACTGACCGACTCTTCCACAAGCAAAGCATTTGAAAGGTAACTTACCTCGGAATCGTCCAGCACCCCGTTGAAGGCTTTTGACAAAATTTGATTCTTCTTCTTCTTCTGACACATGTCCTGACTCATAGTAATCTCCTTTGCCTGAAGCCTTGAAGGCAGCTTCTCTCCTGTCTTATGGTCCTCCTTTCCTCATTTAATAAGCAGTCAGAATTCCGTGCAGCTGTGACATGGTAAGGTTTCGTAGATTCCCTTTTTCTTCTATTGTAGAAACTTTAGATTCAAATCTAGGGGAAAAAGATCTTAGAACCTTTTCAACCACAACAGCCTCTTTTATTTCTTCACCCAGATTTTTCATACAATTAACAATCTCATCTACACGAAGGAAATAGTTAGCCACACTTTCATCATTGTGCATTCTGAGATTTTCATACTGAATTCTGAGGGTTTGAAGTTTTGCTCATTTTACCTGTTCATCTCCTTCATAGCTCAGACCAATCTTGTCCCATATTTCTTTTGCGGATTTATACTGCATATCCTTCACGAATTCTGATTGAGATAGACATCCTAATAGAGTATTGACAGCCTTTGCATTTGTTTCATATTTCTTCTTCTAAGTCGGATCTGTAGGAGTTGCTGATGGAAAAGTGTACCCTGTATCTATGATATCCCAGACTTCTGTACCAAGAGATTGAAGATAGGCAGTAACTCTTACCTTCCAATATATGAAGTTTGTCCCATCAAAAATTGGTGGCCTGATAGATGCTTCTCTCTCCTAGTTTCTCATGATGATGGATCTTCCTTCAAGTGATCAAGCTTCTTCAGAAGGACCTGCTCTGATTCCAATTGTTGGAAATAATACTAAGAGGGGGGGTGAATCAGTATTATCAAGTCAAATATTCCCTTTTTCAAATCCAGATAATATACGCTACTTTAGTCAATTAAACCCGCATATATAGGCAACTATGTATAAGGAAACCCGTGTATACAATGCAAACTTATAATTTAGTTTATCTTACTGATGTTGATCATTAATCTGTGTATTAGGATCAAATAAACAGTAACCAGAAACAGTAAAACAGATCTGAAGACAATCACACACACAAGAACACAAGATATAAGGTGGAAACCCAATGTGGGTGAAAACCACCTGCTGCAATTCGTCTCTATCTTCTTTTAATTAGAAACTTCTTTTTACAATGTACTGGTGCAGTCCTTTACTAGTACGCAGGCTGCAACCTGCAGAGAGCTACAACCCTCTCTCATTCTCCAGCTTCTCCTGGAAGGGAGCTACAACCCTCTTAGCTCTTGTACTAGCCAAGATACTAGTACGTAGGTGCTGGCCTACAGAAGGCTACAACCTTCTCTTTCTTCCAGGGAACATGTTTCATAATTTTTCAGACTGGATCCATGAACATCAATCAATCATAAACAATTTCTGCATCAAACAATCTCCTTTTCACCAATTAGAACTGAATCAAGTAGATACTTCTCTGACAGCTGTACCCAAAACACAGCAATTGTAACCACACACCAAATTCTAAACCCTGAACACTGCAGCAATAAACAGAAGCAGCTATATCACAACTCAAAAGATATACACTACTTAAATAGCCTAAAACCTGCGTGCATACGCTTCTGTGTTCTGAGAAACCTGTGTATACGCAGTTTTTATTCACTGAACCAGCGTGTATACGTGCTTTCACTTCACTGAACCAGCATGTATATGCGCTTTCACTTCACTAAACCTGTGTACATATCTATAAAGGATAATTCACTCTTTCAAATATTCAGACACTGATTAACCCAGATTATCAGATTTATAGATCAAGCATGCGCCACATATAACAGATCAAAATCATACAAAGATACTATCATTCAAGCCAAAAGATTATGACCCATCAATAGAACTTATCCTTCTTTGCGCTAAGGTTCCTCCTTCATTCAGATCCAGATCTGAACCATAACCCCAATCACCAATATTTCAG
Source organism: Pinus tabuliformis (assembly GCA_031772625.1). Lineage (NCBI taxonomy): Eukaryota > Viridiplantae > Streptophyta > Pinopsida > Pinales > Pinaceae > Pinus > Pinus tabuliformis. The sequence goes on along the minus strand of CM062819.1, from coordinate 1,510,389,321 downwards.
ATCTAGCTCTTATTAGATATTCAATTAATTCAGATCATACTTTGCCAAATGATCTCCTTCCTCTTTTATAGTCTTAGGCCTCTCATAATACCACGGTCCAAAACCATAATAAAACAATACCATGGACCCAATACTTGGGATCAACACTTCTGACGAGATACCATGGTCCAAAACCATAGGTTCAAATACCAAGGACTAACTACCACGGACCAAAAGTAAGTTCTCCAACATATACACGCTTTTCCTTGCGTGAAAGTGCGTGTATACGCATACGCACCTTTGTAACGTCTAACCCGCGTGTATACGCGCCTTAGTCTAGGTGAACCTGCATATATGTCTTTTCCTTCATTCTGAAAGCTTGAACTGAGATCTGTCATCAGAGAGAGTTGCCATCAAGGACAACACCTGTGCCATAGCTCCAAACCTGTGCCATAATGCCAACAGACAATTTAAGACTCAAAGCCAAGAACTCATTGGGTCGTTCACTCGATAAAATTTAAGGTTTATATATCCTCTAAGAAAAATGCACAAGAGGCGAAAACTATCACCAGGGAAGCCCGGATTGAGAAATGGAGGTAGTTTCCGATGCATGATTAGCGCTGATCACTAATCACGCATCGCTAGGAAAAATCCCTTGAGAAGGAAAGCCTCTGATCACTCAGTTGCTTGTAAGCTCGGAAATTGTAGGAAAAAGTGCTAAAGGCTAAAGGAAAAACCCGAGCTCTAAAAACTAGTGGTATTTATCAACGATATCCTTAAGTGGTATGTAAATTTCTGATCATTTGATTTAGCATCTACAGACAAGCTAGAGACAAAAGGCTAAGGAAAGAGTAGAGTCCATCAAGAAGTTAACCAAGTTGAATTGGGATTCTTACTGGAAGTACTTGGTTAAACCACATAGTCAATGCATGACTCTCAAATGCCTTACTAACTCTATCGAGAAGATAGTGCCAGCACTTGCCGATTCTGTTTTCGTAGGGAAACTAAAATCGGAGGTCAGCCAACCAACTCTCCTCAATCTGATGCTGAATGCTTGCGACCATAGAGAACAAATACATAGATAGTTAATTTCCAGATTCAGTTTTAAATTTAGTTTTGATTTATTTTTGCCTTAGATGAGGACGGTCATTTAAACCTCCTCCTATATTTTTGTAATAGACTATTTTTAGGATTTAGCTAGTAGTATTTCAACCCCTCTCATGCATTTAGAGAAGGGTCCTGAAATTTGTCAAAAATGTTTCCTCAGAACATGCACTTCTACACCCTCGAAGGAGGTTTTGATGAATGAATGGAACAAGATTTATTGATATCTGTGTTTAATGTCTAATACTGAAATGCACTTTGATACTCTTAGTAGATGTTGAATTAGGAAGAGATAAATCATTATTGCTGAAACTCATGAGTAGAACTTGTGATCAATGGTAAATTTATCTCTTAATGATTTCTGCTTATGTGTTAAGGTGATATTTATGTTCAGTTATTTATATATGAATGCTTGAATGTTTGAGTTATCATTTGGTACTTCTGTACAGTGATGACTATTCTATTTATGCTTAATGTATGAATGACTTATTATGCAATATGTTTCTCACAATTGTTTCGGCTAACTTTTTATACGAAATGGTTCATTTTTATTGAATTCTTTTCTCATAGAAATTGAATGATCTTTATTACCAATTGCCATTAGAAATTATTTTAGATCGCATAACTGAAAGGTTAAATCCCAGGTTAGTTTTAGAATTAGATATTTCTGTTCATTAGAATACAATTTCATATTGTTAAATTAGATTTAGAATAAAAGCATTTTACTTAGGAATTATTAGAAAGGAAATATCAATTCTCATCACACACACACAAATTGGGAAACTGGTCCGATTATCCCCAGTTGAACCCACCATCCCAAACGGAAAAGGAGTTGCTTTCAAGGTCTAGACCGAGTGGGTATACCCCTTGTTGTAGACCCGATTTTTGGGGCTTCAATATATTTGGCTCTAGAAGGAGGGCCTAAACTGTGAATGGCTAGTAAATCTAAATCTAAATACCATTCTCAGAGTAAATTTCCCTCAACATCTCCCTCGACTTCTCCATCGCACTTGGAATCTTTAAATCTTGAGCGAGAAGTCGATAAAATAACAACCACTGCCACAAACCCGAACATTTCAGAGAAATCTACTATTGAACCTCCTGAAGTTGAATCTTTGATCCATAAAATTCAAGAATTTTCTATATCACCCCAAAAATATGAAATATCTCAAGGTAGTGTGACTTCGCAATATAATCCTTCTCATCCTCTTACCAGATTGCAGAGTGAAAAGTTTGGTATCGAACCAACTGAATTACCTCTACCTAAAAGGAAAAGAGCAAGGAAATCACCTAAAGGGTCTGATAGTGAGACTCTTTCATCATCATCATCCATCTCGACCTCTCCACTGTGAAGTCAACCATCCACCCCTCCACTTCAAATTGTTGTCCACCAGACTACTGGAACTTCAACATCTGCTTCTCAATCATCTGGAACTGTAATATCCTCATCTTCCCAACCGCAAGGAACATCTTCTGCGCTTTCCTCTGTTAGTAGTTCAACAATGGCCCAAACCCCATGGAATAACCCAGGGGTAGTCTTAATGCCTGCGCCCTTGAGTCAAATACCGACCCATCCTGAAAAATGGCTGCCTAAGTTTAATCCTGAAGCAGGCATGCTAGAAGAAGAACACATAAACAACTTTATGTTATCTGTAAATCTAAATGGAGTTACTAATGAAGATGCTGTTGTCTGGCTCTTCCCTTACACTTTGCAAGGAGCAGCCGGATCCTGGTATTTTTCATTACCATCAGGATCTATCACTAGTTGGGATATTTTCCAAGAGCAATTCTTGACTAAGTTCGGTGATGATAGGTCTACTGCAACATTGATCAATGATCTGTCGAATCTTAAGACTGAATCAAGGGAACCTATCAAAGATTTTAACTCGCGTTTCAATAAACTTTTGAATAAAATTCCTACCGCTTCCAAGCCTAGCGAAGAAGTTCGAAGTGAATGGTACATATCTGCTCTACCATCAAACATAGCAATCTTCGTTGATAGGGCTACCAAAACAACTTTGGTTGATAATATGAAGGAAGCAATAGCGGTAGAAAAATGTATCATAGCCTTAGAAAAGAAAAACGCTGTCGATGAATGAAAATCTAAGAAGGTCACTTTTAGAGAAGATCCCAAGAAAAAACAATCAAAAGACCCATTTGATTTAGAAGGATTGCAGAAATTTTTGAAAACCATGTCTAACAAAATGGTTGACATTAAGAAACAAGTAGCAGAGACTTCTTCTAAAAATCCTTACAAGCCTTATAGAAAAAATCCTTCAACTGATTCAAAGCCTCCCAATGCTATCACAAATGCAGAATCAGAAGAAGAAGAGGAAGTTTATAACGAGGAACCTACTGATGAAGAAGAAGTTGTAGAAGTACAGGGAATGTGGGACTTCATCCTCCCAGATGAAGAGGATCAAGAGGCATCACCAGTTAGTACCAGAAGTAGAAATCAACTCAATCTTCCGCAACCTACTCCTAAACAGAAGAGTGCAAGCTTGATATTTAAAGATAAAGTCACAGGTAAGAAATCATCACCCAAAGCGACTCAAACAAGCCGAGTCCAATCTGATTCACCAACTCCATCTAAAACATTGATTGTTTATGATGAGATGGAGTATAATCTCGTTGAAGACATGAAGAAGAGTAGGGCTAACATTACTTTTCATGAATTGAGCAAATTAAAGCATCAACAAAAGCTACTTTTGAAAGAGTTACATGCAATACCTGTTGCACCTCTGCCTGCCGCTGTAATCTCGCAAACTTCTCATGAGATGGGAAGACCTCCAACTAATGTGACTAATAAAGTTGATCCAAATGATATCTCTTTAATTGGAGGAAGGTCAAGATCTCATACTCCCCCATTTCTTCTTACTTATGAAATTTTCAACAAAAACTTGCATAATTGTTTGGTAGATTTAGGAGCTTCATCTAATATCTTACCTAAATCAATATGTGCAAAGTTAAACGTTCAACCTCAAAAATCTGCAGTACGCATAGTTCAGCTAGACCAGTCACAAGTTGAAGTGATCGGTGAACTAAATCAGGTTACCATAAGGCTGTCATCTAATCCAAAGGTATGTCAAGTCATTGATATTTTAGTTGCAGACATTCCAGAATTTTATGGCTTAATTCTTAGTAGGGATTGGTCTGAAAAGCTTCATGGATACTTTGCAACCGATTGGTCACATATGTGGCTCCCTTACAATGGTAAACCGAATCAGATAAAGGTTGAGCGAGAAAGACATCAAAAATACATAGTGACAGAATTGGAAGGAGAAAATGAACCTGTAGCATACAACAACAATATAATTGGCAACTATTCTATTGACTCTTTCTTAGGAAATTTTAATGCTCATACTTCACCTTACTTAGAACATTCTGTTTTGTCTCAAGTAGAAATTTTTTCTCAAACAGATAGTTCTAAATGTGTTAATTTTATAGATAGTCCTGTAAATAAATCTTTATTTTGGAATTTATTTTTTGATGGTTCTAAGTCTAACGATGGAGTAGGAGCAGGATGCATATTAGTTAGTCCAGAGGGAAACAAAACTATGCTAACTTGTAGACTTGAGTTCGATTGCACCAATAACACTGCAGAATACGAGGCTTTAGTCCAAGGATTATACAAGGCAATCGGATTAGATATCAAGTATCTACAAGTCTTCGGAGATTCTGAAATTGTTATTAAACAGGTACGAAATACTATACATTGTCTATCAGGTCATTTAAAGCATTATCAATCTTTAGTGCAAGATCTGACTGAACATTTTATAGCATTCAATATTTCATCAATTCCCAGACTCCAAAATGCTAGTGCTGACCTCTTGGCAAACATAGCTTCCAAGCTCATTCCCTCAGAAGACTATAGCCCAGACAGATTCTCAATTGAATTGATCTTTAGACCCTCGATTCCTGATAATGTTACAAACTAGAGAATTTTCAACGATGATCTTGATATTGTAAGCTTCCTCACATCAGAGGGATCTTACACTAATCAGATAATTGATGAGGACCAACATGACAAACAGTTGCAACAAGAAAGCACTAATAATGCTATGCCAAAATCAGTAGTCAAGTTGGAAGACCTATATGATTTGAAAGACCGATTCAATAAATCTACCAATTCAAAACTTCAGATTTCAACTCTGAACTATGAATTAGTAAATCTAGGAACTGATACCAAGCTGCAGAATATCAACCTAGGTCTTGGCCTAGCCCCTGAAGAAAGATTAGCTTATGTTCGTCTCCTGAAACAATACAAAAGTGTCTTTGCCTGGAACTACGATGACCTTAAGACTTACAACACTTCTATCATACAACATACTATCCCAATGATAACCAATGAAAAACATGTCCAGCAAAAGCTGAGGAAGATCCATCCTAATCTGGAAAGCCAGATTAAGTCTAAGCTCAACAAATTATTGAAAGCCAAAATTATTTTTCCCGTTCGACATTCTAGATGGGTTTCCAACTTGGTTCCCATTAGAAAGAAAAACGGAGACATTAGAATTTGTATTGACTTTCGAAACCTTAACAAAGCCTGCCAAAAGGATAACTTTCCCCTGCCTCCCATGGAGCAAATATTGCAAGCAGTTGCAGGATCATAATTAATGTCCTTTTTAGATGGTTTCTCCGGCTACAACCAAGTTTTGGTCCATCCTGACGATCAACTAAAGACCACGTTCAGAACCAAATGGGGTACTTACGCATATCAAAAGATGCCTTTTGGTCTGATCAACGCTGGCACCACATTTCAAAGGGCCATGGACATTGCATTTAAGGGATTAGTAAACAAATCAGTAGTAATTTACTTGGATGATATAACTGTATATTCTAAAAAACATGGTAATCATCTTAGAGACTTAAAGCAGATCTTCCAACGTTGCCAAAGGTATGGGATTTCACTTAATCCAAAAAAGTCCTTTTTTGCATTAAGTGAAGGAAAACTTCTTGGATTTATAGTGTCAAAATATGGAATCCATATTGATCCCAATAGAATTAAGGAGATTTCTGAAATACCCTTGCCTCACAACAAGAAAGCCATGCAATCCTTCCTTGGCCAGATTAATTTTGTTAAGAGATTTGTTCCAGACTTCTCAAGGATTGTATCTCCCTTACAAGTAATGATTAAAAAGAATTCACTCTTCAAATGGGGCCAAGAGGAATATGAAGCATTCAATCTGATTAAGCAAGCAATTGTAAATTCCCCATATTTAGCAACTCAAAATTTTTCCGATCCTTTCATTTTGTATACATTTTCCTCTGACAGATCATATGCTGCGATACTCACTCAAGCAAATCAAGACAAGATGGAAGCCCCAATTGCCTTTTTCAGTTCAAATCTACAAGGGGCCGAATTAAATTATTCTGACATCGAGAAACAAGTTTATGCTATTTTCAAAGCGATCAAACACTTCAGACCCTTCCTTCTTAAAACCCATACAAAAATCATAGTACCGTTTCTAGCGGTAAGAAATCTCTTAGTACAGAAAGACGTGGGTGAGAAAAGAGAAAATTGGGTTACTGCCTTACAAGAATACGATGCTGAAATTAAACCAACAAATATTGTAAAAGGTCAAGGCTTTTGCAAAATGCTGGCTGGAGCATCGCTTATTTCCGAAATACCATCTTCAAATCAAGAAGTACAAATGTATGAGGTAAGCCTAAACGATATTGAATCATTATATGCTGATATCATATTTTATCTAAAGAATGGATATGCTCCTTCAAACCTGGATTATACAAAGAAAAGAGCCCTAAGATTGAAGGCTAAGCAATATCAACTCGTAAACGATGTACTTTTTAGGATGAATTATGATTCTGTTCTCCTTCGATGTCTTGAGAAATCTGAAGCTGGAAAAGTGTTGCAGGAACTCCATGATGGACCAGCAGGTGGACATTATGCTGGAGATGCTACAACACATAAAATCTTGCGCACAGGGTACTATTGGCCTACACTATTTAAAGATGTGCATAGCTATGTAAGGAAATGTCAAGTTTGTCAAACTGCTGCTGGAAGACAAAAGAAACCGTTGTTGCCTTTGCAACTAGTCAATATCGATCAACCCTATAATCTATGGGGATTGGATATAATAGGTGAGATCATTCCTCACTCTTCTAAACAACATAGGTATATCCTTACAGTTATAGATTATTTTACTAAATGGGTAGAAGCAGTTCCTCTCAAGATAGCTAATGCTGAACACATCATTGACTTCATAGATCAGTTCATAATCACCAGGTTTGGTTTACCCTCTGCTTTAATGTTTGATAATGCATCATATTTTTCTGGCAATGCTATGACTGAATTTGCACTCAAAAGAGGTTTTAAGCTTAAATACTCTGCCAATTATTACCCATAGGGGAATGGGTTGGCCGAATCAACGAATAAAAACTTAATCAGAATCATTAAGCGAACCATCGATCAAAATCATAAGAATTGGCACAAATATTTGATGTATGCTCTGTGGGCAGACCGAATAACGCAGAAAGCCTCCATTGGCACTTCTCCCTTTAATTTAGTTTATGGGAAAGAAGTGGTTCTCCCAACTCACCTAGCAATTCCCTCTTTGGCCTTAGTTCAATTTATTGACGAAACACCAACTTCATCCTTATAGCTAAGACAACTGCAAATCCTTAAGCTAGAAGAGCAACGAGAATAGGCTAAAATAACACACACTCATCATCAAGCATTAGTAAAGGCTTATTTTGATTCAAACATGGTATCCAAAAAGGAGTTTCAAATTGGAGATTTAGTTTTAAAATGGGATAAGGCTCACGAAGAAAAAGGTAAACATACAAAATTCCAACGAATGTGGCTTGGCCCATTCCAAATTGCAGAAATCATAGGTCCATCCACTTTTATGTTGCAAGATTTAGCAAGGAAAAGAGAATCTTTACCTGTTAATGGGCAGATCCTCAAAAAATACTTTCCATAAAAGATCACTTCTATTTTTTGTAAATTACTTTTTCCTTTATTTTGATAATAAAACCAGTTGTAAATGGTTACATTTGGAATTCACAAAAAAGTCTAGTATTTCTTTTAGATTTTGTTTTTTGCTTGTATAAATAGAACTGATTTGGAAAACTCGTCATTATTATTGAAAGATACAGTCAAAGTCTATAAGCCTGGAAATGATACAAGTTTCAACCTTGCAAATTTTGATAAAAAGCAACCTTTAGTGGGAATTTGTTTTATATCAGTCAATGAAAAGCATCAATAACAAAAAACGAAGATTCTCTATAGAAAAGCTCTTTCCAAAAACTCTACCATTGTCATCCAGAGCTATTCTTAAGGAATCAATGACTTCCTCCCCACCTAGAGAATTACGAGCTTCAAGGAATAATCCAGTGATACACTGTAATCTTAAAGAATAAGAGGTCTCATCACGAGCTGACTTATCATGATCATAGATATTATAGCTTGCTGACTTTGCCAAAACTGCATACCACAACAGGGCAATGACTCAAGATTGTTGCAATCAAAAGACAAGAGGTCTCATCACGAGGAAACTTGTTCATCAAAGTTATAAATCAAGTGAGTGGCATTGTCATAATTTGGCTACCAAACCAAGACATTGTTCTTTAAGAATTAAATGAAAATAAAAACAATAAGTGTGGGTATGGATTTCCCTTTGAAAATCGTATATTTCTCCAAGTAGGATATAGGATCATTGTTGGGTAACAGGTAACCCTGTCGAGGCTATAAACGCTTGCTGGCAACAGAGGCTCTACCTACGACAAATGAGCATATTTAAAACTGATTTACAGAGGAGACTTTGTTTTTATCTTTATAAACCAAGTAGTGGCTGATGTAAATACAATGACTAGCTTTAGGAAGTAAATAATCAGAGTTAACATAGAAGAAACAAACTATCATTAACAGCTAAAAGCATGATGTACTTTATCTTTCTATAATAAAGTTTGATTTTCCAAAAAACCCTTCTGTTTTGGAAGTTTAGAAAATTCAAAAGAAAATCAGAGATAACTGGTTCTTCCAAGTGAATCGCCAATTGTTGTGGCCAACAACAACCCCCCTTCTTATTTAGTTTTATTACTAATACTAAATAAGTGGGGACCCTTCTCTGAAAAAAAAAATAAAAAAAATTAGCACTTATATTCCATTTTTGAATAATATTACTATCATAAACTTAGGAGAACACCCGCAAAAAATCCAAAAGGACTTAAGTTTTATGATAAGTTCGAACAAAATCGTTCTCTCAATAATAAAGCGTCGCATCGAAAAAAGGTAATGGATGACACCATATAAGCAAACTACTAAGATTGCAAAATCACGATGCGAGATCGCACACTGAAGAAGCTCATCACGCGTCGCAGTTTTCATATGCCTCAAGTATCACTTAAGGTAAAATACCTCAACCCGGCGATATGCGATAACACATCTCGCAAATCGCATCTCGCAGAAACATGTGGTGATAGATGATTGTTAAACACAACGGATTAGCGATATTGCGAAGCAAATCGCAAAATCGCTTTATCGCAGATCTGCAGGGCTCATCGTTCAAAAAAGTTTTTTTGTAATCCGATGCCAAGTTATGCGCATTAATGTTAATTTAATGAGTTAGTTGATGATCATTAATGAGATAAGGTTTAGATCTGATCGAAAGGTCATTTCACGTAGGGTGGTATATTTTATATGATTTCGGCATTAAAAGCTTTCCCGTCACCTGATTTCTTATCATTACTTTTTCCTTATTTATAAATTGCAGGAGCGGAAACCAGAAAGGTATACGTAGCAGTGTTTAGAGTATAATGGGAAAGAAGGGAAAAGCTCCGATTTCTGAAGACAAAGAAATAATGCCCTTATACACAGACACCACCTGTAACAAAGACACCGACATAACTACTTGGGAAGGCATGTATAGTCTACTTGAAGAAGAAAATCCTAGAGTAATGGAGGTTAAAGTAACTGCAGACTTAAGCGGGTCATATGAGGCGTTGATTACAAAAATTGCATGTTCATTATTGCACCAGATAGCGGCGAGACCCAATATTCTTCCCATACACGGACATGGTCAAATGGGTACTGGATAGTGCTGACATAATAGATAGACAATTTAAGACTTAGAGCCAAGAACTCATTGGGTCGTTCACTCCACAAAATTTAAGGTTTATATATCCTCTAACAAAAATGTGCAAGAGGCGAAAACTATCACCAGGGAAGCCCGGATCGAGAAACGGAGGCAGTTTCTGATGCGCGATTAGTGCGCTAATCGCACATCGCTGGGCAAAACCCCTTGAGAAGGAAAGCCTCTGATCACTCAGTCGCCTGTAAGCCTGAAAAATTGTAGGAAAAAGTGCTAAAGGCTAAAGGCAAAACCCGAGCTCTAAAAACCAGTGGTATTTATCAGGGATATCCTTAAGTGGTATGTAAATTTATGATCATTTGATTTAGCATCTATAGACAAGCTGGAGACAAAAGGCTGAGGAAAAAGCATAGTCCCTTAAGAAGTTAACCAAGTTGGATTGGGATTCTTACTGGCAGTACTTGGTTAAACCACATAGTCAATGCATGACTCTCAATTGCCTTACTAACTCTGCCGAGAAGATAGCGCCAGCACTTGCTGATTCTGTTTTCGCAGGGCAACTAAAATTAGAGGTTGGCCAACCAACTCTCCTCAAGCCAATGCTGAATGCTTGTGACCACAGAGAACAGATACATAGATAGTTAATTTCCAGATTCAGTTTTAGTTTTAGTTTTGATTTATTTTTGCCTTAGATGAGGACGGTCATTTAAACCTCCTCCTATATTTTTGTAATAGACTATTTTTTAGATTTAGCTAGTAATATTTCAACCCCTCTCATGCATTTAGAGAAGGGTCCTGAAATTTTTCAAAAACGTTTCCTTAGAACATGCACTTCTACACCCTCGGAGGAGGTTTTGATGAATGAATGGAACAAGATTTATTGATATCTGTGTTTAATGTCTAGTATTGAAATGCATTTTTGTACTAGTACTAAAATGCACTTTTGTACTCTTAGTAGATGTTGAATTAGGAAGAGATAAATCATTATTGCTAAAACTCATGAGTAGAACTTGTTATCAATGGTACTTTTATCTCTTAATGATTTCTGCTTATGTGTTAAGGTGATATTTATGTTTAGTTATTTATATATGAATGCTTGAATGTTTGAGTTATCATTTGGCACTTCTATACAGTGATGACTATTCTATTTATGCTTAATGTATGAATGACTTATTATGCGATATGTTTCTCACAATTGTTTCGGATAACTTTTTATACGAAATGGTTCATTTTTATTGAATTCTTTTCTCATAGCAATTGAATGATCTTTATTACCAATTGCTATTAGAAATTATTTTAGATCGCATAACTGAAAGGTTAAATCCCAGGTTAGTTTTAGAATTAGATATTTCTATTCATTAGAATACAATTGCATATTGTTAAATTAGATTTAGAATAAAAGCATTTTACTTAGTAATTATTAGAAAGGAAATATCAATTCTCATTACACACACACAAATTGGGAAACTGGTCCCATTATCCCCAGTTGGACCCACCATCCCAAACGTAAAAGGAGCTACTTTCAAGGTCCTGACTGGGTGGGTAGCCTCCTTGTTGTAGACCCAATTTTTGGGGCTTCAACACCACCATAGCTTGCATTTGACGAATTTTTGAATCCTTTTCTGATAAGTTGGCCTGGTGCTGCACTCTCATCTGCTTGAATTCCCTTTGAAGCTGGGCTACTTGTTGCTCTACCCGCTGATTAGTTTTTTCTTGTGCTAATTGTTGTTCGAGCAGTAGAATTTTCTGTTCCTTTTCCTTCAGTAGCATCCGGACTTCCATCGCCTTATCGATGGTTGTTGTGGCATAAGCTCCCGTGAATTGTGACGACTTTGTGAGATTCTTTGATGGGTTGACAGGTGTGTCCTTCCAGACAACATCCATTGGTTCATTTTCTAGAGTCGTAATAGTATTAGTGTCTAGTTTTATTTTCTTCCTTTGTCATTTAACTATAGCCTTATGAGTAGGGATGTAGAATATATCGAATGGAGGTATCTCCTCAATTCTAAAGACAATTTCGGAAGTAGGAACAACAAGAATAATCTCAATATCCTGAGTACCTATAGCTCCTTCTTCTGTTGTTTCTGTATTTGATTTATGTTGGGTTTTCTTGGGGGTTTGTAGTTCAGATGTTTGCTCAAGATTTGTGTCTATATGGAGTTTTTTATTGAATTTCTCCCATTCTTGTTCCAAGTCAATGACTGGAGTTTTACATGACTGAGCTGAAGTAGAAGCAACCTCTGCCTGCTTCTTTACCAAGGCCTGCTTGGACATCTCCTCTGTACTTCCAGCTGTGTCTTTCTCAGACTCTTTATTTGTGTTTCCTCCATTTTGAGATTTTCATTCTGAGTGCTATGAATCAGGAGTTGACTTCCCTTGGGTTTCTTCAAAATTTTCCTTGGAACTTCTCTCCAAGCTTACACTAGGAGTTGGCTCTCTTATTAGTTCAATCTGCAATAGGTCCAATGGGACCTTTAATAGTCTCTTATTCCTGTACACATGGAAAGCATTAATATCTTCGATGGTCAACAGTAATGATTCCATATGTAGAACTTGTGAAAATGTTTCTTCTTGTTGGAATAGGTCATCAAAGGCATCCTCTTCATGGGTGAATTGTTTAACTTTTACTATAGTAGTAAAGTCCTTAGCATCGTGATTTGGGTCGTATTACCTTCCTGGAGCTATAGCCAATTTCAGAGACATAATAATATCTGCTTCCTTTACTGCATGTCCATAATCGTGTAGTGCGAAAGCACCACATTTTAATGGGAAGGTTGGCTAAATGGATTTCTTCTGCTCTTTTAGTCCTCTGGTTAAAACACCTTCCCTTGCTATTTGGTAGGCTATTTCTCTAGCCAATAGTTTGTTGGGAACATAATATGGGAGGACATGCGGAGAAGCAACGCTCCCAAAAACTCTAATGTAGGTGAATGTCTCTTCCCCGAACCATTCGGCTACTAGCAAGATATCTACTTCGACCTCTTTAGAAAACTTAGGGGTTGTTTTATCAAAAACTGCTTTATGAATAGACAACATAACACGCTGATAGATTTTATAAAAATGGGGGTGGAATTGAGATTCCCACAAAAATTTATGGTATATATGGATGGGGAGCGGGTTCTGTACAGTCCAATTCCATCCCATATTCAGAAACTGAGAATAAAAACAAATTGCGCCCATAACAAAAGAAATCATAAAGAAAGAGGGAAAAATCCTTGAAGAAACACTTCTCTTCTTTCTATATTCCATAATGGCCTTTGCTAAATTGTCTGATAAACTCTGACCCCAGTTCATAATTGTTGCATTAACTGCTGCATCTATTAACGGGACCCACTCCATAGAAAATTTGGTGCTATCAGGTCTATTCATTGCTGTTGCGAAACTATGAGGGGGAGACATGGATGCTATTGAGTACATACCTGTTTTATCCCATTTGAGTTTGCCTCCACTTGACCTCCATGTTTGTGTAACGTCCAACGGGTCCTCGTTCTCTTTGGTGAAATGCTCAAGGAACTCTTTGTTATAGAGCTTTTGAGGCTCTAGTAGCTGGTACATTAAGTGTAGATTGTCTGGTGAGAAAGACCCCATGACTTGTTGCCTTTTATTCTTGAAAGTTGTGTTTGAGATGTCTAACTCATCAATTACCCATTTTACCATATTCGTGTATGGTATTATCTTTGGTCTTGCAACTATTCGATGTAAGAACGAACACGCTGTTTCAAAATAGGAGGCATCAGATGACTCCTGAGCATCAGCCGTGGGCTTTGTTACTAGTGGCCTGGGTTTCTCTTCTTTTAACATGTTATACATGGCTTCCCATGACATAGTTCCTCTGTCCTTGCTGCATGTGGTATCGGAGAAAAGTGGTACCATGTTTGATTTCTTAGATTATGTCACCTTTCCTTTCTTCACCATTTTGTCTAACAATGTTTTATATAGAGGTTTCTTGAAATGGAGCAATGGAAGTTATCAGATAAACACAAAGTGCGAAGGACAATGAGAATTAAATGATACAGTTAACCTTGAAAGGTGACAAGAAAGGAGCTTTTATTTAAAGCATAGATGAAAAGATACCAAATCACATCGAGCCTCTCTTAACATAAATTCCATTAAACTTATTAAATACGCATTAAGATATTTTATCATCAACTTTATTACTCATTTAAACTACCGCATTACAATCGGGAAGGGAAAAAATTTAAGATGGCGAGTTTAAAGTGCGAAATGCCGATTATGCGATTGTGATAAGATTAGCTCAATATCACAAAATGAGATATCACATATTGGATGTGCGTTCTTTTGGAGTTGTTTAGAATTTTGCGAAATGTGAGGTGAGCGGCACACTTTTAATTGTTTAGAGCATACTCTGCCTAAATGAATAATTATTGTGTAAGGTTCCTTTTTAGTAAGCACCACACTTAACTTGTAGTTTATGACATATGTTTTTATCGGGTCCGGGTTCTATCGAACTTCGCAAACTTTTGTAGTTCACAAGATTGGATTTTAAGAAAAGTGTTGCGATGCTATAAGTATTGGCTTGCTCTACCATAATATCTTAGTTTTCATATTATGAAAAGATTTGTGAGTTGCATATTTTGTGAAAGCCGATATGCGATTGCGATAGGCGCTTCATTTTACAAGAAATGCCTTAAGTCTTAGCTTGAAATGGAAAGTTTAATGATATCCTACGTTTATTTTGATGACCCCTTCCATTGCAATTCACGGATCCTGGTTGTTAATTAACCTTTGGTCCACTTGGTCTAGCGATACATGATAAAATTGAGAATTTCTAGTCTTAAAGGGATTTGACTTGATATCTTAATTTATTTCTAAAAATTTAAAAAGAAAGCGCTTAACTGCTAAGTTTTTCTTGGAGGATTTTTTTAATAAAGGGTCCCCATTTATTAATAGAATATTAACTATTAAATCAATAAATGGGGGGGGGGGGGGGGGGGGGGTTGTTGAACAACACAACAATTGGCGATTCACTAGAAGAACCAGTTATCTCTGATAGTCTTTTGAAACTTCTAAAACTTCCAAAATAAATATAGTTCAGAAAATAGGAATTACATGAAATCTAAGATAAGTAACATTTCTCTGAATAAGAAAACAAAATCCACCTAATTACCATCCACTTGATATCCTCTTCAAAATGAAAATTCCTTTGTCTACATCAATCTTTACTTGGTTTTAAAGATAAAGAAGGGGGATCTTGCAGATTAGCTTTTAGATGTACTCATTTGTCACAGGTAGAGCCTCTGCTGCCAGCAAGCGTCCATAGCCTCGACAGGGTTACCTATTAACCATCAATGATTTAGTATCCCATCTAGATAAGAGTGAAATTTTTAGAGATAAATTCAGATTCATATACTTACTCTTTTTTCTTTCTTTTCTAAATAGCTGGTTTTTTCTTCAAAAAATTTTCATTTTTTGTACTTAAAGGTCATTGTCTTGGTTTGGTGGCCAAAATTGACAATGCCATTCACTGGTTGTAACTCAACTGAACAAGCTGGCTCATGATGAGATCCCTTGTCTTTTGATTAAAATAATCTCAAGCCATTACCTTGTTTTGATATGCAATATTGGTAATGTCAGTTTATTATTTCCCTATGAACATGGGAAGTCGGCTCTTGATGAGACCTATTATCCTTTAAATTTAAGCATATTTTAGAATTACACTCTAAAAAAGCAAAAGTTTACTAGATGGGGATAATCATTGACTCCTTAAGAGTTTCTGGATGACAATTATAGAGTTAAATATGCTTATATGCAAAGAGTCTTTGCTTTGTTAAAGATATTTTTTTGACTGAAGGTAGAACAAAGGTCTCTTTATAAAGTTGAGATTTTACAAAGGACAAATGATTTTGGTGGAAAACAAGCAAGTTTCAGAGAAATAGAACTTAGCTTATGTCTCAAATGTGAAAATTATCTTCTCAACAATCTCTACTTATACAAGCGAAAGATAAAAAATATAAAAGAGATGTTTACTGAAAGGACAAAAGTAAATACTATTTAACTTCTATTTTCCTAGAAAATGTAAAGGCAATAGTGTACAAGGGATAGAAGAGGTTATCTTTTATGAAAAATATTTCTTCAAAATCTGCCCATTAACAGGAAGAGAATCTCTCTTGCCTGATAAATCTTGCAATAAAAATGTTGATGAGCCGATTTGTTCCGCAATCTAAAATGGGCCAAGCCACATTCTTTGGAATTTGGTATGCTTACCTTTTTCCTCATGTGCTTTATCCCATTTTAATATAAGGTCTTCGAGCTAAAAGGATTTAGGACTTGCATAATTTGCATCAAATGAAGATTTGACTAACTGTTGATGATGTGCATGTATGATTTTGGCTTTGTCTCTTTCTTCTTCGATTTTGAGAATTTGTAATTGCCTTAATTATATAGAAGAGGAAGGAGTTTCTTCAATAAATTGAACTAGGGATAAAGAGGGAATAACTACATTTGTAGGAAGAACAACCTCTTTCCCATAGACCAAATTAAAAGGAGAAGTGCCTATTGAGGCCTTCTGTGTTATTCAATCTGCCCATAGAGAAAATGTTAAAGATTTATGCCAGTCTTTCTGACTTTGATCAACAGTTCATTTCATGATCCTTATGAGATTTTTATTTGTATATTCGGCCAAACCATTTCTCTGAGGATAGTAGTTAGAAGAATATTTAAGTTTAAAACCTCTTTTAAGAGAAAATTATGTCATAGCATTGCTTGTGAAATAAGATGCATTGTAACCCCTTATTGACATTAGTACAACCCCCTTATTATATTGTTGTGCCCATGTAGTCCCCATATTGTTATTATTGTGCCCCATAGAAGCCCAATATTGTTATTATTGTGCCCTTACATTATTATTGTTATGACGGCTTTGATTATATTATGATCCCTTAGACTCATATATATAGAAAGGAGGCCTTGTCATTTATATCATCCAAGAATTGTTCATTTGTGTAATGTAAAGGAGGTTTCCCCCTCGAAGAGGCTGAATTCTAAGGCGTTGATCTATCTTTTCTATCTTTTTGTGAGCTAGTTTCAGAAAATTTGGTATCATAGCTTTGGATTCT
Organism: Pinus tabuliformis; assembly: GCA_031772625.1. Classification (NCBI taxonomy): domain Eukaryota; kingdom Viridiplantae; phylum Streptophyta; class Pinopsida; order Pinales; family Pinaceae; genus Pinus; species Pinus tabuliformis. The sequence goes on along the minus strand of CM062819.1, from coordinate 1,510,372,109 downwards.
AGGGTTTCACTGCTCCAAACAGATCATTGTGGTATTTTTGTTATAACCTTTTTTTTGCAACGTTTTAGAAGCTAACATTTGAGATGAAATCGTTCTGAACTTCGGGTCCAAATTTCAGAGCTTGTCTCGCTATATTTTCAGAGATGTGATATGAGGAAGTTAGGGTTTTTGCAGACTCTCGAATCACATTCCAAACAGGTGACCTGGGGAAACTCGTCATAACTTTTGTTCTGAGCATCAGATTGAAATTTTGTAAGAAGTTTCAGAAAGAGGACAGCCTATAGCTTTCTTTATATCAGTTTCAGGTACTAAGGACGAAATAGTGACACGTGAAACTTTGTACAAGTTCGCTCTACTGAACTAGTCTATAATCAGGTCACCATGGGAGATTTGGCATAACTCTTTCTTGGAGAATCCAATCTTGATCAGACTTGCGGGGTTAGAAATAGGACTCAAAGGGATATTGCAGGACATGATTTCAAATATTCAAGATCCACAGTTATAGAGATACAACAGATTAAATATCGAGCTCTTACAAAGTGAAAAAAAAGGTGTGTAGCTTTTTTTAAATTTTGCATAAGATTGGTTTGAAAAATTAGTTTGAAGGAATTCAAAGGGAATAGTGAAGAATTATTAGCATTAATTGATGCCCCGAAGAAAGAAAATGGAAACACCTAGTAAGCAACCTGAAAGCTCTAGCATGAATCGTCAAGAAGAGGAAGAAATGCAACATGATATATCAAAATTACAAGACCAAGTACAACAAATTTCACTTTCACAAAATATAATTGAAGCCAAGATGGATGAAAGCTAATATGAATGGCGTGCAATTTAAGATGGATGGCGTGGAAGCTAAGACGGATGGCATGGAAGCTAATATGAATGGCATGGACACTAAGATGAATGGCATGGACACTAAGATGGAAGAATTGAAGATAAATTTGAATAAGTTGCTACAAGAAATGGTTACTAATGGTGAAAGGGTAGTAAAGGAAACTCATGATGAGAACAAAAGAAATGTTAATCATGATTTCATAGACTCTAATGTTGGATTGAAGACTCACCATGTTCCAAAAATCGATATGAGGAAGTTTGATGGCAAGGATCTCAGAACATGGATACTACAGATGGAGCAATTTTCCGATCTCCATAATGTGCAAAACACACAAAAGGTACATATTGCAACTTTATATTTGGAACCAAATAAGTTTGTATGGTATCGATGGCTTTGCTCTCATAAACAAATTGTCACTTGGGCAATTTTTACGGAAGAAATGATAACACATTATGAGGATAAAAAAATCAACACCTTTTTTAGCCAATTGATAAATCTCAAACAAAAGGCTTCAATGATGGAGCACATTGAGGACTTGCAAAAATTGAATAGAAGGGTAAAAGATATTTTAGAGGAGCATAGGATTGATGTGTTCATAGGGACTTTAAAGGATAATATCCAACATGAGGTTCTCCTTTGGGAACCTGATTCATTGGATAAGGCATTCAGGTTAGCAAGAAAAATGGAAAGCAAAATTATGGAAACCGGGAAGCCTACCACTCACAACTATAAAGATGGAAGTGTTGTTTCCCCTACCCTTCCACAACCTACAAGGTTGACACCAGAACAATTGGAAGAAAAAAGAGAAAAAGGGCTTTGTTACAGTTGTGATAGCAAATACACTAAAGCTCATAAGTGTGCTCAAAAGAAATTATTCTGCATAGATTGTGAAGAGGAGGAAGAAAAGGAATAAGAAATGTCAAAAGAAGAGGATATACTCTAGGAACAAACCCTAGATAAAGAAGAAATTAATCTGACCATATCTTGTAATGTATTGGCTGGAATTACCACTCCTCAAACTACCAAGATAGAAGGACATATCAAGAAGAAAAAGGTAATAGTGTTGATTGATTCGGGAAGTACCCCTAATTTTATTCATTGTAAGATAGCCAAGGAATTGAATTGCTTCCTCTATCCAGCACCAGAGTGTCAAGTGATGGTTGCAAGTGGAGGAACCATAAATTGCTTTGGAAAGTGCCATAATATCAAGCTATCCATGGGAGAATATGTATTGAATAGCCCAATGCTTTCCATTCCAATGGGTGGTGCTGATGTTGTACTAGGAGTCCAATGGCTACAATCCTTAGGTACAATAGCTTTTAATTTTCAAGAACTTTTCATGAAATTTTGTGCAAAAGGAAAGAAAGTTGAATTAAGGGTTATTGCAGGGAAACCGGGAAAGATAATAAGCTCTAACAGTATGAAAAAGCTTCTAAAGAAGGAACAACGAGGCGTAATTTCACAATTATGTTTGCTAGAGGTTCCCACATCGAAATCATCTATTTCTCCAGATCTCCAAAAAGTCTTGGACAATCATTCCAAGGTATTTGAGACTCCCAAAGGCCTCCCACCTATTAATGATCATGATCATGCTATTCATTTGATTCCACAAAGTGTTCCTCCAAACATCAGGCCGTACATATATCCCTATGCCCAAAAGAGTGAAATTGAACATATGGTTGCAGAAATGCTAGAGGTTGGTATAATTCAACCTAGTCAAAGTTCTTTCTCTGCTCCAGTAGTATTGGTGCACAAGAAGGATGGATCATGGCACATGTGTCCGGATTATAGGGAGCTCAACAAGCTCACTATTAAAGATAAATTTCCCATTCCTATCATTGATGAATTATTGGATGAATTGCATGGATCAATTTACTTCACCAAGTTGGATCTTCATTCAGGATATCATCAAATCAGAATGAAGATTGAAGACATTCTGAAAACAACATTTAGAACTCATGAGGGTCATTATGAATTTTTGGTCATGCCTTTTGGCCTTACCAATGCACCTTCTACATTTCAAGGTTTGATGAATTCCATTTTCAAACCCTTCCTTAGAAAATTTGTGTTAGTATTTTTTGATGATATACTAATCTACAAAAAGTCTTGGAAGGATCATGTTCAACATGTTGACAGGGTGCTCAAACTATTGGAGGAGAAACAATTTTATGCAAAAAGATCCAAATGTTTATTTGGAGTACAAGAGTTGGAATATCTGGGTCATATTGTATCTCATGAAGGTGTTAAGGTAGACCCTAGCAAAATTAAAGCCATTAAGGAATGGAAAATCCCCACTTCCATAAAGCATCTGCGAGGATTCTCAGGTTGACATGGTATTATCGCAAGTTTGTTAAGAATTATGGGAGAATATCAACACCTCTAACAACATTATTGAAGAAAGACGCATTTTCATGGATTCTAGAAGCAACAAAGGCCTTCGAACATCTTAAAGAGGCAATGTGCCAAGCACCGGTCTTAGCTACACTGGATTTCACAAAAACCTTTATTGTGGAATGTGATGCTTCAGGAAATGGAATTGGTGTTGTTTTAATGTAAGATGAAAGACCCATTTCTTTCAAAATTTGTCCAATCAAAGGAAAGTATTTACACAAAGCTATTTATGAGAAGGAAATGTTGGCAATACTACATGCACTTAAGAAATGGCGACCTTACCTAATGGGAAGACACTTCAAGGTAAAAACAAATCATGATAGTCTTAAATACTTTTTAGAACAAATATTATGCTCTGAAGAGCAACAAAAATGGGTCACAAAGATGTTGGGTTATGACTTTGAAATCATCTACAAAAAAGGGAAGCGAAATGTTGTGGCAGACACACTCTCAAGAAAGGATGAGGATGTGGAAGAATTGCTATGCACCATTTCTATTATCCAACCAAATTGGATAAACAAACCAAGGGATAAATGGAAGAAGGACGAAGAAGTGTGGACACTCATTCAAAAGTTGCAGAAGATCCCAGTTCAAACAATATTTCCAGAACTTGACGAGGAAGGAAAAATCATATTGCAACCTGGAGCAGTCACAGAAACAAGAACTCGACAGCTATGAAATCGATCAATTTCAGAGTATCACATCAAATGGAAGAACTTACCCGCTGAATATTCCACATGGGAGGACAAGAATTTTATACAGAAGCATCAAGAACTACTCAAGCGTTGAGGACAACACTTTTTAAAGGAGAGGGGCATGTTAGGTCCCTATACTACTAGTGTAACCCCTTATTGTTCTTGGTAAAACCCCCTTATTATATTGTTGTGCCCATGTAGTCCCCATATTATTATTATTATGCCCCATAGAAGCCGAATGTTGTTATTATTGTTCCCTTACATCATTATTGTTATGTTGGCTCTGATTATATTATGACCCCTTAGACTCCTATATATAGAAAGGAGGTCTTGTCATTTGTATCATCCAAGAATTGTTCATTTGTGTAATGTAAAGGAGGTTGCCCCCTTGAAAATGCTAAATTCTAAGGCATTGATCTATCTTTTCTATCTTTTTGTGAGCTGGTTTTATAACACAGTTGGTAGACCAAATCTGGTAATAATAAACTGGTCAATAAATTCAATGATGTTTTCAGAATTCACTACCTTAAGTGGAATTTCTTCCACCCATTTAGTGACGTAATAAGTTGTTGTAAGGATATATCTATGCTATTTTGAAGAGTGAGGAACGATCTCACCTATTATTTCAAGTCCCCATTTTCAAATGGTTGTTCAATGTTGATCGAATGCAATGGTAATGCGGGTTTCCTTTGTCTTCCAGCAACTGTTTGACAAATTTTACATTTCCCTACATATTCGTGTGCATATTTGAATAAGGTTGGCCAATAATAGCCAACATGCAGGATTCTGTGTGTTGTTGTGTCTCCTCCAAAATGTCCACCCGTTGGTCCATCATGGAGTTCCTGTAAAACCTTTTCTGCCTTAAATTTTTCAAGGCATTTAAGTAAAACATAATCATAATTCTTCCTAAACAAAACATCATTGATAATTTCATATTGCTTAGCTTTTATCTTCAAAGCCCTCTTTCTTTTGTAACTGAGTTGCATAGGGGCATATCCATTTTTCAAATAAAAGGTGATATAAACATATTTAGATTTAGTATTGTTGAGGCTTACCTCACATATTTGTATATCATCACTTGAATCTTACAGTGCTGGTAAGTTGGATGCTCCTGCTAACATTCTGCAAAAACCTTGACCTTTAATAATTTTAGCTAGTCTGATCTCAATGTCATATTATTGCAGTGCTGTTACTCAATTTGCTCTTTTCTCACGCACTTCTCTTTGCATTAGTAAATTTCTCAATGCTAAGAATGGAACTACTACCTTAGTGTGAGTTTTGAGAAGAAAGGGTCTGAATTGTTTTATTGATTTGAAAACAAAAAAAGCTTGTTTTTCAACATCTAAATAATTTAATTCAACCCCTTTCAAATTGGAACTAAAGAAAGAAATTGGTTCTTCGATTTTGTCATCATTGACCTATGTCAATATAGCTGCATATGATGTTTCGGAAGCAAAGGTATATAAAATGAAATGATTAGAAAAAATTGGAGTTGCTAAAAAGGGAGCATTTATGATTGCTTGCTTAATCAAATTAAAAGATTCACGCTCGGTATGTCCCCATTTAAAAACAATTTTTTTCTTAATCATAGATTGAAGGGGTAAAACAATTTGTGAAAAGTCAGGGAAAAATCGTTTGACAAAATTTATTTGACCTAGGAAAGATTGCATGGATTTTTTTTATTGAGAGGCAAATAGATTTTAGAAATTTCTTTTATCCTATCAGGATCAATGTGAATGCCATCTTTAAATACAATAAATCCAAGAAGTTTTCCTTCACTCAAAGCAAAGAAAGATTTCTTGGGATTTAGAGAAATTCCATATCTTTGACAACGTTCAAAGTTTTCTTTCAAATCCTTTAAATTATTACTGTGCTTTTTTGAATACACAATTATGTCATCTAAATAAATTACCATTGATTTATTCACCAAACCTTTTAAAGCTATATCCATGGCTCTCTGAAATGTTGCACCAACATTGATTAATACAAATGGCATCTTTTGGTAAGCATATATTCCCCATTTTGTTCAAAATGTGGTCTTTAGCCGATCATTTGGATGTACGAGAATCTGATTATAATCTAAAAATCCATCCTGAAAAGACATTAGTTCTAAGCCTGCAACTAATTGCAGTATTTGTTCCATAGGAGGCAATGGAAATTTGTACTTCTGATAAGCTTTGTTGAGATTGCGAAAGTCTATACATATTTGAATATCGCCGTTGTTTTTTATGACTGGAACAAGGTTAGAAACCCACCTTGAATGCTTGATAGGAAAAATTATTTTGGATTTGAGAAGCTTATTCAATTTAGATTTGATCTGATTTTCTAAATCGGGTGAATCTTTCTCAACTTCTACTGTACAGGCTTTTCATCGGAAATTATAGGAATGGTATGTTGAATGATGGAAGTATCATATGTCTTAAGATCTTCATAGTTTTTTTTTTTTTTTACAAAGTCGGTTGCTGTATTAATATCTGAAAAGAAAAAGGAGGGAGCTTGGACTCCTGAGGTACATGAAGTGCCGTGGTAAACCAGGATCAGAGGAGTTACAAAAAGGAATTTTCTCCTTAATCCTGCCTGTTCTGGCTTTGAGAAAGTCTAGACAGAAATAGACTCTTACAAATTGAAACAACAAAAATTGACATTTGCAAAACATATCTAATCTATGTTAATGTGACTGATGTGCCGCGCTGTGGATTCCTCCGGCTTTTCATCCACATCGATGTGCTTGGCGCTTGAGGAGCTTGGGGCAACAGTGTTGCGCTTGTCCATCATATATTTCAGAACCTCTATGGACTCTTCCGCATGGCTGCACCTGTTAGACAGGTGGTTAAACTGCTCATGTAAAGAAGAGACCTTGTGCAAGAACAGATTGATTTCCGCTTGATACTTGTCGTTGATGATACGGTTCTGATTGTCGATTTTTGCATCTAAGATCCTCTGTTGATTGTCTAAGATCTTCTGTTGAGCTCTTATTTCCTCCAGCTCTGCTTGAAGATCCGCACAGTGGAGGCAGTCCTCACTGCGTGCCATTGCAGAGATTGGATAGAAGAGGTTGAGACTACGGAAAGAGGCAATGAGGTTCTGCAGATGGGGTCGGACAGAGGAGGAAGCAAAAGACATGACCAGGACATCAAAGATCCAATGAGAAACAGAGGCTAGAGGAAAATAGGGTCTCGGGGAAGAATGCCGAGATCGATAGAACAGGGGGACTGATAAGAGGAAGGGCGCTGAATAGAGGAAGAAGAAGGGGTAATATATAGAAGGGCGGGGAGGATGAGGACCAGACACGGGAATAAAAAGAGGAACAAGGATAAGGCACGGGAATTCTAGGAGGCTGTCCTGAGGAGTCAGAAGGGCGAGGTCGATTAGATAGAAATCGGCTAAGTTACTGATTGAATTCAAAGGAATAAGAGAATCGATTCTGAGCCAAATCCCAATGCTGATCATGATCTTGCTGTATGTCTGGAAAATCTGAATCCACTTCCACCTGTCAGAGCTATCAGGTTTGTTGCAGGTTAAACTGATATGGTTCATGGCAAAGGCTGCTGAGTCTCCTCGGCATTGCATAGTAAACTGCCCATTGTCCTGTCGCAAGCCTTGTTGGCATGCCTGTCAGCTTGCTTATTGAAAGAGCGAAGGATATGATGAAAATGAAAATTAACCATTGTCTGGTGCAAGAGTTGACAACGCTGAATGACCTGCTGTAGGAGAACATTAGGTGATTCTTTATTTTGAGCCATTAAACTAATAACAACCGATGAATCTCCGAAGATTTTTGCTGTTCTTATACCAAGTCTGTTGAGCTGGATTAGCCCTTGATATAGGGCCAACGCTTCTGCCCTGTTGTTAGAGATTTTCCCTAGACCCCATTCATAGAAGAGGATGCAGTCCCCATTGGCATTGAAGATCAATCCCCCTGCTCCAGCAATTCCTGGGTTTGACTTTGATGCTCCGTCGAAAAAAAGATAGTAACTGTTGCAGTTTTGTAACCAATTTGCAAACTCCTCTTTTAACCTGATTTTCCATCTTTGGGTTTCCTGGCTACGCTGGTCTTTCACTATATTTCCATTCTGAATGCTATTATTTTTATCCAGAATATAGCTGATAAAACTCCTTTCTTCAACACTGTACATTGTTACATCGATGTTGCTTTGAGATTTGACAGAAATAGTTTCAAGAGCGAGACTCTTAGCCTTATTGCAGATAATTCTTGTAGCCGAGTTCTTGTCCTTAAAGATTTTCTGGTTTCTTGCTAGCCAAATACTCCATAACATGGTGTAGGGGAGTGTATTCCAGACCCTCTTCACTAAATTGCTCCTCTTATTTTTCCAAGGACAGTTCTTTTTCCAATAATGAATCACTTCACCTATGGAGTGCTGGGAACTCCAAGGGAAATTATCAATGGGGGATAATTTTTTCCAGCAATCAATAGCAAAGGGACAGTCGACAAAGAGGTGTTGCATAGATTCTTCAGCAGCGTAGCAGTTGGGGCAACGAGAGGGACCATTGATACCCCTCTTTTGTAAATTTTCTGCTGTTAGGATTTTCCCTTTTAGAAGGGTCCAAATAAAAAATTTAATTTTTGGAAGAGCCTCTGACTTCCAAACCATTCTCCAGTGATTCCATATTGGCATAGGGAAAGTGCTGTAGCAGATGTGCTGGTGGGCTGCTTGGACAGTGTAATTTGATCCAATTGGGTCCCATCGAAATCCATCCATCTCATTCTTTTTGATGGGAGCTTTGCTGTGGAGGAGAGATTGCAGAGTAGACAGGCTAGCTTTAAGATCATTGGGGATAACAGGAAAGGACCACCCAAGCCAGAGATGAGAAAGTGGATCCCAGCAAGAAATTTGATCCAAATAATGGATACCAATGCTGTTAAAAAAAGTGAGAATAGGAATGGTTTCTTCGTGACTATTTATTGGCTGCTGTCCCAGTATTTTATCAGCTCCAATATTAATACTGGCTCCTCCCTTGGGAACTTTGGATATATTCTGAGCCATGAACGGAATAGCTTTTTTACATAAACACCAGATTTTTGATGAGTCTCTGTTGGGAATATCAAAATCTAGCAACTGCTGTCTGGGGAAGTTCAAGTATTTAGTTTCCAGAACCCTTTTCCACCAGGCAGAAGGACCAGTTATAAGCCTCCAAGCAATCTTCCCTCCAAAGGCTAGGTTTAGAAATTTGGGGGATCTAATACCAAGACCTCCTCTGTCCTGGGATTGAATGACCTGTTTCCAATTGACTAAGTTGAATTTCTTTTTGTCGTTTTTCCCTCCTTGCCAGAGGAATTGGCAGAGGATAACTTCCATTTTGTAATGAAAGGAAGCTGGGGCTTGGTATAGAGAGAAACGATAAAGGGGAAGAGAAGAAATACCTGATTTAAGGAGGATGAGGCGGCCTGCTGGGTTGAGCCAAACAGAACCCCATTGCTGCACTTTCCGCTTCACCTTGTCAATGATGATGTCCCAAGTTCCTGCCTTCAGAGGTCCTAGACTCACTGGCATGCCCAGGTAAGAGAAATGAGTCCACTCAAAGTTGCAAGGGACTCCAAAGATATTTGCAATATTGTGAATGACCTGATTTGTTGCATTCCATCCATAAATACAACTTTTCAACTGATTGACCAAACCGCCAGAATACCTCATAAATTTGTCAAGAAGAGTCTTGAACCTCCTTGCTATAGTGGTGGAGGCTCCTCCAATTAGCAAAGTGTCATCGACAAACTGTGAGTGGTTGATATTCTTGACTCCATTCCCAAATTTGATTCCAGTGATGAGACCCACCCTTCTGTTGAAGTCCAAAGCTTGACTAAAGGATTCAGCCATAAGGATAAAAAGATAAGGGGAAAGAGGGCAACCCTGTCTGAGACCCCGGGAGGATTGAAAAGCTTCACCCGGTCTACCATTAACCAGAGGGGAAATCCAGGGCCCAGAGATGCAAGCAGTGATGAGGCTAATAAAGGGCGACTCAAAACCCATCTTTTTTAAGACAGCTATAAGGAAGGAGTGCCTAACTCTATCAAAGGCGTTGGCAAGGTCAAGCTTGAGGATAAACCCTTTCTCCTTTCTAGAGAGGCTCGAATGAATGGCTTCTTGAACTAGGAGAATGGAATCAGTTATTTGTCTGTTGGCCAAGAACCCTCCTTGGTTTTCTGAAATCAGAGAGGGGAGGAGGGGTTTAAGGTGAGAGGCTAAGATTTTGGACAGAATCTTGTAGGAGGAATTGCAGAGGGAAATGGGTCGAAACCGAGAAAAGGAAGTGGGCCGGTTTTCTTTAGGGATGAGAGCAAGAAAAGTGGCATTGGTATATCCTCCTATTTTACCCTTTCGCTGGATCCATCTGATCATCTTAGTCAAATCCTTTTTGATTAGTCCCCAAAACGCCCTATAGAAGCAAATGGGAAATCCATCAGGGCCAGGAGCCTTATCAGGTTGCAGAGTCCAAATCGTTCTTCTGATTTCCTCCTCATCAATTTCCTTATTCAGGTTGTCATTCATTTCCTTGGTGATTCCATTGGGTAAGTATTGAAGAAAATCGGCATAATCCTCTTCTCCTTTTGTTTCAGTTAGAAGTTCTCTGTAATGTTCTGTGGCAACCTTTCTAATGGCCTCTTGGGTGATTTGCTGGTTGCCCTCAGCATCTAAAATAGAGCTTACGTTGTTCCTGATTTTTCGTGCCGTGGCCTGTTTGTGAAAAAAGGCTGTATTTTTATCGCCGCCTTGCAGCCAGAGTTGCCTTGACTTTAATCGCCATTTTAATTCTTCTTCTCTATTTATATGACACAACTGTGTATAGAGAATGCTTTCTTGTTCCTTATTCTCCTGAGAGAGGCCATGTTCTTCTATCGTTCTTTGGATGTTGTCTAATTCATTCTTGATTTTCTTTTTGGTCTCCTCAGGCTCCTTATAATTAGATCTTGCCCATTCTTTGATAGCCTGCTTGGTTCTTCTTTGTTTGGTTTCCCATATGAAACCTGGAGAGCCTTCAACGTGCTGATTCCAAGTTCCCTGAACAATTTCTTTGACAGCTGGAACACAATTCCAGAGGGGACTGTATTTAAACGGTATGGGCCCAAGGGGGCAGTGGGTTTCCAGAGTGAGGGTTATGGGATAGTGATCAGAGGCTGAAGAGGAAAGAATGCTAGCATATCCCACTGAGAAGGAAGAAAGAAATGAAACATTAATTAAAAACCTATCCAGCCTTTCCATTATGTTACCAATGCCTAGCCTGCGGTTGCTCCAAGTATACCTGCGGTTTTTTGGTGCAACGTCCACTAGTTCATGGTCTTGAATGATATTTTCCAAACGGCTTCTGAAGGGATCAGGTGAAAAGCAACCTCCCCATTTTTCGTTGGCATGTAAAATAAGATTAAAATCACCTGCCACAATAATATTAGAGTTTATTTCACCATCGATGCTAGCCTTAAGATCATCCCAGCAACATTCCTTTTCTCTGTAGTGGTTGGGGGCGTAAACATTATAAATGATTGCAGTTTGGTTGTCTATTCTATTTTCCAGAACAGTTCTGATCCAATGCTGATGAAGATTTACTGATGTGCAGTTCCATTTACTATGATCCCAGAGAGTGGCAATTCCTTCGGATGCTCCTCTTGAGTCACTGGTACAGCCTTTGTACTGCTTCTGTTGATCTATTATTCCTCTCATTTCTTGCTGGTCTTGCTTTGTCTCCTGAATCAATAAAATTTCTGGTTTTTCACTGTGTATAAGTTCTCTGAGGGCTGAAACTTTGGAGGGGTGCCCTAATCCCCTGCTATTCCAAGACAGAATTTTCTAAGATCTTCATAGTTACAAGCAAAAACATTTTTGTATTTCTTTAAGAAATGAATAAAGGCTAGCCTTTCATCAGATGTAAGACCAAGTCCCAGATTAGTATTTTGAGGTTTAAGGTCAGTTCCAAGATTAACTAATTCAAAATCAAAGTTGAACTTTAAAGCTTTGAGTTAGTAGGTTTCTTGAATCTATCCTTAAGATCATATAAATCTTCTAGCTTAACCACATATTTAGGTATGGAATTTGTTATTTTTTCCTACTTAAGCTGGCTATCATGCTGATCTTCATCTATTATCTGGTCATCATAAGAGCCATCAGATGTTAGAAAATTTATGATATTTAGATCATTATTAATAAATTTCCAATTGGTGATGTTGTCGGGAATAGAAGGCCTAAAAATTAATTCTATAGAAAAGCGATCATGACTATAATCTCCTGGTGGAATGAGCTTGGATGCAACATTAGCCAAAATATCAGCACTTGCATTTTAAAGTCTTGGAATCAGGGAAATGCTGAATGCTGTAAAATGAGAGGTGAGGTCCCATATTAGTGATTGATAATGTTTCAGATGTCCGGAGAGACAGTGTATAGTATTCCTCACATGTTTAATTATAATTTCAAAATCTCCAAATACTTGAAGATATTTGATTTCAAGGCCGATGGCTTTGTACAAACCTTGAACTAATGCTTCATATTCGGCAGTGTTATTTGTGCATTCAAATTCAAGTCTACATGCTAACATAGTTTTTTCCCCTTTGGGGCTAACCAATATGCAACCTGCTCCAGCTCCATTGTTAGATTTAGATCCATCAAAATATAATTTCCAAAATAAATACTCAACTACAAGTTTATCTACAAAATTGATACATTTAGAAGAATCTGTTTGAGAGTAGTTTTCAACTTGTGGTGTAACATAATTTTCCAAAATTAAAATTGCCTAGGAATTACTTGACTGAATAATTTCCAATGATATTGTTACTATATGCAACGACCTCATTTTCACCCTCCAGTTCTGTGACGATATACTTTTGATGTTTCTCACGGTCGACCATGATTTGATTTGGCTTGCTGTTATAAGGGAGCCACATATGGGACCAGTCCGTTGCAAAATAGCCATGAAGCTTTTCAGACCAGTCTCTACTGAGGATTAAACCATAGAATTCTGGGATATCCACCACAAGAACGTCAATCACTTGACATAATTTTGGGTTAGATGAGAGTCTAATAGTGACCTGATTGAGTTCTCCTATGACTTTGACTTGAGATTGATTTAATTGCATAATGCAAACAAATTTTTTTGTGGTTCCACATTCAATTTTGCTAAAACAGTTTTTGGTAGAATGTTGGATGAAGCTCTAGAATCAACTAAACAATTGTGCAAATTCTTATTGAAAACTTCAAAAGTCAAAAGAAATGGAGGTGTGTGAGATTTAGATCTTCCACCTATTAAAGCAATATTAGTTGAACTTATTTTGTTTGATGAAGTACTAGGAGGCCTACCCATTTCTTGAGTAGCCTGTGAGATTACAACAATGGGAAGAGGAGAAGTGGGGACTGCTTTTATCTCTTTGAGCAATAACTTCTGTTGATGTTTTAACTTGCTAAGTTCATGGAATGTAATATTAGCCCTAGTCTTTTTCATATCTTCAACGATGTTGTATTCCATTTCATCAGATACTAGCAAGGTTTTGGATGAAGGTGAAGAATTTGATTGAGGAGGAGTTGTTTGAGTGGATTTGGGGGAAGATTTCTTACCTATTGCTTTATCTTTGAGAGTTGGAGTTGATGATTTCTATTTTTGATTTGTTTGTGGCAAATCAATAGTGCTCCTGCTCCTGGTTGCGACAAGTAATGCTTCTTGTGATTCTTCATTAGGAAGAATGAAATCCCACATTCCTTGTAATTCAACTACCTCTTTGTCATCAGTTTGTTCTTCATCTGTTGAGACTTCCTCTTCCTCCACATCTGATTCAACATTTGATATTGTATTTGGAGGTTTAGGATCAGAGGAAGGATTTCTTTTGTAAGGTCTATAAGCTTTCCTTGAAGAAGTCTCAGCTACCTGCTTTTTAATATCGACCATTTCATTGGACATGGTTTTAAGGACCTTTTGTAGACCTTCAAGATCAAAAGGATCTTTAGGTGCTTTCTTCTTGGAGTCATCCCTGAAAGTAACCTTCTTGGATTTTATTTCTTCTAATGCATTCTTCTTATCTAAAGCTAAACTGCGTTTTTCTACAACTATGGCTTATTTCATGTTTTCTGCCAAGGTTGGTTTGGCAACCCTATTGACAAAAATAGTTGAATTTGAGGGAAGAGCAAAAATGTACCATTCATTTGGAACTTCATCATTGGGTTTGTATCCGTTGGGATCTTATTCAATAACTTATTAAAACATGAATTGAAGTCCTTAATTGGTTACCTAGATTCAACTTTCAAGTTGGAGAGATCATTGAGAAGAGTAACTGTCGATTGGTCATCTCCAAACTTGGTTAGGAACTGCTCTTGAAAGACATCCCAACTATTAATGGAACCAGATAGTAATGAAAATAACCATGATCTTGCAGATCCTTGTAAAGTATAAGGGAATAATCTTACAACTGCATCTTCTTCTACCACTTCATTCAGATTTATGGACAACATGAAGTTATTTATGTGTTCTTTAGTGGGGAGACCATCATCAAGGTTGAATTTTGGCAACCATTTTTCTGGATGTGCAGGTAGTGGATGTAATGGTCCAGCCATTTGAACTACTCCTGGATTTATCCATGGTATTTGAGCCATCGTGGTTATCTGTGTAGAGGAATATGTGGTAGTAGTTGAAGGTGATTGGGTAGAGGAGGCTTGTGCTCTAGTACCAATTTAAATCATGATATGGAGTTGTGAGGTGGATGATTGATTTTGTGATGAAGATGATGGAATGAATGAGGGTGTTTTAGGTGATGATGAGAGAATCTCACTATGAGTTTTAGATTATGTTTTCTTAGTTTTCCTTCTAGGGTAAGGTAGAGGAAATTCAAATGGGGGAATCCCAATTTTTTCACTCTCCAATCTGGTTAACCTTTGAGAGGAATGAAACTGAGAAGAAACACTTAATGTAGATTCTTTTTGAAATATATAAATCCCTTGCAATTTATGGTTTAAAGACTGAACTTCGGGAGTTTTTGTAGAAAAAGATTGATATTATTTCTTTGGAAAAACAATAGTGGATTCTAAGGATTTCTTTACAACTTCACACTTAGGATTTGGGGATTTGGAATGTGACCGAGAAGTTGGAGGTGATGGTGAGGGAGTTTTACTCTTAGAATGGCTTTCTGATTTAGATTTGCTTGCCATTTATAGTCAGGCCCTCCTTCAAGCGCCAAGATGTTGAAGCCTCAAAATTCACTGCGACAACATGGGTGATAACCACCCGGTCCGGACCTTAAAAGCAACTCCTTTTCTATTTGGTATAGTGGCTCCGACTAGGGATAATGGGACCAGTTTCCCAAAGAGAATTGATTTGATAATGTTGATGGGATGATATAAGATGTAATGGGAAATGATTCAACTAAATATGATCTAATTTAACTATTAAACACATGCTTATATCTTAATCTCACATTATTTAACTATAAATATACCTGGGAATAAATTAAGATATGCAATCTACAATGATGTCTTACATCAATTGGTAATAAAGATCATTCAACTGCCAAAAGAAATAAAATCGTTTAACCATAATTGTTTTGGAAAAATAGTTAGACAAAACAATTAAGAGAAATATATTGC
Source organism: Pinus tabuliformis (assembly GCA_031772625.1). NCBI lineage: Eukaryota > Viridiplantae > Streptophyta > Pinopsida > Pinales > Pinaceae > Pinus > Pinus tabuliformis. The sequence goes on along the minus strand of CM062819.1, from coordinate 1,510,356,618 downwards.
ATATAAAAATCGTTCATGTATTCAACACGGAATCAGAGCTAACATCATACAGAAGTGCAATAATGTAGAACTATAATTCTGACTTTCATACATAAAACAATTGAGAGAAGGAGTATTGCTTAATACATAAATAAAACATAATCATATGATAAAAGTAACATATATGATAAGTTCTTCTCATGTGCTTCAACAATATTGACCCAATTTCATTCAATCCAACACATTCTAAGAGTACAAAAGTGCATTTCAGTAGAGCATGCTAGATATTCAAAGAAAAATAGATCCTGTTCCATTCATTTCATCAAAACCTCCTCAAAAGCACATAAGTGTAATGCCTTGAAAAGTGTTTTTGATGAAATTTCTGGACCCCTCTCTAAATGCATGAGAGGGGTTTAAATACTAAAATACTTGCCTCAAAATAGTTTATTACAAAAATAATTAAGGAGGTTTCAAACAACCTTCCTCAAAACGGGCAAAAAAAAAAACTATAACTAAAATAAACTAATGACTAGCTCCTCTGAACTTGAACTAAGTTAATCTGGAAACTTGATCTCTAAGGTTGCAAATATCGATCATTGGCTTGAGTTGAGGCAGTTGGCTGATTGTAGATTTTAACTGCCCAACTAATATGGCATCTTTCAATGCTGGCACCATCTTTTCTGTATAGGTTGTTAAACACCTTAGAGTCATCCACTGGCTGTGTGGTTTACTAGAAACTGCTAGTATGTCTCCCAATTCAGCCTATTTAGTTGTTTAATTGCCTCTTCCTTTTCTTGCACTATCTGTTTCCATTGCTGCTCTATTTGTTTAACATTCAGTAGAAACCATGGTACACGCTCCTTAACAAGGTTGGAACCATGGAGGTTTTCATTTACGGCTTCTATTACGCTGCTTGCTGCTCCTGCTGCTATCATTGTCGCCCTTTCTACCTGTTTCAACCGAGAATCCCAATTTGTAAACATAATATCTTTGTGGGACTCTTGCAATTTTGGTAGGTCATCCTTTCTTACATCTTCCAATTCTTGCCAGGTGATAAATTCAGAAACCTTTTTGTGGATTTCTTCTACTCAAACCTCATATCAATTACTTGGTTCTTCCATTTATCACTGGTATCGTAGTAAGGATTTATTTATGAGTTTTTGTGGCAGAATATTTCCTCTTGTTGCATTAATAGGGAATTGAGGTTGACTACTTCTTTGATGAATTTGTCAATTTGCGGGTTATCTTTGAATTTATCCACCATAGCTTGCATTTGTCAAATTTGCGAATCCTTTTCTGATAAGCTAGTCTGGTGCTGCACTCTCATTTGCTCGAATTCCCTTTGAAGCTAGGATACTTGTTGCTATGCCGGCTGATTAGTTTTTTCTTGTGCTAATTTCTGTTCAAGCTACAAAATTTTCTATTCCTTTTCCTTTAGCAGCATTCGAACTTCCATTGCCTTATCGATGGTTTCTGTGGCATAAGCTCTTGCAAACTGTGACAAATTTGTGAGATTCTCTGATGGGTTGACAGGCATGTCCTTCAGACAACATCAATTGGTTCATTTTCTAGAGTTGTACCAACACTAGTGTCTAGTTTCCTTTTCTTCCTTCATCTTTTAACTACAACTATTGGCTTGTTAGGGCCTCACCCAGGTTCGGAGGTGATTTAGATAAACAAATCCCGGTACTACTAGCCCTTTCGGCAATAGTATGTGGAGCGTGGACTGAGGTCTCACCCTAAGTAGTATGGGAGGGTGCTAGAACCAGGTTTCCACACCCTGGAGATGTCTGATGGTTTCAAGTGGTCTGCAATCCGACCCTGCGCGCACATCACTACGCGCACTTACCTGTACCTCGTAGCTTGAGATGCTACCTTCGTAGCCCTACTTGGGGGCTGAACAATGTTATTAACCAAGTCCTTACTAATAGCCCGATATTAGTTGATTAACTTAGCTTATTTGTTTGCTTTAAGTTATACTTGACAATAATCATAACTCATACAAGTGCGCGGAGTAAATAAACAATATAATTGCAAATGAGATCAATCATATAATAACACGCGAACATATACACAGAATTTAGATAAAACTTCTCTTTATTATTCTCTTCCTTCATTTACAGACTTTATTTCGCCTTGTGCACTCAGCTGTAAGGGTCCGCGCACTCAGTTGCAGACTCTACTAGGCCTCTGCGCACTCAGTTGCAGAGCCTCTTCCTATTACTATGACCCAAGACATACTTAGACTCTTCCTCTATGCTTCACTATATTATTCTATCCATTAGATTCTATCATCCCTCTTTTCTTTACAACTTAGAGCCTCGCTCAATTTATACAATCCCTATGGTCCGTGGACCATGGGTAGGCCGACATTACATTCAAACTTAGGGCAGGAAGCCCTATGACTCTAACATACATTCTGCGCCCGCAATTTGCGGGGCTTTACAATAATATTACTCAAAACTTTGGCTTTGAGCCCCAAAACATGTTGTGGGGGGATTCCATGCCCAACAGGCCCCCAACACAAACATCGTGACTCGCCCTCGAGTCACTCTGTTGGCATGGTGATCTTGGCGCAGAGTCCCTCCAGCTGGTCTCAAACGGTCTTGATGTCCGCAACGCACTGAGCTGCTGCTTGCTGAACTTGCTGCATCCGTTCCTTGGAGACCTCTATTTCCGGTGTGCTGCCCTGCATTTGTGCATGCATCCCCTGAATCTGCGCGAGCTTCCCTTCAATATCTACTGTGATTGTGAAGGCTTCGTCAATCCATGGCTGAACGCGTGCTTTGAGAACTGCTTCCTTATGGTGTGCTGCATCCACCTGCTCCTTTAATGCCTTGGCTTGCTGCATCCTCGCAAGCCGCTGAGTAAGGACTACTGTCTGCGTAGTTCCTTTGATGCTGTCGTACTGCTGTTGGAGTTCACGTGCTTCTGTCTCCAGTTGCTGGATGTTGGGATCCTCCTGCAAAGTCGTGAGGACCTCCAGTACCTGTTCCAACATATTCGTATAGTCATGCGCTGGACTGCCAATATCTTCCAACCCTGCTGCAATAGTGCTGGTGCACTATTCTTTGATTTTGGGGGAGTGGAAGGCTGTGCCTTCAATCGCAGCTCGATGATCTGGAGTTTCAGCTCCAGTTGCACCCTTGTTGTCTCTTCTCTTGCGTCACAGGCTCCACTTTCCAAACTATGGATTCGCACTTCTACCAGTAGATTTGCTGTGATGGCTAGCTTCGGGACACATCGTCAAGCGTCATCTATTGTGTGCAACAAATGTTGATTCTGCGACACCAACTCGTCACGTTGCAAGTTGAGTTATTCTATGTTAATTTTATGCTCGCTAAGAACCTAGATCGCGCGGCTCTCCCTGGCTCACAGCTCTGCTGTTATCCCATCCTATAACTGATATAGTGTTTCCCAGGGAAGGGAAGCCAGGTTAAGGCCAAGGTCTTTCATCAGGCTAAGCGACATCTGATCCATCACATTTGACGATACTAACGCTCCTTCTGGTAACACTATTGTGTTGGCCATCCTTGCGCCCAACATCTGCTCTGCTGCTGAAGTGCCTTCTGTGACGTGTGTAGATAGGATACCTTCCTGAGGGGGCCGTACCTGTAACTCCGCAGCTGCGCCTTGAGGGCCCCCAACATAGTCTGGTGCTCTGTCATAAACTATTGAAGTGCTTCATTTGTGACATCACAAACCGTCTCACCAATGTCATGGAGATCACCTTCGGTTAAGGTGATCGGGTCAATGGTCAGCTTCGAGGCCTTTACCTTCTTCCTTGGGCCCAATCTCTCTACAATGCGCGACTGATTTAGCTATGTGGACGCAGCTCTTGGGTGCTCACTCCCTTCTGTCATTTCTGTTTCCTTTACCTCCTGCCTTGAGGATGTTGCTTGGCCCTCGTCTGCTTGTGCCGTTGCTGCCTCTGGTGTCTGCGCTGCTACTGCTACTTCTGTGGCCTTCTTCTGCTCCACGGCTTTCTGTGCTACTTTGCACACCGCCCTTACCTTAGTAGCCGCTTTTTCATTCTGCCTTCTCTTGGCTAGTTGGGTGACGCGTAGCTTGGCATCATCCTTCTTTTTCTGTGGTGCCACTTTCTCCAGTTCCTCCAAATCTGGGGCGCACCACTTGGGAGGCCATGTCTCTAATATATTAAAGATCACATCGTCAGTGGTTACAAATGGTAGCTTCATCCACGACTTCACCAGATCCTTTCGCACCCTGATATAGATGTTGTTCATATCGGCTTTGAAGTCTGCAAAAATCTGAATACTATTGTGCACCGTAGGTGATAGGTGCGGCCTCCTGTTGATCGACATCCAGATGCTCACCTCCATGAGCACCTAGAAAATTTTTGTGTCATGAATCCATTTCACGTCCTTGGTGTCTATGAGCGAAGCGTAGTTTGCGGCTTCTGGTAACTCTCTGTCAATGTCGGGAAACTGACTATCCTACAGTAGTTCTCCTGCTAACAGTAAGATGGATAAGAGAAACCATGCGTAGTGGAAGGTATTACCCTGCTCCTGGGCTTCACAATGGTTTAGAAAAAATTCCTCGCTGAGGAATTCAACCCTATTGATCTGGATTCCCTCTGTGCACTGCTCGGCTAGAGTGACCACTGGTGCTGATACCTCATCGGTGCGGCACTTCCTGATCACTTTGCCATCCAGGAGTTAGGTGGTGATGCACACCCTTTGTCCTTGATGCTATAGATGGCGTAGCCCCTCTTTTTCTTCTCCAACTTATACTTTGCCTTCATGGCTTCTGCGAGAGCCAAATCGCTACCCTTTCCAGCTATAGTCGCGAGGTCCTTTCCTTTATAGGGGAGCTGAGAGGTACGATGAATGAGGTATTCCATGATGGGAATAGGCTCCTCTAGCCATAGGTACCCATCATGCACCAGGCAGAGCAGCTGCCTGATGACGAAAATGGTGATGGGTGCGTGGTGGAAATATGGTATCCATAACAAGTGTAGCAACCCAGCCTTTTCCACACTACGCAACCATTTTCGTGGCTCTAACATGATCATCGCCCCCTCGGTGTTTTGCTTCATTAAGTTCTTGGGCTCTAGGTGTGGGAAATTCTCGCTGTCAGTGAGGTCCCAGTCTTAGATTTTCATGGTTGGCACGCGGGCTAGGTGCGTGCCCTGAAATACAATACCGTCTGGGAGGAGCGGGTTCTGGAGTGAGCTTTTTGTTTCATCCAGGTCCTTCGGTACTTTGGTTTTCCCTTTCTGTGGAGGGACATACGCTGGCAGTTTTGCTGCAGAGCGTAACGGTTGGACATCCTCTTCCATGTCTTCTTCTTCCTCTACTGTGACAATCAGGGCTTGCAAGTCTTCTTCTTCCTTGTCGGTTTCTATTATGATTACTTTCCCCTTCTCTTCCATGGATAGTTTGCTATGCCATGGATTCCTTGGGGACATGCATACTAGACCCATTGCTTGTTTATCCTTCTTGGGCCGCGGTGTTCACAGTGATTTGGGGATTTCTATCACCACCTCGGCGCCTTCTGGGACATCCCCCACCATTTGGGTCCACGCGGCCTCGTCGACGGTTACCTCTTCAATCCCAAACCCATCCTTAGTTTCCGTCATCATTTCTAGATTGTATTCTGTCTCTCGCGAACTTAGGGGCTCAATTATCGCTCAACTCTCAACACTCTATGCTCTGCTCAAATGCTCAGTTCTCAAATGACCAAGTGTTGTTCGCTGGCTAGCCCTTTGAGTTTTATATCCCCTTTCGAATTTGAATTCGACCATTCCCCCCAATTTCGGGCCATTAATGCTTCGTTGGCAACAGATTTTCCCAAATATTTCCCATAAATAACATCCTAAATGCCTGCCGCCTGCTCCATTTGGCCTCAAATCGGACATCCTGTCATGAATAGTGACACCAACGGTCACTTCCTAGTCAACCCACGCGGCAACGCAACCCTCCATGTGCGGTCGCGAACCCTATGACATTCTTATTCTACACGCATCCCCAATATCGCGCAACTCCCAGGCATAATATTTTATCCCGTGCTCCCTTTCAACTACCTGGAGCACTAAGACTGTCCTTTCGATAGCTAGTCAGGTGGTCGCACCACCCGTGCGGGGCTCCATTCTCCAGCATGGTTCTCAGGGATTATCTTTCATTGTGGTGATCGGCATCGCACGCTCTACTATTTGCAATGCGCTACCCTGCTTACTGTGTTTGGCGATATGCGGTCCCAGCCACAGCATCGGACTAACCAATTCTCGGCGATAGTCCTCTAATTCGTCAGTATGAGCATATGCACCTTGCCTTGCCATCCTTAGTTCATCGACGAGAAATGCTTCCTTTATTTTGTTTTCTAGTCTCTTGACCTCTGCATCCATTAAAGCTCTTTTCTTTCTTAGCCGTACCCGATATTTTTCAAGTTCGCGAAGTTTAAAGTTTCCCCATCGAATTTCTTCCTAAAGTCTTATATGTTTTTCTTTGTGTAGCTATGTGATTTCTTTGTTCTGATCTGCGTGGATCGTTGTATCTACGGGTGCTGTTATGCACGGACTCGACTTCACATGCTCCACAGGGATTTCAACCCTTGTTTCATACTTCGGCTTCGGAACTACTCTCGTGATCAAGGTATTGCACATGGTCCTATAGGCCCATCGAACTGCTGGTACGCGTAGGTCCCAGTTAGTGCGTTTCACATGGTGGACCCTGTTCAACACTTCACACACCTTGTCAAAGGCTTCCCCGCGGATAATCTTTGGCGTGCTTCATCTTTCCTACTTCCACTTGCTGTTCTTATTTTCGATCATGAGAGCGGTGTGCGTTCATGCGGGCTGCGTACCATACACCTGTATCCATCTAGATAGGTGGTCGTGTAGGCTGTTTCATGCATTAGGCGTTGCTTCCATCCTCATTGGAGGCTTCCCAAATTGTAGGTGCATCATCCTTCTGTATCTACGCTAATACTCAAATATTTTATGATGCATACCCCACCACCTTGTGGGTGTAGCGCACAGTGCCCATTTTAGAGCATTAAAACATTGCTATTCTTGCACTTCACTCTCAAATTTATTCATGAATTCATCCACTGCTGTCAACCCATCGTACCTAGGTAGATCCCTTACCTCTGTTGTCATGCAATGCAGTGATCTTACCATCATGTTGCAATTGAGCGTGGTTACTTCGTGTAACCGATTTTTTCGTCGTTCTATTTCTTCGTCCGAATTCAAATTGCAGGAGCTTTCACGCTCCCACGAAATCCTACCATCTACTATTGGATTCACCCAATCCTGCTCTTAAGCGGTTATCTTGTAGATAAAGTCAAGATCATCGTCACTATCATCATGGCGCACCGGTTCTGTGTAGCATGCTCCTTCCGCATGGTCTAAAGGTACCACTACGCGTAGTGACTTTTTCTCAAAAATCATTTTGCACTTCTTTAGATTTATTACTCCATTCATATCAGTGGCCCAATCTATTCATAGTAGCATGGGATAGGGATTGCTGTCATTGACAATCTTTATCACTTCGAAATCTGCCAGTGTGCTTGCACCTTCGATGTCTACTATTATCCCCTACAATATTCCCATCGGTAGGATCTTCTGTTGGTTCGCCATTCACAATTGAATAGGAGACCATTGTAACGTGGGTCTGCCCATGCGTTCCCATGTTTGCTTTGGCAATACATTCACGTCTGATCCAACATCCAGAATTACTTGATCCATTTCGTACTCTCCGATTTGCGTAGTCAATCTCATTTCCCTTCCTGTTCGTAATGCATGCTTTCCAAGTTTCCAGACTACACACGGTTCTCCTGACCTAGCGCATCTAGTGATAAGTTCCTGCAATCCTTTTACAACCTTGTTGTCGTGCAACAGTTTCATGCATGTCTCTAGAAAGGTAGTGAGAATTGAAGGATCCATCCTCGGTTCTAGTTGATCCTTACTACCTGAAGTGGAGACCTCCGTGAAGCTCTTCTTAGCTTCCATGAATGTCTCCTTCACGCGCTTCAAATCAAATTCAGGTTCCTTTGTAGGAGCCTTGCGAACCCATGCAATTTCTTCTGGCTGCTTACCTTTGTCATCTCCAGTTGTGATACCACTTCGAAGCACTAAGTTTACATTCGGGTCCTCTTTGCGTGGTTCAGACCTCATCATTTCTAGGTTCTGATTCGGGGGAGGCTGGAGTACTCCTTTATCACGCAACCTCGCTATCAGTGTCGGGTAGTCTAATGTCTCATGATAAAATTGGGTACAGTATAAACATGATGCTATCATCGGATTCGTATAATCATGGGCATAGTGCCGTAGCCCTCTGCAATTGTAAAAAATTAGTTGGCCACAACCCCTTACTGGTCCCATTCCACCTCGACCTCGTCTGCGCCCTTGAAATCCAACATGCGTCATCCCTGCATTTGGATCGAGGGCTTGTGTTTCGATATGAACTCTATAGGCAGGAGTCCAATCCATCATTAGCTCGTAACTTCTGGAGGTGCACTCATCGTGGCCTACTGACTTGTAGATATTACAAAACAATTGCTGGGTTGTCTGTATATACTTCTGTAATAGGTGACAATTATCTGTAGTGTGTTTTCCTCCTCTTTGACAGATCACACACCATAATGCAGGTGCCACGCTTGGTCCTGCTTGTGGCTCTGTTCTTAATGGCATCAACCCTCCTCCCGCCAAGTAGTTCATGAAGACTGGACAATGGTCCTTGTCATGCCCTTGGCCTTCGCATTTTATGCACCATACCTCCTCGCACACCTCTGGCCGAGTTGTCCTGTCCTATTTCAAACTTTGCATTTCCAGACACAAATTTTGTAGTTGCACGTGGATTTGTTGGACTCCCAAACCATGATCTTGTATTGGGGTCTCGTGTAGTCTCATTGCAATCTCCAAAGCTTCGGCTTGGGTGGATAGCTTCTGCTGTGACATCGCCATCCTTAAATGCGGTGTTAGTGACGCTACAAACCATGTGCGGTGCTGTCCATATGTCAAGGTCATGTTGGCTTCGTGAATCATACTCTTTAGTCTCTGGTAGAGATCCGATGGGGTTTTTCCTAGAAGCATTGCGATTTCCTTAAACCCGATAATCGATTGTGTCTCTGATTTTGGCCTACTAAATTCCCTGTTCAGCACGGCCTGGATATATGTGATCCCTGCGTTTGGATGGTCATTAGAATTCTTAATGTACCACATTAGTGCGTGATCCTACAATGCGCTTCCCAACATTGTCTTCTTTATATTATCATCCATGACTCCTTGTGCTTCCCATACAACCTTTACTACGAAAGAAAATTGGTCCGGATCTTCGTTCCCTACTCCTCTGAATACTGACAATTTTATCGCGCTCACCATCTTGAACTGTGGTGGTGGCGGAGGCAGTTTGGGTAGAGATGGAGGTGAAGATGGTGAGACTGGTGGTGGTGTAGGTGGAGGTGGTATGCACGGAATTCGCTGCCTTATCAGACTGATCGCACTTCTCTGAGAGACTTTCACTAGCTCTTCATCACTTTCCCGCCGCGGGGAAATCAAGGGACTATTTTATATCTCTGTGCTACCTTTGTTTCTATAGATCCTCCCACTTCGCATAGTCCCAAACATCAATTTATTTGCATAACCCGCTTTTCACACACTAGCATTTTAATCCAAGTGTTCAATGATTTAATGTACTTACCTTGTGGTCCTTTGAGGAAGCGTCGTTTCGCCTCGTTGTAGCTGACGGTTGTATCTACAGCGAACTTGGTGATAAACCATTCTATAATTCGATCGAGCCAATGGTCCACATCACACGCGATCTTGTCTTCTAATGATTCTATTATGCGCACCAATTCCACAGTCCACACAATCAGTTTATCGAGCCTACACCTTCCCTGACTGTCTGCTAGCTTCACGATCCACTCGTACAAATCAGAGGGGAAGGATGCAAAGAAAATTTCGTGGATTTCCATATATAAGTAGCGCTCCAACCACTGTTCCTTTGATACTTGTGGATTCTTGTTTTCCTGTGCCGCAAACTTGTGAATCTTTCTATCCAACCACCCTTCAATTTATTTATTTGTTGGATTCCAGTGAAACGACATCAGACATCCCTTATGAAAATCCCAGTCCTGGCAATGGAACCATTTGCGGGCTGTTGGGGCCTGGCCCAGGTTCAGAGGTGATTTAGCCAAACAAATCCCAGTAGTATTGGCCCTTTTTGCAACAGTGCGCAGATCACAGATTGAGGTCTCACTCGAAGTAGTATGGGAGGGTGCTAGAACCAGGTTTCCACACCCTGGAGATTTCTAATGGTTTAAAGTAGTCCGTAGTTCGACACTACGTGCACGTCGCTACGCGCACTTACCCATACCTCGCAGCCTGAGATGCTGCCTTCACACAACCCTACTCGGGGGTCGAATAGTGTTATTACCCAAGTGCTTACTAGTAGCCTGATATTAGTTAATTAACATAGCTTTCTTGTTTGCTTTCAGTTATACTTAACAATAATCATAACTCATACAAGTGTGCACAGTAAATAAACAATATAATTTCAAATGAGATCAAACATATAATAACACAAGAACAAATACACAGAATTTAGATAAAACTTCTCTTTATTATTCTCTTCCTTTCTTTTACAGACTCTATTCCTCCCTGCACATTTTGCTTTAGGGGTCCGCGCAATCAACTATGGACTCTACTAGGCCTCTGCCCACTCAGCTGCAGAGCCTCTTCCTACTACTACGACCCAAGACGCACTTAGACTCTTCCTCTATGCTTTGCTATCTTATTCTATCCATTAGATTCTATCACCCTCTATTTTCTTTACAACTTAGAGCCTCGCTCTATTTATACAATCCCTATGGTCCGCAGACCATGGGTAGGCCGACATTACATTCAAACTTAGGGCAGACAACCCTATGACTCTAACATACATTCTGCGCCCACAATTTGCGGGGCTTTACAATAATATTACTCAAAACTTGGGCTTTGAGCCCCAAAACATGCTATGGGGGGAATTCCATGCCCAACAACAACCTTATGATTAGGGATGTATAATATATCTAATGGAGGTATCTCCCCAATTATTAAGACAATTTCAGAAGTAGGAACAATAGGAATAATCTCAATATCCTGAGTACCCGTATCTCCTTCTTATGTTGTTTTTGTATTTTCTTAATGCTAGGTTTGCCTGGGGGTTTGTAGTTCAGAGGTTTGCTCAATATTTGTGTATGTATGGAGCTTTTTATTAAATTTCTCCCATTCTTGTTCTAGGTCAATGACTGGAGTTTTACCTGATTGAGTTGAAGTAGAAGCAAGCTTTACCTCCTTCTTTTCCAAGGCCTTCTCGAATGTCTCGTCTGTACTTCCAGCTGTGTCTCTTTCAGACTCTTTATTTGTGTTTCCTCCTCCATTTTGAGATTGTCGTTCTGAGTGATCTGACTCATGAGTTGACTTCTCTTGGGTTTCTTCTTCAGAATTTTCCTTGGAACTTCCCTCCAAGCTTACGCTAGGAGTTGGATCTCTTATTGGTTCAATTTGCAATAGGTCCAATGGGACCTTTAATAGTCTCTTATTCCTGTACACATGGAAAGCATTAATATCTTCTGGGGTCAACAATAATGATGCCATATGTAGAACTTGTGAAAATGTTTCTGCTTGTTGGAAGAGGTCATTAAAGGCATCCTCTTCATGGGTGAACTGTTTGAATTTACCATAGTAGTAAATTCCTTAGCAACGTGATTTGGGTCGTATTGCCTTCCTGGAACTATAGCCAATTTCAGAGACATAATAATCTCTGCTTCCTTTACTGCATGTCCATAATTGTGTAGTGCGAAAGCATCACATTGTAATGGGAACGTTGGTCAAATGACTTTCTTCTGCTCTTTTAGTCCTCTGGTTAAACCGCCTTCCCCTGTTGTTTGTTAGGCTATTTCTCTAGCCAATAGTTTGTCAGGAACATAAATGGGAGGACATGCGGAAAAGAAATGCTCCTAAAAACTCTAATGTAGGTGAATGTCGCTTTGCCGAACCATTTGGCTACTGACAAGATATCTACTTCAGCCTCTTTAGAAAACCTAGGGGTTGTTTTTATAAAAAAATGTTGTATGAATATGTAGCATAACACCCTGACAGATTTTATAAAAATGGGGGTGGAATTGAGATTCCCACAAAATTTTATAGTATATATGGATGGGCAGCAGTTTCTGTACGGTAAACTTCCATCCCATATTCAGAAACTGAGAATAAAAACAAATTGCGTCCATAACAAAAGCACTCATAAAGAAAGGGGGGAAATCCTTGAAGAAACACTTCTCTTCTTTCTATATTCCATAATGGCCTTTGCTAAATTGTCTAATAAAATATAACCCCAGTTCATAATTGTTGCATTAACTGCTGCATCTATTAATGGGAGCCACTCCATAGAAAATTTGGTGCTATCAGGTCTACCGAATAACCTACACATCATTGTTGCTGCGAAACTATGAGGGGGAGAGATGGATGCTATTGAGTACATACCAATTTTATCCCATTTGAGTTTGCCTTTGCTTGACCTCCAGGTCTATGTAACGTCCAATGGGTCCTTGTTCTCTTTGGCGAAATGCTTAAGGAACTCTTTGTTATAGAGATTTTGAGGCTCTAGTAGCTGGTACATTAGGCGTAGATTGTTTGGTGAGAAAGACCCCATGACTTGTTGCCTTTTATTCTTGAAAGTTGTGTTTGAGATGTCTAACTCATCAATTACCCATTTTACCATATCTGTGTATGGTATTATCTTTGGTCTCGCAACTATTCTGTGTAAGAATGAACACGCTGTTTCAAAATAGGAGGCGTTAGATGACTCCTGAGCATCAGTCGTGGCCTTTGTTACCAGTGGCTTGGGATTCTCTTCTTCTAACAGGTTATACATGGCTTCCCATGTCGTAGTTCCTCCGTCCTTGGTGCATGTGGTATTGGAGAAAAGTGGTACCATGTCTGATTTCTCAGATTATGTCGCCTTTCCTTTCTTTGCCATTATTTCTAACAATGTTTTATATAGAGGTTTCCTGAAATGGAGCAATGGAAGTTATTGGATAAACACAAAGAGAGAATGACAGTGAGAATTAAATGATACAGTTAACCTTGAAAGGTGACAAGAAAGGAGATTTTATTCAAAACATAGATGAAAAGATACCAAATCACATCGAACCGCTCTTAACATAATTTCCATTAAACTTATTAAATACGCACTAAGATCTTTTATTATCGCCTTTATTACTCATTTAAACTACCACATTGCAATCGGGAAGGGAAAAACTTTAAGGTGGCAAGTTTAAAGTGCGAAATGCCGATTATGTGATTGCAATAAGATTATCGCAATATCACAAATCAAAATATCGCATTTTGGATGTGCGTTATCTCGGAGTTGTTTAGAATTCTATGAGATGCGAGGTGAGCGACATACTTTTCATTATTTAGAGCGTACTCTACCTAAATGAATAATTATTGCGTAAAGTGCATTTTTACTAGCACCAAACTTAACTTGTATTTTATAACATTTTTTTTTATCGGGTCTGGGTTCTACGCACTTCGAAAAATTCTGTAGTTCACAAGATTGGCTTTTAAGTAAAGTCTCGTGATGCGATAAGTATAGGCTTTCTCTACTCTAATATCGCAGTTCACATATTACGATAGGTTTGTGATTTGCGTCTTTTGTGAAAGCCGATATGCGATTGCGATAGGCACTTCATTTTACAAGAAATGCCTTAAGTCTTAGCTTGAAATGGAAAGTTTAATGATATCCTACGTTTAGTTTGGTGATCCCTTCCATTGCAATTCGCGGATCCTGGTTATTAATTAACCTTTGGCACACTTAGTCCAACGATATGCAATAAAATCAAGAATTGCTATTCTTAAAGGGATTTGACTTGATATCTTAATTTATTTCTAAAAATTTAAAAAGAAAGTGCTTAAGTGCTAAGTTTTTCTTGGAGGATTTTTTTATAAAGGGTCCCCATTTATTAATAAAATATTAACTATTAAATCAATAAATTGGGGGGGAGGGGGGGGGGGGGTTGTTGAAAAACACAACAGGATTGTAACTCAATATCGATCTGGAACTTTTAATTTCACCAGGACAAGCTTTCTAATGGGTTCTTCAATTAAGCCTACTGCATAGGAACCCATAAAGTCGCACCAATGTAGGTTGGCTGGAAGGAAAAATACCCAATAAGAACACATTTTATTAAAAAATAAAATTACAAAAAACCTATAATTCCCACAAACTACGAGAGAGAACCCCTTCATTCATGATCTTCGAGAGCCAGAGGCATAGTGCAGTAGGGTTCGAGAGCTAGAGGCGTGACGTAGGAGGGTTTGACAACAAGATATTGATTCAGATCTTCGAGAGTTAGAGGCCGATGTAGCAGGGTTCGAGAGTTGAAGGCGCGATAGACGGTTTGGGAGCCGGAGGCTGACGTAGCAGGGTTGTAAAGTCAAAGGTGTTGTAGAGGGTTCAAGAGTCGGAGGTCGACGTAGTAGGATTAAGAGCTGAAGGCCCGACGGAGGGTTTGAGAGCTGGAGGCAGAGGGAATGAATGGTTTAATGAATAATGTGTTATGTTTTTAATTTGTATTTGGTATTTTTTTTGTTTTTAATTATTATAATTATTATTAATTTTAATAATAATAATTAGAATTTAATAATAATAATTAAACTTTAATAATAATAATAATAATTAAATTTTAATAATAATAATTAATTTTTAATAATAATTAACATAATAATAATAATAATAATTTATATTTATTTATTGTTAGTTTATATATTTAATTTATTATTGAATTGAGGCTTTTGTGATCCATAATATTTTTAAGAAGAGTTTCAGTGTAAATCACATGTAGAAAACCTTTGTCGACGCGTTTCAAACCAACTAGTGTGGTTCATCGTCAGGACAAGTTGAAGGGACAAACTTGCCTAGAAAGTTTAGTTTTTCCAACGCAATGAGACTACTAACTAATGCGACTACTATAACCATAGTATAGGTCCAATTTCCTCCCAATATAAGATTTTATTCCAAAGGACTCCACAACCTCTACTTCTACATTGATAGATTTGCCTCTTAACTCAAAGGCAAACAATGATATGGCTCCCTTTGGCTGAAATGAATGGCTATCAAACACCTACAACATGGTGCATGAGGAAACCAAAGAGGGAGAACACAAATCTTTCCAATAAGATGAAGACATGACACAAATCGAGGCTCCTTCATCATCCACACAACAATAAATGTTTATTCGAATGAATCCTAGGTATTTCTTGGTCCAAGTCGAATGAAATGTGTTGGATATGTCGACGTCACTAATTTCATTCAACAATGCCTTCCTTTGTAAAAGTAAATTTTGGAGTACTTCTTCAAAATACATGTGGGACACATTGAATACGGTCAACATACAACTTCTCTATGTGGAGAGGGAACTAGTTTGTGAAGTCAATGGATTATTTGTAATAGGAATATTTCCTAATGCATCATAATTGCAAGCTTGAGTTTGCAAATTAGTGTCTTTGTCACATAAATAAACAAATGCACTTGAGGTAGAACTCCCATTTTGAGAGATTTCCACATTTCCCCCTTGCGGGGGTGGGGGATTAGCTACCACAAGTTGTTGCTACAATGGAGGAAACAAATTTTTTAGAATAGTAGGTTCATGTGATGTGGAACCTCGTTGAGATAAGTACTTGTGTATGTCATCAATGAGTGGAAAATGGTGGGTGAGATGATCCCCTTCATTTATTTTACCAGTAAAATGGATAATCTTCTTATGACCAATATATGTTGTAGAAATAGTCATAATTTCTATAGTTTAGTGGAACTTCTGACCCACTCATACTTCTGGCTAGTTGTCAACACCATTAAATGATGTACATGATGTTCCCATCTAGTAGTTAGTGCATAAATTTATGCAAACCATACAACCATTTCTAGGGAACTAGTATTTACTTATAAAAATGTGGCAACTTATGCATTATTGATCAGAACTATGGGGAATGTTTCATGCCAATTTCCAATTCTAGGTGAAAGATACATCGTACAACAACCTACTTTGGCACATTCATATTTCAATTGGAGCACTCATAGTGTCTAATCATAGGTTCCACAATAGAGGACTCCATAGAAGTATATGTTGCAAAGGTCAACCCACAAAATATAATATTTCATAGGAAAAAATACAAAGGGATAGACTACAAAGGGATATGGCTGGTTAAAAAAAAACAAAAGCTTTAGACAAGCAGGACAATAATTGTTTTTCAATCTCAAGAACCATCGATAATTCACTGAACCAACACATATGATAATTGTAGCTTAAATTTCACATCCAGGAGGTATATAGCCACCAAGAATAGGTTCGTATGAACCAATAATAGGTCTCAAGGTCTAACACAGTAAGCACCCAATAACATGGATAATTTCATCTCCTTGATATTTATGTTATAATTTTAGCATTTGTTTGTCAAATTCTTTGTGTAAGTCATATTTGAGTCTTAAAACCCTCCCATACCTTCAACGCATGTATCTACTATAACCATGTTGAATTTCAATGCATACAAGCACAAACTGAAAAAAAAGAGAAGGTAAATTAATTAAGACTAAAAACTCTCCAAACTCTCCAAGAGTATTAGGGCATATTAGTTCTTCACATTAAGTGAGGTTTCAATACTCATGTCTGCACAACAAAAAAAATCTTTTGCAAAAGTTATTTTTTTTTATGTTATAAGAACTTTCACTTCCACATCTCTAATGTAACATTAGTGTAGCTCCAATATTCAATCCATGCGGTGACAACAAAATTGACAAGGTAACTACCCATGATTTGCCATGCCACGTCAACTATACCTCATTGGTTCAATCAATTCCATTTCACAACCTAGAGGATAAACTCACCTAACCAAAGGATTGTCCGACTTTGACTAGGTCCATGCATGGCTTACCTCACTAAGATATAAGAAACATTGTAAAGATCATGTTCAATTGATACACATGAGGTCAATTATTAAATGTTTCTCCTCTTTGTCACTTGACCCCTTCTTATTTTATATTAAATATGTAATATGGAAAATTCTAAATGAGTAATAAATCAACCAATAAAATTAAAAGGAAAACAAGTATGATTTAAGCTATGGAGTAATCTAGCTTTTGAGAGCCTTAATTACACAAATGTGGACATAAGTTAAACGATTTTCTCTTTTTTATATTTTGACATTAAATATTCCTTTAATTATTATTAACAATATGCATGTAGCTTTAATGTTAGAAAAGGGAAATCATTCCAGATAATCACCATAAGTAATAGTAAAAACTATAAAAACTCAAAAAAATTATTTGCATAGAGATTTGCACATACACATATCAACCCACCAAAATAATTTATCATAAAACTTAGTTAAAATTAGTACTACGAACCAATAGAGAAGGGTTTCAAATGACAAAGGTATAGTACATACCCAGGGTCAGGCCACTAGAAGCATCCACGACAAGCGACTCTTCAACGTTTCAAAGATCTTGGGAAAGAATACAATGTCTCAAAAGTGTTGACGTCTATGTGTGGGACTCTACCACACTTTTTTTTTTCCAGAACACTCTGGGGTTCCTCGCGGTACTATCTATTATAACATAACATAGATCAGTACAATCTATTATATCTTTTCTCTTGCAGCTTAGAGGTAAGAGAAGATGGGCTTGGGCTAGGGAAATGGTAGAGGTGGGCAGAGGCAGGGTCGAGCTAGAGGGATAATAATAATTCAAAGCATAATAGAAAATAATAATTCAAAACTTGTTTTAGAAAATAATAATAATTAAAAACATATTACTAACTTATAAACTTTTCAAAACTCTCCCATATTCGTATATGAGTCTTAAAACCCTCCGATAACGCTAATGCATGTATCTACTATAACCATGTCAAATTTCAATGCATACAAGCACAAACTAAAAAAATTTCAACATTAGACCCTTCCACAGTGTTATCACTCAGGTTGTTCCCTTTGACTCCTAAGGGAATATGGCCGAGGTAACCACAAACCAATCTTTAGATTGTAGGTCCTAGCCTACCTGCAATCAGAGAGGGCTCTCTCTTTATGATTTAGCTTTGTTTTGGGGTGATTTTAGGCTAGTTATGAAGTGTAGAGTTTTGTTTTAAGTTTGGTGGGATGGTTGATGCTTCAGACAGAGTTGGCATGCAAAGGATGAGAAGTTCAAACCATTGGGCATGGAGTCAAGGATAAGGGTTGCTGGTGCGTTTTCTTGGTCACAAGAGGAATACAGAGCAGGATAGCTACACATAGAACAATATCAAGCTGGAATAAAGATGGAATGAAGGTCAGAGATGAAAGGCAACTAAGAATCTTTCATCAGCTAACAGAAGGAGGGTGAATAAATGTTATCTAGGAGCAGTCAAGGATTCCTAAACAATCATTCATAAATGAGAGAAACAGTGTAAACATGATCATTCAAGTATGCATATTCATAACTATTTCTGAGGAAAACATGGAGAAATAACAGGAATTGAGCATAGAGTGCTGCTGAGCAAATTCTAAGCTATTCTTCTTTTCTGTTACTTAGATCATGACACAATGGTGATATAAACACATATAAAATGAAAACAGAGGCAAGAAAGACTTATTGATCCATGTAGAAGCATTAGAATTCCGTAGTTCACTCTTCAACCATTAAAACACAACAGACAGTTCATCATCCAAGCATTCCAGCGATCTTTTATTATAGAGGCTCTCAAAGAATACATCGCAAGTCTAGAGAGGAGTTATCAACCAACCAATCCTTAATACATTGCTCAGGGTGGTATTTATAAGCAAAATATCTACAAAACAGATCTGAGGGAAGATCTGGGGAAATAACTGTGATTAACCTAACTTATCCTGAAATAAATGTAACAAATATCTATCTAATTACTGCACTGGGGTAGCTGCCTCAAAAATGAGTTAATATGATGTGCTTTGAGCTCTGTGCTGTTCATTTGGCCATAACTGTGCTTTGGTTTCTGCAGCGCTGCCCTTAGCTGGCCTTATGTGCATTAACTGTGATTTGGTGAGCCTTAATGGCTTTAAATTCCATCACTGATACTCTTTGAATTTGCTGGGGCTCTTTAATGTTCCTTTGATGTGGCTTTATGATTTCCACTGATATTTTCCACTGATACACTTTGCCGCTACTCTGATACTCTTTAATACTGAATCGGGGCCTTTTCTCTCCACTGATACACTTTTCCGCTACAAAATCGCCCTTGCCTGCCACTTTATGGCGAGATTTGACTGCTGCTGTGCCTTCCGTGGCCTTTAGAACTGTTTCGGTGCTTGGCCGATCAAAACATTATCAAAACTGAAGAAATATTGCAAAAAAGAGGAGGAATGGACGCTGATAGCCTGCTGAGGCAAAGACCCTGTTGTTTAGAGCCAATTTGTGATGGAGCGATCCAAAATTGATGCAGAATGATCAAGCTTCCCTTGGAGCTGAAGCGCGCGCGGGCGCCGAACAAAACCATGAAGAAATGCCTTTTTCCCTATATAAAGCGAAAAACCACTTTAAACGTGAAATTTGTTGAAAAACAGGGCGGGAGCGATTACTGTAGCGGAGAATTAATCTGGGCCGTTGGATCGCGCGAAGGCAGATCCAACGGTTGGCGCTCAATCGGCGATCGGCGATCGGCGGATTTACAATGAAATGGGTTCGCAGACCCGAAATCCCTTTCAAACTGTTGTTTATAACTTTTCGGCTCCGGTTATGGAGCGTACAGTGCCAATCCCTTGCAGGCCCGACACACTATTAGGCTCCATTCTATAGTATTTCGGCTCCGAACAGTGGGAGCTATATATGGGGCTGCGACTTAATGAGGACCGTTGATCTGAGGGCCTGAATGGGCGACTGTGATTAAATCAGAATTTCGCTATCGGCGGGGACATGGGGCGGGGCTTTATGGATATGCGATTGCCGAAATGGGAGCGATGCGATAAGATTTGGGCCGTTGGATGAGCGGGGGTAGATCGGACGGCTAGCGTGCAGTCGGCATATCACATCGGGGAAAATGGATCGGAGGAATATATAAAGGGGCCAATACTTGTGACTGCCACCTCCGACAGTGATATCGCGTCGGAAGGGGGGGGAATGCAATCGGAGGGATGCCTTATGAGTCGGCAACGGGCCACTTGCGATCAGAGGAAGGCCTCTCCAATCAGAGGAAGGAAATAATGGCATCGGAGGGGTTTTTGCATGATCGGAAGGGTTCCGATAACAAAAAAGAGGGTTTATATGGAGTCGGAAGGGAAAATATGAGATTAGAGGTGGACTTTGATGCTTTTGAAGGGGTTGTTAATGCATCGAAAGGGGTTCGAATGCATAGGGAGATGGTTAAAGAGGCAAACGAGGGTTCTTACTAAGTTTCAGGCAAACTTAGTAATTCCCAAGCAATATTTATGGTTATATTTCAACCAGAGGGAGGGGATATGTATATAGAGGAATTCTTATCATATTTTAGTAGGGGAAGGGGAAATATATAGGGATTTACATAATAAGTTAGAAATTAATATGAATTTCGATCGGAAAGCGCTAAGGATAGAAGTCTTTAGGCTTTAAAGGGGAAATATGACTTGTAGAAGAAATATAAGCATCCTTAAGCAAAGTAGACCTTTACTTAGGCAATATTTATGGAATATGATGAAATTAAGAAATGTCAAGCAGATCTTGACCTCTTTAGGGGAAGTTAGTGAATGATTTGGGGTAAAGGATGAAGGGGAAGTTAGACATGCCTCACTTGAGCTGCTCCGAATGGATTTTGCCTTATACTTGTGATCAGAATAGATTTAACACTTGAAAACTTGAAATGGATCACAATTCATCATTCTGCCACCTCAGAACTACCTACCCGGCCTACTTAGCCTAACATTTTTTCTTCTTTTTGTTTGGGTGCACTTAGACTAGCAAACCCAGCTTTTCAACTTTTCTTTTGGCTATCCTCCTATCTAACTCTACCCTTATTTTTGCCAGAGGCTCAGATGAAGCAGTTGAGCACCCTTGTTTCTCTACCTATCTATGATTTGCCAAGATTAAACAGTTTGGACAGATATTGATTCTCTATCTCTACAACAAGCAATTTAAATCTAGGGAAGCCAAGATTAAGCTGTTTGGCCTTCCCTTAACTATGAAACTCTTCAAAAATGGAATAGTTCTTCAAAAATGGAATATAGTAGTGGCATTTGAGCTAGCACACTTTCATGGCCTTTTGTTTGGGGTTCATTTCATTTATTTTTCTCTTTGGCCAATTGATTCTTTTTTCCCTTTGATTATTCTTTTTAGGGCATACCCTCTTTACATTTTTTAAATTTTCTGATTTTTCTAGGAAATATGGAACCTTTGCAGCATGGAAAGAATGACATATTTGGCATGTAAACAGTCAATCATGAAATATGAAACCTATTGCAATAGGAGGCTAATAGTGGCTCCACTTGGGGATGGCTTTTCCAGATGAAAAGCCAAGAACAGCAGGTCAGAATGCCTTGGTCTTCAATTGTTGCTGTAATCTGAAAACTTCCTTCTTCTTTGATGCTTTTGACTGAATTCTTGTAAGCTGATATACAATATCCTTTTTGAGCTGATTTGCAGAAAAATTACAGCTCTGCTTCTTGCCTTTTGGGTGCTTGTAAACATATTCAAATCTGCCTGAGCACTTCTTTTTGAAATTAATTCAAAACAGAGATCAAATGGTGCATTTGCTTTGATCCTTCCTTCAAAATTTGCTGCGTTATTCCCTTGTCGGACTGCTGTAAATGAAAATGCTGAAAATACAAATAATAATGTACAAATATAATATACAGATGCATTATGTACATCAAAAGGGGTCATGATAGTGCTTTAGCATTCGGCCATTGACAGGGCCTTCTTCAGCTTCTGTGCCATCCAAACTCTTGAGAAAATATGTGTTATTGCCTTGCACAGCTTGAATAACATATGGCCCTTTCCACAGGAAATCGAATTTTCCATGCTTTCCTTTGTCCTCTCTCCTTGAATCCCACCTTAAAACTTTGTTGCCTATGTAGAAATCTTCAGCCTTTGCTCTTTTATCAAACATCTTCTTCAGCTTCTCTTGTAAAATCTGAGCTCTGTCATACACTTGCTCTCTTGTCTGCTGTAGATGGATGGTTTGATTGATTCTTCTTTGGATATCATTGGGCTCAGCCTGAATCTCTTGCAGTAATTTGATAACAGGGATTCCCAAAGATGAAGGAAATCTTGCCTCCATTCCATAAACTAACTCATATGGGCTTGCTCCAATGGATCTCTTAGTTTTCAATATATCAGCCCATAGTGCATTTGTGAGCTTCTTGTGCCAATTCCTTTTATTCTCCTCCAAGACTTTCTTGATGATATTGATGAGGCTTTTATTGGATGACTCGGCTAAGCCATTACCTTGAGGGTAATAGGCTGTGGAGTGACCTAAGGAAATGTGGTATTTGTGGCAAAAACTGAACATTTTCTTGGATTTAAAGGCAATAGCATTGTCTGTAATGATTTTCTCTGGACAGCCAAATCTGGACAAAATATTGGATTCTAGGAATTGGATGATGGTTGAGTCATTGGCTTGCCTACAAGGGATGGCCTCAATCCACTTGGTAAAGTAGTATGTGGCAGTTAAAGGCTGGAAGAGGATGGGTGGATCTCACCAATGAAGTCTAAACCCCACTGTTGGAATGGTTTCTCAGTTGAAATGGGCTTAAGGGGTAAGGGCAACAACTTTCTTTTGCCTTCAAAGATCTGGAATTTATGTCAAGACATCACAAATTTTTTCACATCAACAAACAGAGAGGGCCAATAGTAACCAACCCTTAGTATCTTATCAGTAGTAGACTTCCAATATAAGTGCCCTCCACAGTCCCCTGCATGGAATACTTTCATAACACTGTCAGTTTCATTTAAAGTTAAACAGTTCAGCAAAATTCCTTCATGATTCTTCCAAAACAGGGCACTATCTAAGACACAAAACTTTGAAGCTTTCATTTTTAAAAATCTCTTTTTGGTTCTGGACAACCCTAGGGGAGCAAACAGGTTTAACAAAATAAAACAAATATCAGCATACCAAGGTGATTGCAAGAAATCTTGAATGATCTGTGGAGTCGCCAGCTCCTGTTCGTTGTCCAGTTCATTTATGTCTAAGGCTTGGAAATTTGTTTCGGACATCAGTTTGGCTAAACCTTGTCCCTTTATCAGTTTAGTGGGCTTTATCTCAATGTCATACTCAAGGATATTGGCAATCCATTTACCTCTTTTGCCCTCAATTCCTTCTTGAGTTAATATGTCTTTTACAACAGAGTTTGGGACATAAGCAATCACATGTGAGTATAAGATGTAAACTCTGAAATCTTTGATGGCCTTAACAAGGGAATATGCTTGTTTCTCCATGATTTGATACTTCAAAGGCGCATCTCTAAGGGCTCGGCTGAAGAAAGCAATGGGCTTTTCATTTCCTTGATCATCTTTCTGCAATAGGACAACAACAATTGTGTGCTCAGAATCAAAGGAAAAAATGATGAAATCTCTATCAAATTTGGGGCTGGTGAGGACTGGTGTTTCTGTTAAGGCTATCTTGATGCCCTCAAAGGCTTGCTTGGCTTCTAAAGACCATTTAACTTTGGAATCCTTCTTTAGCATGTTATTTAACATTCTTATCAGCTCGGCCAAGTTAGGGATAAATCTCCTTAGGAAATTGATTTTTCCTAGGAAGGCTTGTAATTCTTTGATGTTTCTTGGATAAGGGACTTGGAGAATGGCTTGAATCCTTTCCGGATCGATTCTAATTCCATCTTTTGAGATAATATGGCCTAGCAATTTGCCTTCTTCTAGGCCAAAGAGAGACTTCTTGGGGTTTAAAGATATGCCATACTTCCTACAAGTAAGGAATACTTGTCTCAGATGTTTCAAATGTTCTTGATCAGATTTGGAGAATGGGGTAAGATCATCAAGGTAGACCACTAAGAAATCATGGATCTCTTTGGCAAAGGCAATGTCCATTGCCCTTTGAAAAGTAGCACCTACATTCTTAAGTCCAAAAGGCATTTTCACATATTTAAAAGTTCCCCATGGTGTTGTAAAGGCTGTCTTGTCCTGATCATCCGGGTGAACTAATATTTGATTGAATCCTGAAAAGCCATCAAGCAAAGAAATTCTTGAAGACCCCACAACCCTTTGTAGAATATGGTCCATCTTTGGCAATGGGTAGTGGTCTTTGAGAGAGGCTTGGTTCAAATTTCTTAAGTCAACACACAATCTAATCTCACCTGTTTTCTTCCTTGTGGGCACTAAGTTGGATACCCATTCTAAAAATCTGATTGGTGCTATAATACCTACTTCAAACATTCTCTTCACTTCTTTCTCAATCAAGGGAAGAAGCATAGGATTGATTCTCCTTAATTTTTGTTTGAAAGGCTTTTGATTTGGTTTCAAAGGGATGGTATGTTGAATGACAGAGGTGTCATAGGACTTGAGGTCCTCATAACTCCATGCAAATACATCTTGGAACTCTTTAAACAGGTCAACATACTTTGGCTTTTGATTAGGGGGCAAAGACTTGGACAGTTTTATCATTTTGGGCTTTTCTGCTGTTCCAATATTACAGTCTTCAATTGCAGCGTTTAAGGGTTGCATTTTTGGCTTTTTGGGAATGTCATTTGAATCGAATATGTCTTCTAAGGGAGTCAAGCCTGTGGGTAGGAAATTGTCTTTCAATTGAATAATTTCAGTCTCTGCCTCAGCTATTTCATCCAAATTCATTTGTTTCAGCTCTTCTATGTTCTTGTCATAAAAAACGGTTGGGCGCAGCATTTGATTTGCTGCTTCAGCTGTTATAGTCTGCTCATTTTGGCTCATTTGCTGTTGTGGGTCATCCATGGCATCTGTATCAATCTTTAGGCTTGAAAATTCTTGCTGTAAAGTGAGGAAATTATTGATCTGTGCATCATTTTCAAAGACTTGCCAGTCTTTGACATTGTTTGGGACTGCAGGCCTGTGCTTAATTTCGGCAGTAAAATGGTGATTGGGCTCGAAAGGCAACTTGCAAGTGCTGGCAAAAGTTGCTAGGCTGTGTGCGTGGAGATTATGGCTTCTTGGAATTTTGGCAAGCTTGGATTCGGTGAAGGAATTGAGGATTTCTGTGGCAGCAGACCTATAAGCCCTTAGCCTATTGTCATTAGTAACAAAGTTACCTTTCATCTGTTGAATGATCAAATCGGAGTCACCTAGAATGGAAACTTTTGTAGCTCCTAGAGATTTGATGAGTTTAAGGCCTAAAAGGAGGGCTTCATACTCTGCCATGTTGTTAGTACATCTGAAGTTTAATCTATAAGCATGAACCTCTGCATGATTGTTTTGTGTATTATGGATCCATACTCCTACCCCTGCTCCTAGCTTATTTACTGAACCATCAAACTCCAAATACCATAGGATTTCCTGGTTCTGACTAGTATTGAGAGTTTCAACCATTTTAGGAGTGGGCAATTTTGAATTTTGTGTTTCATGGAGTTCTTCTTGTGTACTGGTTGCATAAATGGTTATAACAGTTTCATGGGTATGGGCAACCGATTTTTCATTTATGCATGTTTCTTGCTCTAAATCCAAAGGCTTATCATCAGTTGGAGGAGACATATCATCATTAAACAAGATAAATGAATCCATATCAGAATGGATTGAATAAATAGGAAAGTTTTGGGGCTTTTCCTCACTACTTACCACATATTTCATTAGTGTTTCCCTATACAGTCTCTTTGGTTGCCCAAAGACTGAAATAGTGGCATAGGAGAGGTCTAATTGCAAAGATCCTTGGAGTTTGGCTCCCCAAGATCTTGATAAGAGCATGCCATATTTTGGTGGAATGTCAGCAACCACTACATCCATTAGGATTGTTTTGTTAGGGTATTGGACTAAAGACACACATAAGTCTTTGATTAAGCCTAAACACTTGACTTAACTAGAATCGAATGAGAACAGGTCTTTATATGGTCTAGTTACATCAAGGTTTAGCTTCTCCATTACAGCTTTGGGCATTAGGTTGTGTGAAGCACCTGAATTAAACATTGCATTGTGCATGACTTTATCATGTATGTGAAAACTGACATAAAAGGGTAAAACAGCTCCATTTGCTGATTTTCCATCGACTTCAGGACCGAAAAGCAGCTCAGGCTGATCATCTAAGACATTAACATCATCCCTGTTCTCTGGAATTTGCAGGGATCTTTTGATTTGCTGTCTATATATGTCATGTTTAGCAAGCTCAGAGAGAGGGATAGATATCTTTAGTTTACCAATTTCTGCCTCTAAATCAAAGGACTTCTCTGATTGAGTTTTAGTGTTGTGCTGGCAGATTTCCCTTTTCAATTGGAGTTTGAGTGTTTTTCTCTTGATTTTCAGTGATTTCTTGAGATTTTTCTGTTTTGGGAAGGCCTTCAGGAGTGTTTTTTATATTGTCTTTTGAGGGAAAGGATACAAAAGGCTGCTTTTTAGAGGGATGCATGTCAGATACATCCTCTATGGTCACTTCTTTTAATTTTGAGTCTGTTTTATCAGCAGGTTCTGTGATAGCGGCCTTGTCTTTTACTTTCTTAGGCTGCTTGGCATCCTTTGGCTTGATGGGATCAGACACATCAATGGTTCTTGTTCTCAATTTGTATTGTTTATGGACTTCGTAGACAGCTGAATCGTAGCCTTCTTTGAAGTCAAATGACTCTCCAGACTTGGTCTGAAATTGATTTATGTCATGGTCATCTTGGTCTTCCTTAGTTAGGAAAACATGTTGTTCATTTTTCAAACCCATCAAGTTTATATGAGAATCCTCGACTGGTTCATTAGATGTGGATGCCTCAGCATAGTTTTCATGAAAAGGAGGTCTTATATCATGGTCAGGACTAGCCCTTCCAACATTTGGGTTTTGGTTTTTTCTAAAATTTGGGTTTCTGATAGTATTAGCTTGCTGTCCATCCCATGATGTCTTTCTTTCAATAGTTGCCATTCTATCTCCATTACTGTGCACGGTATTGCTGATTGCATCCAAATTTTGCTCAAATGCTGAAGGTTCTTCTTTAAAAGTAGTTCTTCTCTCAGCTCTTGCTCTGTTTCTCTTGGCAATTAGGTTTGCCTCCACACTAACAACTACATTCTGCATGTCTGCTAAGCTTTGAGGGGCTCTTTCCCTCAATTGATATGCCATGTCAGAATCAAATCCGTCAGGGAATTTATATAAAGCTAGATCAGGTGGAGGTCTAAGGTTTTGTGGAATAGCATTGTAAACATTGTTGAACCTAGCACAATAGTCTAAGACAACTTCTTGAGGGCCTCTTTTGATAGTGTCATATTCGGATAATATGTGCAGAGGGTCCCTCTTCTTCT
The DNA here is from genome assembly GCA_031772625.1 of Pinus tabuliformis. NCBI lineage: Eukaryota > Viridiplantae > Streptophyta > Pinopsida > Pinales > Pinaceae > Pinus > Pinus tabuliformis. The sequence goes on along the minus strand of CM062819.1, from coordinate 1,510,329,253 downwards.
CCCATCTGTTGAGAAATGTTTGGTAAAGGGCCTCTGGATCAGCTATGGAATTTGCAGGGAGAGCTCTAAACCAGGGCCTTACATCACCTGTTAAACTTTGGACAAAAATCTTCATTCTTACATGATCATCATCTATTTCATAACTCTCAAAATAGTCCTGCATTTTCTTGGTATGTTGCAGGGCAGTGTTAGAACCAGTACCATCAAAATATGTGATTTTGGTTTGATAATCCTGAGGCATAGCCCCAGGATTTGCAGGTAGCTGTAAAGGAGCATATCTATTTGCCATATTTACTGGTATAAGTGGAACAACAGGAAGAAATGGAACGACTGGAACAGTAGTAACAACAGTGGTAATAGGAGGAGTATGTGCAGAGAATGGAGGAGTGGAAAAGGTGCTTTGAGAGGTGTATGATGAACTAGGAGAGGTGGGGGCTGAACGAAATAAAACTTTGACAGGGGTTGGAATATAGCCTTGGGGAATTGCTTCAGGACTCGAATCAGCAATATCCTCTTTTCCCTCTTGTTTCCTTAGAAACTTTGGGATTAAATTGGGATTTTCAAAAACAGCTGGGGGATTTGGGTCTGGATTTGACCTTGTATAGCATGATTTCTTCTTGGGAGCCAGCTTCTAACTTGTTTTTTGGAATTTTCTGAAGATTGTCCCCAGTGGAGTCGCCAATGATGTTATCACTTAGGTTGTTCCCTTTGACTCCTAAGGGAATACGGCCGAGCTAACCACAAACCAATCTTTAGATTGCAGGTCCTAGCCTACCTGCAATCATAGAGAGCTCTCTCTTTATGATTTAGCTTTGTTTTGGGGTGATTTTAGGCTAGTTATGAAGTGCATAGTTTTGTTTTAAGTTTGGTGGGATGGTTGATGCTTCAGACAGAGTTGGCATGCAAAGGATGAGAAGTTCAAACCATTGGGCATGGAGTCAAGGATAAGGGCTGCTGGTGCGTTTTCTTGGTCACAAGAGGAATACAGAGCAGGATAGCTACACATAGAACAATATCAAGCTGGAATAAAGATGGAATGAAGGTCAGAGATGAAAGGCAACTAAGAATCTTTCATCAGCTAACAGAAGGAGGGTGAATGAACTTTATCTAGGAGCAGTCAAGGATTCCTAAACAATCATTCATAAATGAGAGAAACAGTGTAAACATGATCATTCAAGTATGCATATTCATAACTAGCTCCAAGGAAAACATGGAGAAATAACAGGAATTGAGCATAGAGTGCTGCTGAGCAAATTCTAAGCTATTCTTCTTTTCTGTTATTTAGATCATGACACAATGGTGATATAAACACATATAAAATGAAAACAGAGGCAAGAAAGACTTATTGAGCCATGTAGAAGCATTAGAATTCCGTAGTTCAATCTTCAACCATTAAAACACAACAGACAGTTCATCATCCAAGCATTCCAGCGATCTTTGATTATAGAGGCTCTCAAAGAATACAACGCAAGTCTGGAGAGGAGTTATCAACCAACCAACCCTTAATACATTGCTTAGGGTGGTATTTATAAGCAAAATATCTACAAAACAGATCTGAGGGAAGATCTGGGGAAATAACTGTGATTAACCTAACTTATCCTGAAATAAATGTAACAAATATCTATCAAATTGCTGCGCTGGGGTAGCTGCCTCAAAAATGAGTTAATATGATGTCCTTTGAGCTCTATGCTGTTCATTTGGCCATAACTGTGCTTTGGTTTCTGCAGCGCTGCCCTTAGCTGGCCTTATGTGCATTAACTGTGATATGGTGAGCCTTAATGGCTTTAAATTCCATCACTGATACTCTTTGACTTTGCTGGGGCTCTTTAATGTTCCTTTGATGTGGCTTTATGATTTTCACTGATATTTTCCACTGATACACTTTACCGCTACTCTGATACTCTTTAATACTAAATCATGGCCTTTTCTCTCCACTGATACACTTTGCCGCTACAAAATCGCCCTTGCCTGCCACTTTATGGCGAGATTTGATTGCTGCTGTGCCTTCTGTGGCCTTTAGAATTGTTTCGGTGCTTGGCCGATCAAAACATTATCAAAACTGAAGAAATATTGCAAAAAAGAGGAGGAATGGACGCTGATAGCCTGCTGAGGCAATCACCCTGTTGTTTAGAGCCAATCTGTGATGGAGTGATCAAAAATTGATGCAGAATGATCAAGCTTCCCTTGGAGTTGAAGCGCGCATGGGCGCCAAACAAAACCATGAAGAAATGCCTTTTTCCCTATATAAAGCAAAAAACCACTTTAAACGTGAAATTTGTTGAAAAATAGGGCGGGAGCGATTACTGTAGCGGATAATTAATCTGGGCTGTTGGATCGCGCGAAGGCAGATCCAATGGTTGGCGCTGAATTGGCGATCGGCGATGGGCGGATTTACAATGAAATGGGTTCGCGGACCCGAAATCCCTTTCAAACTGTTGTTTATAACTTTTAGACTCTGGTTATGGAGCGTACAGTGCCAATCCCTTGCGGGCCCGACACACTATTAAGCTCCATTCTATAGTATTTCGGCTCCGGCCAGTGGGAGCTATATATGGGGCTGCGACTTAATGAGGACCGTTGATCTGAGGGCCTGAATGGGCGACTGTGATTAAATCGGCATTTTGCTATCGGCGGGGACATGGGGTGGGGCTTTATGGATATGCAATCGCTAAAATGGGAGCGATGCAATAAGATCTGGGCCGTTGGATGGGCGGGGGTAGATCGGACGGTTGGCGTGCAGTCGGCATATCGCATCGGGGAAAATGGATCAGAGGAATATATAAAGGGGCCAATACTTGTGACTGCCACCTCCGACAGTGATATCGCGTCGGAAGGGGGGGGAATGCAATCGGAGGGATGCCTTATGAGTCGGCAACGGGCCACTTACGATCAGAGGAAGGCCTCTCTCATCAGAGGAAGGAAATAATGGCATCGGAGGGGTTTTTGCATGATCGGAAGGGTTTCGATAAAAAAAAAGAGGGTTTATATGGAGTCGGAAGGGAAAATATGAGATCAGAGGTGGACTTTGATGCTTTTGAAGGGGTTGTTAATGCATCGGAAGGGGTCCGAATGCATAGGGAGATGGTTAAAGAGGCAAACGAGGGTTCTTACTAAGTTTCAGGTAAACTTAGTAATTCCCAAGCAATATTTATGGTTATATTTCAACCAGAGGGAGGGGATATGCATATAGAGGAATTCTTATCATATTTTAGTAGGGGAAGGGGAAATATATAGGGATTTACATAATAAGTTAGAAATTAATATGAATTTCGATCGGAAAGCGCTAAGGATAGAAGTCTTTAGGCTTTAAAGGGGAAATATGACTTGTAGAAGAAATATAAGCATCCTTAAGCAAAGTAGACCTTTACTTAGGCAATATTTATGGAATATGATGAAATTAAGAAATGTCAAGAAGATCTTGACCTCTTTAGGGGAAGTTAGTGAATGATTTGGGGTAAAGGATGAAGGGGAAGTCAAACATGCCTCGCTTGAGCTGCTCCGAATGGATTTTGCCTTATACTTGTGATCAGAATAGATTTAACACTTGAAAACTTAAAATGGATCACAATTCATCATTCTGCCACCTCAGAACTACCTACTCAGCCTACTTAGCCTAACATTTTTTCTTCTTTTTGTTTGGGTGCACTTAGACTAGCAAACCCAGCTTTTCAACTTTTCTTTTGGCTATCCTCCTATCTAACTCTACCCTTATTTCTGCCAAGGGCTCAGATTAAGCAGTTGAGCACCCTTGTTTCTCTACCTATCTAATGATCTGCCAAGATTAAACAGTTTGGACAGATATTGATTCTCTATCTCTACAACAAGCAATTTAAATCTAGGGAAGCCAAGATTAAGCTGTTTGGCCTTCCCTTAACTGTGAAACTCTTCAAAAATGGAATAGTTCTTCAAAAATGGAATATAGTAGTGGCATTTGAGCTAGCACACTTTCCTGGCCTTTTGTTTGGGGTTCATTTCATTTATTTTTCTCTTTGGCCAATTGATTCTTTTTGCCCTTTGATTATTCTTTTAGGGCATACCCTCTTTACATTTTTTAAATTTTCTGAGTTTTCTAGGAAATATGGAACCTTTGCAGCATGGAAAGAATGACATATTTGGCATGTAAACAGTCAATCATGAAATATGAAAACCTATTGCAATAGGAGGCTAACACACAGGTCAGTTTGTGTGGGGTCAATTAATTAAAGCATAATTTCAACTAATTGGTAAATAATAAGTGGTGGATTGGTACTCAGGGGTGGGCCCACAACAAGTAACAATAAGCTTGATGTTGGCATTATGATACAAGTGTTGTCCTTGATGGCAACTCACTCAGAAGCAGGTACAAGTGATGGCAACTTAATCAGAGGACAGATCTTAGTACAACAGGACAAGAAAGAGATATATGCAGGTTCATTAAGGAAAATCAGCGTATACACACAGGTTGGCTTCAGTAAAAGCGCGTACATGTGAAAACGTACCTTTGGTCTGTGGCGGTTAGTCCTTGGAAGTTGTGCCTATGGTTTTGGACCATGGTGTCTCGACGGGCGTGTCGATCCCTAGTTTTGAAGTTGATGGTATTGTGTTACTATGGTTTTGGACCGTGGTATTGTGAAGGGCCTAAGGCTATATAAGGAGGAGATCATTAGGCAAAAGGAAGCAAGCAAAGTGTGTCTGATGAAGTGAGAAGATCTGGTATTGCTGGTTATCTGTTCGGGACGCTTGGCAAGGGTCGGATCTGACAGCGAAGATATAAGTAATTATTTCTAGATCTGCACGCGGGTTGCCTTTGGAGAAAGCGCGTATACATGCGGTTTTGGTATAGCGAAGTAGCGTATGCATAATAAGATTTGATATTTCAGGTTGCTGTTGATTCTGGTGGTTGTTGCAGAGTTCTGGGCTCTGGTTTGTGTTCTGTGTTCTTGATGACAGGGTTTCAGTGATTCAGTATTGGGTGGTTTAGAGAATTATGATGCAAGTATAAGTTGATGATTGTATTGCAGTAATGTTTGTTTTGTACTCTTGGATCCAGTCTGAAAATTGATGAAACGTGGTCCCTGAAGGTTGTAGCCTTCTGTAGGGTCAGCACCTACGTACTAGTAAATGGATCGGCTAGTACAAGAGCTGAGGGGGTTGTAGCTCCCTTCCAGAAGTAGCTGGAAAACGAGAGAGGGTTGTAGCCCTCTGCAGGTTGTAGCCTGCGTACTGGTAAAGGACTGCACCAGTACATTGTAAAAGAAGTTTCTTATTAAAGAAGAAAGAGACGAATTGCAGCAGGTGGTTTTCACCCACATTGGGTTTCCACCTTATATCATGGTGTTCATGTGTGTGGCTTTTGTGTGATGATCTGTTCTATTATACTGCACCTGTTTACTGTTAATATGGTTAATAATGTTCTGATGCATTTACTGAAGATAAGCTAACTGAATCATAAGTTCTCTGGATATACGCAAGTTGCTTTAGACACAATAGCGTGTACACGCGGGTTCACTTAACTGAAGTAGCGTATATGTTTCTGAGTATGAAATTGAAAAGGTTTTACTGATCTGATAATACTGATTCACCCCCCCCCCCCTCTCAGTATTATTTCCAACAATTGGTATCAGAGCAGGTCCTTCAGAGGAAGCTTGATCTCTTGAAGGAAAAGATCCATCAGAATGGCTAATCCAGAAAGAGAGGCACACATCAGGCCACCAGTCTTTGACGGGAACAATTTTACCCACTGGAAGATAAGAACCACTGCATATCTACAATCACTTGGAGCAGAAGTTTGGGGAATCGTAGAAGGAGGATACAAATTCCCATCAGCAACTCCTACAGATCCAGCAGAGAAAAAGCAATATGAGCTCAATGCCAAAGCTATTACTGTCCTATTGAGTAGTTTGACACAATCAGAATTTATGAAGATCATGCATTTCAAATCAGCTAAGGAAATATGGGACAAAATCGTTACAAGCTACGAAGGAGATGATCAGGTAAAAAGAGCAAAGCTTCAAACTCTCAGAATCCGGTATGAAACTCTTAAGATGCATAGTAATGAAAGCATAGCTAATTATTTCCTGCGTATGGATGAGATTGTAAATTTTATGAGGGATCTGGGTGAAGAATTTGAGGAAGTTGTCGTAGTTGAAAAGGTTTTGAGATCTTTGTCTGCTAAATTTTATTCTAAAGTATCTGCCATAGAAGAAAAGGAGAATGTGCAGAAAATCACCATGTCACAGCTTCACGGGATCTTAACTGCTTTTGAAATGCGACAAGAGGTACCATCAGAAGCCGCATTCGAAGCGTCAGAGGAAGAAGATGAGGTAAATTTTGTCAAGAATCTTGAACGAGGAACTGGACGGTTCAAAGGTAAACTACCTTTCAAATGTTTCCTATGTGGTAGAGTTGGTCACTATGCTGCTAGATGCCCTCATAACAAAGGAAAGATATCTGAAGAAGACGGTAGAAGCTATTATACCCATATTAAAAGTTCATTCAATGATAGTGAAGATATTAGAAGTCTCATGGCACATGAAAAGAAGAATGCTTCATCCAATAATAGTGAAGATATTAGAAGTCTCATGGCACATGAACAGAAGAATGCAGAAATTGAAGAAGTTACCAAATTAAATGAACAATTGGAGACAGAAACCAGGGTAAGGGAGCAATTGCAGGATATAGTAAAGGATCAGAGCATAACTATTCAGAGACTTGAATCAAAGATCCTCTCTCTAAAAGAAGATCTTAAAAAATCAAGAGAACAGAACAGAGAAGCTCTTGAAGATCAAGAACATGAAGTGATCAAACTAAAGCGACAAGTGGAAGAAGGAAGAGAAGCTGAAGAAGACCTAAGGAATCAGTATCTGGAAAAGGAAGAACAACATTAAGTTGAGGTAAATATCTTGAAAGGTAAATTAGAAGAAAAGGATAAGCTTTTACGATTTCAAGATAGTACTAAAGTCTTGGACGATATTCTTAATAATCAAAGGTCTCCTGCTATCAAAACTGGTCTTGGTTTTCATGAATATGTTGAAGGTGAATCTAGTTCACAAGGTGAGGCAAGAAACTCTAGTGAGAAATCTGAAATGCTGAACAAGGAACAACCAAGGAAAGAAATTCCTCAAGGAAGATCCTTTACTCCTAACTATGGAAGTGATAGACGATTATTTCCTCCTCTGAATAATGTTGAATGTTATGTATGTCATAATCTTGGACATGTTGCAGCTAGATGTAGAAGTAGAATGGTTCAAGACCATTACAAAAGATCATCGCATCCCAGGTATTTCAGAGGATATTGCTTTGCCTGCAATGAATATGGACACAAAGCAATTGACTGCAATAGAAGGAATGTGAAATATGTAAGATGTTATACATGCAACAAATATGGGCATAAAGCAAGGGAATGCAGGAGCAGATTTCAAAATTCAAAACAAGAGGACCATACATCATCACAGTTCCAGGAATTGAAGAAGACAGAATTAGAGACAGAAAGGTGTGGCATAACTCAGTCAGCTGACACAACAGACACAGGGGAATCTGAAAGTGATGAATTTCAGTATTCCATCTTGCATACGCTGATATAATAAAGACAAGTCACGTATATACGCGAGTTACAGGCTGCAAAGTCGCGTATATGTAGAAAGGGCAGCAGAACAGACCCAGGAAATGTTTCAGTCATGGTTGACTCAAGCTCAGGAGGAGCATAAAGGGCAGCAGAATAGACTCAGGAAATGGTCATGGTTGGCTCACGCTCAGGGGGAGCATATACTTCAAATAATTCATTGTTGGCATTATGGTTAGAAGTTGCTGATGAAACTAAATGATACATCTTGTTGTTTGATCAAAGGAATGGTATTGCAGGCTTATGCGTATGGTACAGATCATATATGATAAATGATAGTTATTGCTGGTCTTAGAACCTGGATCTGCTCAGGGGGAGCATGGATGGATTGATACAACTTGGCATATACAAAGGGGAGCCAAATCAGAAACTTCAGCATGTACTCAGGGGGAGTATGGACAGCAGAAGGTATACCAAAGAAGAGAATATCTTGGTCTGCCCTTTGCCCTTGATGTCAAAGGGGGAGAGTGACTTGGTGTGGTGGTTGCCATCAAGTCCAAAGGGGGAGATTGTTGGCATTATGATACAAGTGTTGTCCTTGATGACAACTCACTCAGAAGTAGGTATAAGTGATGGCAACTTAATCAGAGGACAAATCTTAGTACAACAAGACAAGAAAGAGATATACGCAGGTTCATTAAGGAAAATCAGCGTATACACGTAGGTTGGCTTCAGTAAAAGCGCGTACATGTGAAAACGTACCTTTGGTCCGTGGCGGTTAGTCCTTGGAAGTTATGCCTATGGTTTTGGACCATGGTGTCTCGACGGGCGTGTCGATCCCTAGTTTTGAAGTTGATGGTATTGTGTTACTATGGTTTTGGACCGTGGTATTGTGAAGGGCCTAAGGCTATATAAGGAGGAGATCATTAGGCAAAAGGAAGCAAGCAAAGTGTGTCTGATGAAGTGAGAAGATCTGGTATTGCTGGTTATCTGTTCGGGACGCTTGGCAAGGGTCGGATCTGACAGCGAAGATATAAGTAATTATTTCTAGATCTGCACGCGGGTTGCCTTTGGAGAAAGCGCGTATACACGCGGTTTTGGTATAGCGAAGTAGCGTATGCATAATAAGATTTGATATTTCAGGTTGCTGTTGATTCTGGTGGTTGTTGCAGAGTTCTGGGCTCTGGTTTGTATTCTGTGTTCTTGATGACAGGGTTTCAGTGATTCAGTATTGGGTGGTTTAGAGAATTATGATGCAAGTATAAGTTGATGATTGTATTGCAGTAATGTTTGTTTTGTACTCTTGGATCCAGTATGAAAATTGATGAAACGTGGTCCCTGAAGGTTGTAGCCTTCTGTAGGGTCAGCACCTACGTACTAGTAAATGGATCGCCTAGTACAAGAGCTGAGGTGGTTGTAGCTCCCTTCCAGAAGTAGCTGGAAAACAAGAGAGGGTTGTAGCCCTCTGCAGGTTGTAGCCTGCGTACTGGTAAAGGACTGCACCAGTACATTATAAAAGAAGTTTCTTATTAAAGAAGAAAGAGACGAATTGTAGCAGGTGGTTTTCACCCACATTGGGTTTCCACCTTATATCATGGTGTTCATGTGTGTGGCTTTTGTGTGATGATCTGTTCTATTATACTGCACCTGTTTACTGTTAATATGGTTAATAATGTTCTGATGCATTTACTGAAGATAAGCTAACTGAATCATAAGATCTCTGGATATACGCTAGTTGCTTTAGACACAGTAGCGTGTACACGCGGGTTCACTTAACTGAAGTAGTGTATATGTTTCTGAGTATGAAATTGAAAAGGTTTTACTGATCTGATAATACTGATTCACCCCCCCCCCCCCTCTCAGTATTATTTCCAACACTTGACACCAAGACCATAAAAGAGACATATACCGAATTTTAACACCGAAACATTAATTTACTTAATTTTCTAAAAATAATTATGAGACCCCTTATGGGAACTTTGTTCATGGGAAGTCATGGGCTGACATTACTTCTTTTGTGCGGGGGGCCCTTGCTGATTCGGGCTGACCCACCAACTCATTGCACAAGTGCCCTGGCATGCCAAACACGTGAAGTCCCCATGGGTTTCTGACGCCTTGGTGTGCCCAACACGTGATGCCCCAATGGGCGCCAGTCGCCTTAGTGTGCCCAAAATGCGACGCTCCTATGGGTGCCTGGGCGCCCTGCCTTCATTCGCTCATCAATGAAAACAAAATATTATAATTTTTTAGTACCATGTTGCATAATAAATCAATTATAAACCGACTTTTAACACTCAAACATTACTTTAGTCAATTTTCTAAAAATCATTATGAGACCCCTTGGTGGGAACTCTGTTCATGGGTAGTCACCCCACTGAACTTACTTATTTTATGCGGGAGCTCTTTGCCAAGTTGGGTCGACCCACCAACTCATCGCCCGTGCACCCCAACCGAGCGGATGTCCTAGCGTGCCCAGCTTGTGATGCCTGTAGGGGCACCTAGGCACTTCGCCTTTGCGCAGGTGCGTCTAGGGTGCAAGCATTTACCTTGTTGTGCAAATTAGTAAACACAAATAATTAGCTCATCAATGACAACAAAATAGTATCATTTTCTAGTACATATATGTTACATAATCAATCAATTATAAACCAGCTTTTAACACCTAAACATTAATTTGCTTATTTTTCTAAAAATCATTATAAGACCCTCTTGTGGGAACTCTTCTGATCCAGGTGGATATTGGTGGCCACCTGCCAAGTCCACCTGGACACCCACCATTGATTCTCTCAGCATTTTCACTTTCCTTAATTGTCGCACAACTTAATTTTTAGCAGTTTTTCGAGTCCTGAACTTCTGGAGCCGTTTTGAGGCCCTAAATGACTTTTTTTGGGAAATCTGGAGGCAACATGTTACTCTTCCCAAAGTGGTAGTGCTCGGATAGATCTTTCTAACGAGCTATTGTACGCGTCAAACGGAGATCGTATGCCAAAGTTACGACCCCGGGAAGTTGATGTACCAATTTACCCAAACAGGGCCAACAATTTGGCGTTTCATCTTCTAGGGTTAGGTTTTGGAATGTTAAGGGTTTTCTATTGTTTCTCAACAATAAATAGGCCTCTGAGCCTCATTGTAACACAGTTTAGAGGCATGTAGCCACCAGACATCTCTTCTAAAAGATAAGCTACCATCACCCTAGTTGGTTTATTTCCATTACTGTTTGTAAGCATATTTCACTGTTTTACATTAATGAAACGAAGTATTATTTCCACTGCATATATGTGTTTATGGTTATCTCTGTAATTTGTTGCGTTCCTGTTTAAGTCCGGATCAGTGGTATTAGAGCGATCTGCTTTTTCTCTGTTTTTCTTTGCATGTCCCTAACGAGGTCAGGATATAAGGAGTTAGGGCTTGAACTGGTTGAACCTTTGCAAGACTAGCCTCGCAAATCCCGACGGCCTCCCATGGCGGATGAGAAGAAAGATGAGGGGGTGGGAGATCCTATCAAAATATTGCTCGAAGAAGCCCTCAAGCGACAACGGAACGCGATGATGGACAACTTTGCCCAGATCCTTCAGCGGCTACCCAGAAGCGACGCATTGGCTTCCAACAGCTACTCTGGAAACGCCATGCCCTTTAAGGTACAAGTTAATTTTGAAATCCCCATATTCGAGGGTCAGATAGATGCAGATGCCGTAGATAAATGGTTAAATCTACTGGAGGGTTAATTTTTTGTTCATGAATTTTCGAGTCGGGAAAAGATTGTTTTCGCTCTTCTCAAAGCAGCCCCCCACGTCAAGGACTGGTGGGAAACATACTGCAAGCAGAAGGATGAAAATACTGGCTCACTATTTTCAGCCACACCCACCTGGAATTCATTGCGGGATGCCATCAAGGAGCAGTACTACCCTGTCAGAAGCTATGAGGATGAATACATAAAGTGGACCACATTGCAGCAGGGAAGGGACCAAGACGTGTCGGAGTTCACCAATCTTTTCCATACGCTTCGCACAAAGTTGGGTATCAAGGATTCAGAACAACATTTGATACTCAAGTACTGTGGCTGCCTACACAAGTACATCCAGGAAGAAATAGAATTCCTGAACATCTCCTCGCTCGACACAACATACCAATATGCCGTCAAGGTCAAGCAGAAGTTTAAACAAAAGAAGCGAGACTTTCGATCTGCGAATCCGAGGCAAGGGAAAGGTGCCCCTAAACCACAGAACAAAGGACAAAGCCAAGGTGGGGCAGCCCAAGACAACCCGCCAAATATGCAAGAAAAGAAAAACGCCGCGAAGCCGAAGAAGGACACGGGAAAATGGTGTGAGTTCCATAAGAGCTCCACTCACAACACAAGTGAGTGTTGGGCCAAGTAGTCACTAGTGGCTGAGCTAAAGGTTTCAGAATCAAATGCATGTTCCGACTCTGAGTCAGAACCTGACAAGGGGAATGACAAAGGGAAGCAGATCATTGATGCGGATCCCAACGTCACTATTGCTACCGCCAAGATCCAGAAAAATGAACCTGAAGATCTAGAGGAGGAGGAGAGTCTCTTCCACTCCCAGATGTGGGTAAAGGGCTCCCCGCTACAGTTCATTATCGATAGCGGGAGTCAAAAGAACCTCATTTCAACAAAGGTTGTGAAGCGGTTGGGCTTACCGACCATAGAACATCCACAACCGTACACCATCGAGTGGCTTCACCAAGGACGGGATCTTCGTGTGAGCCAACAGTGTCGCCTTCCATACAACATCAAGCCCTTCACAGATGAGGTATTGTGTGACATTGCTCCCCTTGAAGTTTGTGATGTATTATTAGGACAACCATACTTGTGGAAGCGACATGCTGTGTATGAATCAAGGCACCGTGCTGTTATTATTACATTGGGAAATAAGTTGTATAGGATACCAGAGGTAGCACTGCCGACCGCCATCTCTTTGATTACTACAAAAAAATGCAGTAAGCTCATTTCCAAAACCGGGAAATTTGTTTTCTTGATGATACGCCCTCAAGGAAAGAAGAAGACGATGGCCATGGCCTCTAGACGGGGCCCCTCTGCACGAAAACTACAGATGGACAAGGTCGTGGGGGAGTACGAGGACATCTTCACCTCCCCCACAGGGGTTCCTCTGCATTGTCAGGTCAAGCACTCCATCGATCTGACCCCAGGTGCATCGCTACCCAATGGACCAATTTATCGGCGCTCTGTTCTAGAGAACGATGAAATCAAGAAGCAGATTCAGGAGTTGCTACAGAAAGGTCACATTCGTCTAAGTTCATCGCCTTATGGGAGCTCGATCGTGTTGGTACAGAAGAAGGATGGGACTTGGAGACTCTGTATTGACTATCGGGCGCTAAACAAGATCACTGTCCGTAATAGGTACCCGATCCTGTGGATTGATGACCTCCTGGACCAACTAAAGGGGGAAAATATTTCAGCAAGATCGATCTGAAGTCAGGATATCACCAGGTACCAATCAAACCCTTTGATGTGTGGAAGACTGCCTTCAAAGCCAAGGAGGGCCTTTTTGAAAGGTTGGTTATGCCTTTCAGATTGACGAATGTTCCTGCAACCTTCATGAGGCTAATGGATGACATCTTGTGGCCATTCACCAACTCATTTGTAGTGGTATACTTGGATGACATTCTGATCTTCAGCCAAAGTTGGGAAGAGCACCTCCACCACATTCGATAGGTTCTCCAAACACTACAGCAACACAAGCTATGTGCCAATTTGGAGAAATGCACTTTTGGCATGACCCAGGTTCAGTATCTGGGATACATTATTGATGAATAGGGGGTGCATGTGGATCTAGCCAAGATCCAAGTCATTCAGGATTGGCCATCTCCAACCACTCTAAAAGAGCTCCACAACTTTCTAGGTCTTGCCAACTTCTACCACAAGTTCGTGTTGGGGTTTTCTCATATCACTTGGCCCTTGAGTCAAGTCACCAAGGGAGGAGCGAAAGAAAAATTATTTTGGTTTGAATCTCAATAGAAGGCATTTATAGAGTTGAAATATCGCCTCTGCATGGCACCAGTGCTTGCGTTACCAGATTTACAACAACCATTTGAGGTCGAGACATATGCCTCTGACTATGTTATTGGGGCAGTCCTTACTCAACACGGGCATCCAGTGGCATATCACAGTGAAACAATTTTAGACACAGTCCAGAAGTATCCCACTTCTGATAAAGAGATGTATTCCATTGTGCAGGCCCGCCGATAATGGAAGCATTACATTTTGGGGAAGGAAACAGTCATCCACACAGACCACCGACCCTTGCAGTTCATACAGACCCAAGGGAAATTGTAGAATGATCACCATCAGAAGTGGTCTACATACCTGCAACAGTTCCATTTGAATATCAAGTATAAGAAGGGCAACACCAATAATGTTGCAGATTGCCTCAGTCGACCACCGATCATGGCGTTAACCACTGTGCTCAACTCTTGTGGGCATGAGACTTTTGATTGGCCACTTCTCTACAAAAGCGACCCAGAATTCGGCCACATATACCAGACACTCTTGGAGGGTCGGCATGTTCCAGATTTTCACCTCCAGGATGCCCTGTTATGCCACCTGTGTCAACTTTGTGTTCCTTCAAGTCAGAATGCAAAGATGATTTGGGAAGCACACTACAGTCGGGTTGCTGGGCATTTCAGGGTCGAGAAAATGATGGCAGTATTGCAAAAATATTTCTATTGGCCGAATCTTTGACAGGATGTCGGGAAGTACATCAGATCATGTACTACCTGTGCCATTGCCAAACCGACCATCAAGAAGAAAGGCCTCTATACCCCGCTGCCTACCCCTAGTCATCCTTGGGAATCCATCTCCATGGATTACATGTCAGGCCTTCCTTCCACTAAGCATGGAAATGACTGTGTTTTTGTGGTTGTTGACAGGTTCTCGAAGATGGCCATTGTGGCGGCATGCAAGAAGAATATCACAGCAAAGGCCACTACTAAACTCTTCTTTGAATGAGTGTGGGTGCACTTTGGGATCCCACAGTCTATCATCTCAGATCAGGATAGTCAGTTCCTTAGTACATTTTGGTCTAGTCTCTGGTCAATGCTGGACACCAAACTCACTAAGTCCACAGCCTTCCATCCTCAAATTGATGGTCAGATAGAGGTTGTCAATAGGATGATTGTACACATTCTGCACACGTACAACTCAAAGCATCCACGCACATGGGACGAGAGCCTCCCCTATGTTCAGCATAGCTGCAACCGAGCTCTTCACAGCTCGACTGGCCACATCCCTTTTCAGGTGGGCTTGGGATTCTAGCCACTATGGCCCATTGATGTAGCCATGCCACTTGCAGCTACTCACACAGATTCGGCTCATCTCCAGTCTAAAACAGACAAGGCAACCGGCTTCATTGAGCACATCCAACATATTCGCTAATAGGTCTATGACATTCTGGAGAAATCAAATGCCAAGTACAAGCAGTGACATGATCAACATCGGGTGCCACAGAAGTTTCAGGTGGGTGACAAAGTCTGGTTGCATTTGCAAAAGGAACGCCTTACTAGAGCCTATCAGAAACTGAGACCAATCCGCTATGGTCCTTACACCATTACTAAGGCTATGGGAGACAATGCATTCGAGCTCAGCATTCCTCCATTCCTTGGCCTGCACCCAATGTTTAATGTGGACCGCCTTCGGCCATACTTTCCACCATTGCTATACACATCCGACATTGCAGAACAATTCACACCTATAGAATTAAATCCAGATTGCATGGAACAAGCTGCAACTGATCGAATCATGGACACACAGATCAAGAACACTCACCAACAGAATATCCAACTGTATAGAGTTGTCAAAGCAGGCCAACTCTTTCACCAGGGAAAGTGGCTCACCAGGGACCAAGTTCAGCAAAAGTTTCCCCATCTCATGGAGGAACTCAATGCAATGGGGACCATTGCTTCCTAAGGGGGGAGGAATGATCCAGGTGGATATTGGTGGCCACCTACCAAGTCCACCTGGACACCCACGATTGTTTCTCTCGGCATTTTCACTTTCCTTAATTGCAGCACAACTTACTATTTTTAGCAGTTTTTCGGGTCTTGAACTTCTAGAGCTATTTTGAGGCCCTAAACAACGTTTTTTTGGGAAATCTGGGGACAAAATCCTTCCCAAAGTGGTAGTGCTCAGATAGATCTTTCTAACAAGCTATTGTATGCATCAAACGGAGATTGTATGCCAAAGTTACGACCCCGAGAAGTTGATGTACCAATTTACCCAAACAGGGCCCACAGTTTGGCGTTTCATCTTCTAGGGTTAGGTTTTGGAATGTTAAGGGTTTTGCATTGTTTCTCAACAATAAATAGGCCTTTGAGCCTCATTGTAACACAGTTCAGAGGCATGTAGCCACCACACATCTCTTTTGAGAGATAAGCTACCATCACCCTAGCTGGTTTATTTCCATTACTGTTTGTAAGCATATTTTAGTATTTTACATTAATGAAATGAAGTATTATTTCCACTGCATATATGTGTTTATGGTTATCTCTGTAATTTGTTGCGTTCCTGTTTAAGTCTGGATCATCTTTTCATGGGAATTCATGGGTTGACATTACTTCTTTTGTGTGGGCACCCCTTGCTAAGCTGTCGGGCCGACCTACCAATTCGTCTCACAGGCATCTTGGCATGCCCAACATGCAATTTCCCCATGGGCATTGGGCAACCTGGCATGCCCAACATGTGACACCCCCATGGGCGTTGGGCACCCTAGCATGCCCAACACGCGACACCCCCATGGGTGCCAGGTGCCTTGATGTGCCCAACATGCTATGGTCTGATGGGCACCCAGGCACCCAACCTTCGTTCGCTCATCGATGCCAATAAAATATTATAATTTGTTTGTATCATGTTGCATAATTAATCAATTATAAACCAAGTTTTAACACCCAAACATTACTTTAGTCAATTTTCTAAAAATCATCATGAGACCCCTTGGTGGGAACTATGTTCATGGGCATTTGTGGGTTAACCTTACTTCTTTTATGTGGGAGCCCCTTGCCAAGTCAGGTCGTCCTACCAACTCGTTGCAAGGGCGCCCCTATCAGGTGGACGTCTAGGCATGCCCAACTTGTGATGCCTGCAGGGGTGCCCGGGTACTTCGCTTTCATGAGGGTGCATCTAGGGCACGATTGTTCACCTTGCTATTAAAATCAGTCAACACAAATCATTAGCTCATAAATGACAACAATATATTATAGTTTGTTAGTACGTCCATGTTGCATAATCAATCAATTATAAACCAACTTTTAATACCTAAACATTAATTTACTTAATTTTATAAAAATCATTATGAGACCCCCTTATGGGAACTCTATTAATGGGTAGTCATGGGATGACATTACTTCTTTTGTATAGGCGCCCCATGTTACCCTGTCAGGCTAACCCACAAACTCGTCACATGGGCGCCCTAGCGTGCCCAGCACGCGATGCCCCCATGGCCGTTGGGTGCCCTGGCATGCCCAGAATGCGACAAACCCATGGGCATTAGGTGCCTTGGTGTGCCCAACATGCGACACCCTCATGGGCGCTCGATGCCCCGCCTCCATTCGCTCATCAATGATGACAAAATATTATAATTTGTTAGTACCATGTTGCATAATCAATCAATTATAAACTGACTTTTAACACCCAAATATTACTTTAGTCAATTTTTTTATGAGACACCTTGATAGGTGTTACACTAAAATTTGTCACCATGACTATCTACAGTTAGTATGGCTCTATCAACTGTCATACTATCCTCCTTGGCAAGTCTCATACCTCTGCTCCTCATGTCAAACTCCAAGAAAGAGAGAAAGTCCTTAAAAAGTCAATTAACTCTGGTTACGCAGTTTCTCTTGGCCTCACCTGCGTGTACGCACCCCAAGTTCACAATACCTGCGTACTTGTACGCTCTGTCTGTAAAGGGGTGGGTGCGTACTCCTGTAAAGGTCAAAAGGCGCAAGTTTTACTTCAAAAAAGTTACTTGTGGTCGAATCTAGAGCATTCTAGAAGATGGTTTGACGTGTATTGAGCGCCTCCAGATGGTTCATGCATCCCTATGTAAGAGGAACTTATCCCATGAAGAGGGGAGCTATCCCATTGAAAGAGGGGCTTATCCCATTCATGGTGGACCTGATTAACTTCCTCCTAAACACTATAAATACAGGCATTGGACCAGAGGGAGGGGAGGTTGAAAGCTGAACATTCCTAAGGGTAGATGCTGCTGAAATTAGGACTCCCTTATAGAGCTTGAGAGGAGAGATTCCCATCCTTTCTTAGCTTCATTTGGAAGTGGGTGAGCTGATCAAAGTAAAGGAGAACTCTTGCTGGACCCTGGGAGGGACCTGCACAACACCAAGGCACTGGTTGTAATGGTTTCTTTTGTTTCCACTTAATACAATTAAGCTCATTTTTCTCAACAAGTTGTTATACATAATTTGTTTCATATACTCCTTGGTCTTTATGATGAATATGTTTTATTTTATGAGTTATTCAGGTGCTATGTAATCGTTTGCTTGTTAGTGAATGCAGGTTTAGAAGAGAAGGAGGAGCTCATCCGGATCAGAGAGGCTGGACTGCTACAAACAGTGTGGGACTAAAGGTATGTTTTAAACACCTGACTACTTGTATTCTAAATGCATATTTAGGGAAAGATAGTGTTTAATTGTCTTGTTTGTCACTAGAGAGCCTTAGCTTCTAGGGAGGTCGGTTTTGTCCGAAAAATTGACTCTTTCCGCATGACAAAATGGCGACTCCGCTGGGGAACTCCATTGATTTGAATGATTTCTCCTTTGTATGAAACTTTGATTTGAGAAAAGCCGTTTTCTTTCTGGTTTTTGACTGATTGACTGTGAATTTGGGTGGAATAGCTTAGGGTTAAGTTAGTTTTTATTTTTCTTGGTTTTGAGAGCAGTACGCACCCTCTGCGTTAAGCACAGTGCATAACTGTACGCACTCTTGCTGTGTACACAGAGCGTGGCCGCACCTGTGCAAACAGGCTACCTGCGTACCCCTGTCAAAAGTCTAGAAAATTTCCATTTTTTCCTTTTTTACCTTTTAGATTTTGTTTATAGCTTGTTTTTGCTGCCTAGATCCACTATTCACCTATCAGAAGCTTTCATCTTGGCTAATTTCATTGGCATTCCTGCTTTAAGCTTTTATCAATTGGGTGTTTTGAGTCTCTTTTTTGAGAAATTCTAAATTTGATTTCCTTTGGTCATTACTTGGAGGTTTGTCTCAGTCTTTTCACAATTTTGCATCTTTTTGCTCTTGTTTTTGCAAAAAAATTTCCCCCTCATTCGCCCGAGGGGCTAAATTGTGTATGAGTGTTAATCGCCTTTGAGTGTTTTTTTTTTTTTGGATCTTTGGAACTCTCACCCAATTTTCTCGACTTGCACTTGATTGGTTCTTAGATTACATTAGAATCATCTTGTGTTTGAGAATTCTCTTGCATAGATCACATTTGCATAATTATAATTCTCATTTTCAGAATATGAATGGAAAATGTGCATAGATTACATGTGCATACTTTTCAAATGAATTGTGCATAGATTACAATTGCATAGTTTACATTCTGAAAAATCAATCGTAGATTTAGATCAGTTTTCTTTGATTTGAATTTACACAAAAATAAAAATAAAACTATTTTGGAATTGATTTGCATTAGTTTTTCTTGATGAAATTAGTGCATTAGAGAATTTGTTATATTTTCTCTTAGTGATCAATTTTTTGCATTGTTGGAAGTGAATGGAAACTCTCTCCTTATTTTAGTTAGGATTCATCGAATTGAAAGGATTACATTATCATATTCGATTGCATTCAGTTTTGGGTCGGGTCATAACACCATTGGTTTCATATCCATTTACCCTTTTGAGTAATAACAGCCTAAATAACACAGCGCTTAATTAAAATTCATCTAGTAATATTTTTATTTTCTAGGGCTCTGATACACCAACATAGCTTAGGCTAGTGTCTTGGAGTAGGGAGTAATTAACTCTCCAAGACAGTAAAACCAAACAAGTAGCTTATCTTGCGGTAGGATAAATCCAACTGTTACATTTATGCTCTGGGAAAGCTCCTCTTAAAGAAGCACGAGATCGTGTCTGAACCAGTGAGGGGATCAATCCTCCTTCATTGGGAACGACGCTAGATACGCACGTACTACAAACGGTAAACCTCGGATTGACCATTGTCGAGGAGCCTGGGGTCACTTGTCGGTAAAACTTGGATTATTATCAAGGAGTCGGCAAGGGGATTGAGCTTGTTACTCTGCCCTTGCATGCTATCGGATCGTAGACTGTTCCCCCAGGTATATTTGTTGCTGTTGGTAACCTTAGTGACTATTATCTTTAGGGTTCTACCCAAGGTGACGGTGGAGGGAAGATCCCACTGTACCTGGAGCAGACGTCGGCTAGACTCACTTGGATTTTCTGAGGGGTTCACTTCACTCGAGACGGTTAAAGTGGAGGAACTTGGTCCAGTCTATTCATTAAGCAGGTTGCCGGGGTAACTGTTCCACCCGCCACTTCTGTACTGAATTCGGCGATGTTGGATTTCATCACCAACTAGTGTTTTCGGTCCGGAAGGTTACTGTTTGTGTGTGGTTGACTCATAGATTTGATAGCGCGTGTTAATTTGTTTGTTTTTACTTTTAGAGACCATAGGTGTGAATTGTGAATTTTAATTGTTAGGTGTGAATTGTGAATTTTAGTTTTAAATTGTTAATAAAATTCACTGAAGTTGAATATAATGGCAAATGTTCTGGAATTTACCAACCTAGGAACCCCTCCTAACGAGAATCCTAGTACTTTTCCTTACTTTGGAAATGTTGGTCCTCCTTATATGGCTACTTTTTCATTACCTGGATTTACAATAGGTTTACCGATATGGTTATTTTCAACTTCGTTGGCCCAAAGTACTCCAATTGTTCCACCTCAACCGAATGCTTCACCTCAACAGAGTTCACCATCTCAACATCACCAACCTTCTGTTGACCCTTTACCTTCTTCGCCTAATTTTTCTTCCGCCATTTCTTCCTCTTCACTTGGTAAAAGCCTTGATGCTAGTAACCAGGTGTCTAAGAAGAAGAAGAAAGGGAAGAAGAAGAAGAAGAAGAAGAAGAAGCAAGATAAAAACAAAGTCAACCAACCAACCATGGCTGTAAGTGTTAGTTGTGTTGAGGAAAACTCCAACATGCATCATAAACCCAAATACCCTTGCAGGCTTTGTAAGGGTGACCACTTCCTTGTCAATTGTCCTGGTATTCCAAAGGTCCTGGAAGTATGGTCAGAAAAATCTTATCAACTTTCCATTGATCCATCAACCAGTGATAGTCAGGTTCCTGGGAAAAAGGGTAAAGTTAGGTTTCCTTGTAATTTATGCAAAGGGAGTCATCAAACTCACATTTGCCCTCACATAGATGAAGCCTCAAAATTGTTGGAAAACCTTACTGTTCCACAGCAAGAATTTCCAACTGGTTACCGTAAACTTTCTCCCAACCTACCGTCAACTGACGGAGTGGTCGATTCAATTTCACATTCGGTCGATCACACTCTTCCATTGGAGAGTGAAACTCATGTCACTCAGGTTGATGATCCATTAGTTGATCAAGTGGTCGATTCAATTTCACATTCGGTCGATCCCACTTTCCCTGTAGAGAGTGAACTTCATACCGCTCAGGTTCTTCTTGTTACATCAGATTCTTCTATGCCGGGGGGCATTTCACCTGTTTCTACAGAACCCCGTCCAAGTACTGAGGTCTTTTCCTTTAATTGGAATAGACTGACAGAACCTCATCTTCCTTCCTCCATCCCTTTCCAAATCATTGTCAAGGCTGGTGGTAGGGACATACATCGTACTCAAATAGATGAAGGTGCTTCTGTTAGTATTTTATCCTCAACTGTTTGGAAAGCTTTGGGTTCCCCTCAGCTTGCGCCTATTACACAGAATCTGAAAGCTTTTAACAAAACCATTAGTGAACCTTTAGGGATCCTTCCTAAGTTTTCTATTACCTTGGAAGGTAAAACTATCTGTATTGATCTTATGGTAGTTCGAGGTCCCTTGGATTTCAATTTACTCCTTGGACGAGACTATGTTTATGCAATGAAAGTTGTCGTATCGACACTCTTTCGCGTGATGTCTTTCCCTCACAATGGCAATATTGTGACTGTAGACCAGCGTTCGTTCCCTAGTCTTGTTTCAACTACCAATAATATGACATCCCTAAATGTTCCTGATTCTAAAGTGGTATCTACCCCGCCACGGGTTAATTATGTGGCAACTGGTCCCATGTTTTCAGTTACCGATGTAAGTGAGCCTCTCACTGTTTGCTCATCTTCCTTTGATTTAGATCCGGTAATTGACATGGAAAACTCTATGGGATTACTTGAGCACGATGTTCTTATCCCTTTTGAGTCCCTTGAAATGTGTTCCTTCCAAAGAACTATTCTTCCTTCTGATGAAGACCCCTTGGAAGCCATGATCAAGGTGTGTCCATTGACATGTCTTTCTTCCAGTTGGAAGCCATGATCAATGAGTACGAGGATAGTTTCTTTTCCTGTACCAACCTCGTTAAAAAATGAAATAGGTGTCCGTGAGGATAGTTTTGTTCCTGTGTCAACCTCGTTAAAAAATGAAACAGATGTCCATGAGGACAGTTCCTTTTACTGAGTCAACCTCATTAAAAAATGAATCAGGTAGATTTAGGTAGTTACGAGGACAGTTCTTTTCCTTTGTCAACCTCGTTAAAAAATGAATTAGTTATCTGAGGATAGTTCCTTGTCTTGTGTCAAGCTTGTTAAAAAATGAAACAAGGAGTCTTGAGCATAGTTCCTTGTCTTGTGTCAAGCTTGTTAAAAAATGAAACAAGGGTAGGTTAAGTAGGTAGATTGTAGCGAGTAGTCATGAGCATAGTTCCTTGTCTTGTGTCAAGCTCATTAAAAAATGAAACAAGGATTTTAGAGCATAGTTCCTTGTCTTGTGTCAAGCTCGTTAAAAAAAGAAACAAGGAGTCATGAGCATAGTTCCTTGTCTTGTGTCAAGCTCGTTAAAAAATGAATCAAGGTTTTTAGAGTAGAGTTTTTGTTAGGCAGATTGTAGAGAGTAGTCATGAGCATAGTTCCTTATCTTGTGTCAAGCTCGTTTAAAAAATGAAGCAAGGGTTTTGAGGATAGTTCTTTTCTTGTGTCAACCTCACTAAAAAATGAAACAACTCCCACAAGTCTTTCCAAGATCTTGAAAGTAAAGCTTCATTCCATCCACCTTAGTTGAATAAAATGAAGCTTGGGGGGCATGTACCTTGATTTGCGTCATTATGCTGGGGGCATGCAAACTTATAACAAGCATAGTTTTTCATTTCAAGCTCGCGTAAAAATGAAACCGAACCCGAGCATAGTTCTTTTCCTGTGTCAAGCTCGTTAAAAAAATGAAACAAATCCTCCTCTAATTGAGTCGAGAGTTTGACTAGATCTCATAAATGTTAAGTTGTATATTTAGGTTAGTTATTTCAGTTTTTTACGTAATTTTAGGTCGAGTCTTTCAAATGATCTCGTACTTGAACCTTCATTTCATCCACCGTAGTTGAATGAAATGAAGCTAGGGGGGCATGCGCTCTAGCAGTTATGCTT